>JAVJIF010003572.1:0-128788 GCA_038442645.1 Agave tequilana
CCTCTCTAACTTTATATCTGTAACGCCCGATCCCAAAGATACGGGAACGTCACTGCAACGCATATACGTAGGTCAGATGGTGCCCTCACGTATATACGCTAAGCATAAGTGCAACAAGTATCAGAGTACAACACACAGCGCGGTATATTCATATGCCAACTTACAAAAGATAAATACAAAGCTATACAAGTTATGATAAGCAAAAATCACTTTACAAGTGTCCTTTATCACAACCCAAGTCCAAAAAAACGATATACAACCAAAAATACAAAAATGCTCACGTAAGGATGGAGATCCGTGAACCAAAAAGAAGTGTCGGGCAGGATAGATCTAGAGCTGGTCAGCCTGCTCTCCTAGGTAAGCCAAGTCCTCTGTGGAAGGCTCCACTTCGTTCCAAGCCTCAGAATCTGAATATGCAAATCCAAAGGGTCAAGACATAATACAACAAATAAAAGATAGCCAAGTGGCAAGGATCATGAATAGAGATAATGAAATAGTACTAAGTAACAATGTATGACAAGAGATGTAATCTAAGAAAGATAAAGTCATATGCAATAAATCTACAATTAACGTCTTATTATTATTACTTGTCTTACTGTGATATCTAGCTATGTGACCCAGCGTCCCAGAGCACATAGATCCATATCCTAGTGAAACAAGGTTGTTATTGGAAACAGCGGTTGTATCGACGAACTATGTTTACAGTGTGTCCCGTGCATGCCCGGGACCACGGCCCAGTATTGTTCCGTTGCTTGAAGACGGAACCTGCCGCTAGGCTAAACAGGAGGGTCTTATGTATGCTCTTGCCATGACAGTAAACAGGAAGGGAGGAAGCACTCCCCTCGGTCCCCTGGAGTACCACAGGTAAGACCGGAAACATGGTGCACATCCTAATACCACTGTAAACACGAACACATATCGATATTCCGCATATTTCCCCCTGACCCATGTGTAAGTTGGTGCATTTTATGTAAAAGTCCGGTGTATCATGCTTTGTTTTAAGAGATGGCATGATAGGTGGTGATGTTGCTATTTAACATGCCATGAAACGAATATATACAATAACAAGTCAGGAGGCAATAGGAGATGCATCCATTCAGTTATATGTCATGTAGTGCTGGTATTGAAGCATGAACAAGCAGGAAATAATACACATGTAACAAGTATAGGTACTAAATTTAGAACAGAAATTAACTATGACACACAGCCAAGATTAGTCGACTAGGGGTAAGGGTTAGTCGACTAATACTGGGATACAAAGAGTTAGAATTCTGTTTCAGGGAAAATTAGTCGACTAGGGTAGGAAGGTTAGTCGACTAATAGGGAGTTATAGTCGACTGATGGACACTTAAGTCGACTAAGTCTGCTGATACAGAAAGTTGGGTTTCTGATCCAGGAAGGATTAGTCGACTAGGTGGATTCAGGAGTCGACTAATATGGGTTTCCAGAGAGTTTATTAGTCGACTGATATTTTGGGCAAGTCGACTAATGCTGGGTTTTCCAGAAAAACTAAATTTCAGCTAAGTGTTCTAGTCGACTAGGTCTTATGGTAAGTCGACTAATAGTGGGGAAAATCAGTGTACAGGACAGAAATTCTGGAAACGTGTTTGATGGCTAAATTCCTGGTTTTAGGTGACCTATGTGTACAAGAAGTGTAAATACAGTGCTCTAAGGCTAATACAAGTCTTGGTGAGTGAATTATTCCCTTGGAATGGTTGGATTTGAGCTTAGATGACCTAAAAATAGGATTTTTAGTGTGCAAGTGAACAAAGATTTCTACTTCAAGTATGTGATGTGTGAATTAGGTCTTGGTGAGTAAGAACTCACCTGGAGGGGTCAAATCTGAAGCTTGATCCAAGGATGGAGGTGTTGGCTCCAATCCACAACTTGTAGTTGAAGCTAGGTTGAAGAACTAGCTCTTGGAGTTGCCTTGGGGAGTAGTGGTTGAAGATGGAGCTCTAGATGAAGTCCTTGATGAATCCCTTGTGATCTAGAGGTGGTTGTGAAGGGATTTGGGTGATCTCTTGAAGTTAGGGTTTGTTGAAGAGGAAGAAGAAGGGGATTTTGCAATTCCTCTCTTGATGAAGAAATGAGAAGGAAAGGGGGAATTTGCAATTGAAGGAATTTATATGTTGGGATTTATGTGAAGGGGTTGACATTTTGGTGAAAGTGAGGGGTTACCTTGCAAAAGGAGGGGTGAGGTGAGTGTCCTCTCTTTGGCCACTTGGCCGGCTGTGGGAGAGGGAGAGAGTGAGTGGGGTTAGGTGAAGTGATGAGTGGGAAATGAGGTGGAAATGAAGTGGAATTTGGATTTTTTGCAATTTTGGAAAAATGCCCGAAATTCAAGTATTTTGGAATGGTCTGAAAATTTTACCAAAAATCAAGAATGATATTTGAAGACCATGGTGAAATTCGTTTGAAGAATACTGTATAGATTTTTAATTAAAAATCCCGGAATCAGTTATTTACCGACTCCGAAAGAATTTTCATAAATTTATAAAATCTCCAGAAAAAGAGTGTGAGTAGGAAATATGATTCTAAGCAATAAAGTCTAAAGGACTTTCTAGAAATTCCTAACAGTTTGGAAGATAAAAATTCGGAAATCGGTCAGCGGTACTGGCCGACACCGGTTTCGGAGAAATTCATTTTAATTCCAGAAAATTCCAGAAAATCACATAAATATTAAATATTGGAAAATGATATTTGAAATTAAAATCGGTCAAATACGGAAGGTACATCGAAAAATACGGTCAAAGGACTGAATACGTAACTAGGCACGTATTCCTGGAGAGGGGTATTACAATCTACCCACCTTACGAAAATTTCGTCCTCGAAATTTCATAAGGTAAAAGATAACAGGAAAAGCAATAGATAGATATGGATACAAGGAAAGATAACGGTAGAAAAAGTAGAAGGGAAGAGTCTTACCCAATCAAGATGTGAAAAGATGAGGATAACGATCCGGATAACGTCCTCACGCTCCCAAGTGGCCTCTCCTGGCGCATGCCTGTTCCATGACACCAATACCAATGGAATAGCTCTGTTCTTCAGTGTCTTGACACTCCTATCCAGGATGGCCAACGGCTGCTCTTGGTATGATAATCCGGTTGTAACTCCAGCTCAGAATAATCCAGAATATGGCTGTCATCCCTGACATACTTCCTCAACTGAGACACGTGGAAGACATTATGCACCCCGTCCAAAGATGGCGGTAATGCCAATCTATAGGACACATCTCCCACACGATCCAGGATCTCGAATGGGCCAATAACCTTGGACTCAGCTTCCCACGAGCACCGAACCGGATCACTCCTCTGGTAGGTGATATCCTCAAGAAGACATGATCTCCAACCTGGAACTCCAATGGCCTTCTCCGAGTGTCTGCCCAACTCTTCTGCCTACTCTGAGCAGCCCTGAGATGATTTCTGATAACCCTGACTTTCTCTGTAGTCTGCATCAGAATCTCAGGTCCCAAAAGACTCCTCTCACCGACTTCTTCCCAACAAATCGGTGATCGGCACTTCCTACCATACAATGCCTCAAAGGGGGCCATCTTAATACTTGCCTGGTAGCTGTTGTTATATGAAAACTCAGCCAAGTGAAGATGGTCTTCCCAAGATCCCCCAAAGTCAATCATGCAAGCCCTCAACATATCTTCAAGGATCTGGATAGTCCTCTCAGATTGTCCGTCTGTCTGAGGATGATAAGAAGTACTGAATTTCAGACGAGTTCCCAGACTTTCTTGGAGACTCTCCCAGAAATGAGATCTGAATCTGGTGTCTCTATCTGACACAATACTAACTGGAACTCCATGCAGACGAACCACCTCCTTCATATACTTATCTGCCAGAACCTCTGTTGACTGGCCTACCCTGAATGGTATGAAGTGAGCTGACTTGGTGAGGCGATCAACTATCACCCACACCGCATTATTACCCCTGGGACTCCGAGGCAATGCCGTCACGAAGTCCATGGTGATGTGCTCCCATTTCCACTCGGGTATCGGCAAAGGTTGAAGAAGTCCAGCTGATCTCTGATGCTCGATCTTTATCTGCTGGCAAACCAAGCACTTAGCAACAAACTGGGCTATCTCCCTCTTCATGGCATTCCACCAAAAGTGCTTCTTCAGGTCCTGGTACATCTTGTTTCCCCCAGGGTGTATAGAATAAGCTGAACTGTGAGCTTCCTCCAAAATCTTCTGTCTAACTCCTCCTCGGGGAACACAAAGTCTATCTCCAAAATACAATGCACCATCTGGGTGAATGCAGATATCCGACCTCAATCCAGCCTCCACCTGAGCTCTGAATGTCTGCAATCTGGGGTCCTCTTTCTGAGCTTCCTTGATCTCCTCTATCAATGATGACTGGATCTGTAAAGCCATGAACTGCCCGGCCTTATCACCCCCTTGCACTAACATCAAATCCAATCTGATGAATTCCTGAATCAACTCCCTCTGCTGTGTGAGGTGGACTAGCACTCTGTTCTCTGGCATCCTGCTCAGTGCATCAGGAACGGTATTGACTTTGCCTGGATGATACTGCAAGTCAATGTCATAGTCTGCCATCAGCTCCAGCCACCGCCTCTGCCTCATGTTCAACTCCTTCTGTGAGAATATATACTTGAGGCTCTTGTGATCTGTGTATATCAACACTTTGTCTCCCAGAAGGTAGTGTCTCCAGATCTTCAAAGCAAATATCACAGCTGCCAACTCCAAGTCATGAGTTGGGTAATTCCTCTCATGAGGCTTCAGCTGCCTAGATGCATATGCTATAACATGATCATGTTGCATAAGCACACACCCCAGGCCTTTACCTGATGCATCACAGAAAATGACCATCCCTCCTCTTCCTGAAGGGGTCCTCAAGATTGGAGCTGAAATAAGCCTCTGCTTCAACTGCTCAAATGCTGCATCACAATCTTCTGTCCATATGTATCTCTCCCCTTTTCTGGTGAGCCTGGTCAACGGAGCTGCAAGTCTAGAGAAATCCTGGACAAAGCGCCTGTAATATCCGGCTAGTCCAAGAAAGCTCTTTATCTCAGTCACCGTCTTCGGAACTGGCCAATTCTGCACTGCCTGGACTTTACTGGGATCAACTGAAATTCCTTCTGCTGAAACTATGTGTCCGAGGAAGGCTATGCTGTCCAACCAGAACTCACACTTGCTCCTCTTGGCATGAAGCTGCTCCTGCTGGAGGGTCTGCAACACAATCCTCAAGTGCTCTGCATGCTCCTTCTCATTCCTTGAATAGATCAGGATGTCATCTATGAATACAACTACAAACTGATCTAGGTATGGGGAGAACACTCGATTCATCAAGTCCATGAAAACCGCAGGGGCATTGGTGACTCCGAAAGGCATAACTAGGAATTCATAGTGGCCATATCGGGTCCTGAATGCAGTCTTCGGAACATCCTCCTTCTTCACCCTCAGCTGATGGTAACCCGACTGCAAATCTAACTTAGAAAATACACGGGCTCCATGAAGCTGATCAAACAAGTCATCAATCCGGGGCAAGGGATACTTGTTCTTGATGGTGACCTTGTTCAACTCCCTATAATCAATACAAAGCCTCTTACCACCATCCTTCTTATTCGCCAAGAGCACTGGAGCTCCCCATGGTGAAGTGCTTGGCCGAATCAATCCCTTGTCCGAATACTCCTGCAGCTGCTTCTTCAAGATCTCCAACTCCGTCGGTGCCATCCTGTACGGAGCCTGGATATAGGAGCCGTCCCTGGAACTGTATCAATGGAGAACTCCACTATCCTCTCCGGTGGAAGCCCTGAGACCTCAGCAAAGACTTCTGGAAACTCATCCCACACTGGCACTCCCTTCTGAACCTCCGAAGTGGTCATCTGAATCTCCTTCTTAGCAGGCTTCACCTCTCCACTAAACTGGAACTCCGGCTGATGCGGGATTCTGAAATTGATCCTCCTTCCTCTACAGTCGATCACCGCATAGTACTGACTGAGCCAGGTCATGCCTAAGATTACGTCGTACCCTTTGGTGTCTAGTACGAGCATATCTATGGCCAAGATCTTCCCACAAAGCTCCACTGGACAGTCAGCACAAACTCTAGAAGATATAACTACCCCATTCCCTGTACTTATCTCCCACTTGTGGTCTAAAGTCTTAACAGGTATGGAATGAACAGCCACAAAATGGTCGGAGATATAACAGTGGGATGCACCCGAATCGAAGAGAGCGAGAACAGGTATAGAATGAACTCTGATGTTACCTGTAATCACCTCCTCTGAAGTCTCAGCCTCCTCTGCTGTCAGGTTGTAGGCCTGACCTCTGCCACGCCCTGCTGCTGTCCGGGCTCCCCTCTGCACTGGGCGAGCAACATGCGGCGGAGGAAGGGGAAGAGCTCTCCTCATCACTGGTCCCTGGTGCCTCTGCCCAACTGGCCCTGGTAGTGCTCTCTGTCCATTCTGCCCTTGAGGTGCCGGCAAGGTTTGGGTAGCAAA
Organism: Agave tequilana; assembly: GCA_038442645.1. Lineage (NCBI taxonomy): Eukaryota > Viridiplantae > Streptophyta > Magnoliopsida > Asparagales > Asparagaceae > Agave > Agave tequilana. The sequence goes on from JAVJIF010003572.1 coordinate 6,469, forward strand.
CCCCACTCTCCTGTGTGGACAGGTCTCCACGGCATGGTCTCGTGCTCCACACACCAAACACCATCCGTTCGCCCTCCGGCAATTCTGCTGGAGTGTCCTGGCTTCTGGCAGAAATTGCAGATAAGACCTGGTCGAGCCACCTGGTAAGGAACTGCCCTGAATGGTTGCCTGGCCTGGACCTTCGCTGCTCTGGATGGTCCTCCTCTGCCCACCGGCACAAACGGCCTCTTCATGGCCTGGTTCTCTAGCTTCTTCTGAAACCCACGCTCCACCTCTCGAGCGATGGTGAGAACCTCAGCATAGGTCTTCAGCTGCTGGGGCATCAGAAACATCTGGATCTCCATCTGTAAGCCCTGCTGAAACCTGCTTGCCCTCTTCTCTTCATCTGACACCATGTAAGGGGCAAAGCGACTCAGCCTGAGGAATTCTGCAGCATACTCATCTACGGATCTATCCCCCTGTTGAAGCCTGATGAACTGCTCCTCCATGTCCTTCTGAGCAGTGGCGGGAAAGAACCTGCTATAAAAGCTCTTGGAGAACGTATCCCAAGAGATAGGCTCCTTCAAGCGAGCCTCCTCTGCAAGCCACCAAGTCCTGGCTATGTCCTTCAGCTGTATCTTTGCAACCTCCACTTGGTTCTCCTTAGGCACCCTGGCGGCGTTCAGCAGATCGGTGGTGTCTGTCAACCACTGTTCAGCCTCCAATGGTCTCTCGACTCCCGTGAATACGGCCGGTTGCAGCCGCCGAAAGTCTGACACGTTCCCAGGCCTTTGCTCCTTCGGAGCTGCCAACTCCTGCCTGAGGAGCTCAGTCTGCTGCTGCTGATTCTCCATCTGCTGATGCTGGTTTCCCAGCATAGTCTGAATGATCCTCAGGACATCAGCACCCTCTCCTCCTACGGGTCCATTCGGTACTTGCCCGACATTGTTGCGACCCGAACGTCTCTCCATACCGAAAGGGATAAGATCTGGAATTGGAAACAAGGGAAAGGAGTTTAGGATACGAGGAATGAATCAAGGACGAAGTCGAGAAGGACTATATAACTTTGTACATTGTAGTTGGCATAAGCAAATCACTAGAATTTGCCACTTGATTGTACTTTTAGGTTTGAGAGCCTAGGCTCTGATACCAACCTGTAACGCCCCGATCCCAAAGATACGGGAACGTCACTGCAACGCATATACGTAGGTCAGATGGTGCCCCCACGTATATACGCTAAGCATAAGTGCAACAAGTATCAGAGTACAACACACAGCGCGGTATATTCATATGCCAACTTACAAAAGATAAATACAAAGCTATACAAGTTATGATAAGCAAAAATCACTTTACAAGTGTCCTTTATCACAACCCAAGTCCAAAAAGAACGATATACAACCAAAAATACAAAAATGCTCACGTAAGGATGGAGATCCGTGAACCAAAAAGAAGTGTCGGGCAGGGTAGATCTAGAGCTGGTCAGCCTGCTCTCCTAGGTAAGCCAAGTCCTCTGTGGAAGGCTCCACTTCGTTCCAAGCCTCAGAATCTGAATATGCAAATCCAAAGGGTCAAGACATAATACAACAAATAAAAGATAGCCAAGTGGCAAGGATCATGAATAGAGATAATGAAATAGTACTAAGTAACAATGTATGACAAGAGATGTAATCTAAGAAAGATAAAGTCATATGCAATAAATCTACAATTAACGTCTTATTATTATTACTTGTCTTACTGTGATATCTAGCTATGTGACCCAGCGTCCCAGAGCACATAGATCCATATCCTAGTGAAACAAGGTTGTTATTGGAAACAGCGGTTGTATCGACGAACTATGTTTACAGTGTGTCCCGTGCATGCCCGGGACCACGGCCCAGTATTGTTCCGTTGCTTGAAGACGGAACCTGCCGCTAGGCTAAACAGGAGGGTCTTATGTATGCCCTTGCCATGACAGTAAACAGGAAAGGGAGGAAGCACTCCCCTCGGTCCCCTGGAGTACCACAGGTAAGACCGGAAACATGGTGCACATCCTAATACCACTGTAAACACGAACACATATCGATATTCCGCATATTTCCCCCTGACCCATGTGTAAGTTGGTGCATTTTATGTAAAAGTCTGGTGTATCATGCTTTGTTTTAAGAGATGGCATGATAGGTGGTGATGTTGCTATTTAACATGCCATGAAACGAATATATACAATAACAAGTCAGGAGGCAATAGGAGATGCATCCATTCAGTTATATGTCATGTAGTGCTGGTATTGAAGCATGAACAAGCAGGAAATAATACACATGTAACAAGTATAGGTACTAAATTTAGAACAGAAATTAACTATGACACACAGCCAGGATTAGTCGACTAGGGGTAAGGGTTAGTCGACTAATACTGGGATACAAAGAGTTAGAATTCTGTTTCAGGGAAAATTAGTCGACTAGGGTAGGAAGGTTAGTCGACTAATAGGGAGTTATAGTCGACTGATGGACACTTAAGTCGACTAAGTCTGCTGATACAGAAAGTTGGGTTTCTGATCCAGGAAGGATTAGTCGACTAGGTGGATTCAGGAGTCGACTAATATGGGTTTCCAGAGAGTTTATTAGTCGACTGATATTTTGGGCAAGTCGACTAATGCTGGGTTTTCCAGAAAAACTAAATTTCAGCTAAGTGTTCTAGTCGACTAGGTCTTATGGTAAGTCGACTAATAGTGGGGAAAATCAGTGTACAGGACAGAAATTCTGGAAACGTGTTTGATGGCTAAATTCCTGGTTTTAGGTGACCTATGTGTACAAGAAGTGTAAATACAGTGCTCTAAGGCTAATACAAGTCTTGGTGAGTGAATTATTCCCTTGGAATGGTTGGATTTGAGCTTAGATGACCTAAAAATAGGATTTTTAGTGTGCAAGTGAACAAAGATTTCTACTTCAAGTATGTGATGTGTGAATTAGGTCTTGGTGAGTAAGAACTCACCTGGAGGGGTCAAATCTGAAGCTTGATCCAAGGATGGAGGTGTTGGCTCCAATCCACAACTTGTAGTTGAAGCTAGGTTGAAGAACTAGCTCTTGGAGTTGCCTTGGGGAGTAGTGGTTGAAGATGGAGCTCTAGATGAAGTCCTTGATGAATCCCTTGTGATCTAGAGGTGGTTGTGAAGGGATTTGGGTGATCTCTTGAAGTTAGGGTTTGTTGAAGAGGAAGAAGAAGGGGATTTTGCAATTCCTCTCTTGATGAAGAAATGAGAAGGAAGGGGGAAATTTGCAATTGAAGGAATTTATATGTTGGGATTTATGTGAAGGGGTTGACATTTTGGTGAAAGTGAGGGGTTACCTTGCAAAAGGAGGGGTGAGGTGAGTGTCCTCTCTTTGGCCACTTGGCCGGCTGTGGGAGAGGGAGAGAGTGAGTGGGGTTAGGTGAAGTGATGAGTGGGAAATGAGGTGGAAATGAAGTGGAATTTGGATTTTTGCAATTTTGGAAAAATGCCCGAAATTCAAGTATTTTGGAATGGTCTGAAAATTTTACCAAAAATCAAGAATGATATTTGAAGACCAATGGTGAAATTCGTTTGAAGAAATACTGTATAGATTTTTAATTAAAAATCCCGGAATCAGTTATTTACCGACTCCGAAAGAATTTTCATAAATTTATAAAATCTCCAAAAAAGAGTGTGAGTAGGAAATATGATTCTAAGCAATAAAGTCTAAAGGACTTTCTAGAAATTCCTAACAGTTTGGAAGATAAAAATTCAGAAATCGGTCAGCGGTACTGGCCGACACCGGTTTCGGAGAAATTCATTTTAATTCCAGAAAATTCCAGAAAATCACATAAAATATTAAATATTGGAAAATGATATTTGAAATTAAAATCGGTCAAATACGGAAGGTACATCGGAAAATACGGTCAAAGGACTGAATACGTAACTAGGCACGTATTCCGGGAGAGGGGTATTACAATATCTCTCTCTCGCTTTCCATCTCTATCTCTCTCTCACCATCATCACACTCTCTATGCTCATCACGGCTGGCAGACCGCCCCCGCCGCCTCGTGCGTGGCCACTTGTGCCGCCCAACCAGGCCACCAGCTGTAATACCCGTATTTTGAAATACATGATGTAATGTGTATAATAGTATTTTAATATGTATAAACGATTTGTATTAAGAGTTATTATTATTTATATGTGCTTTCATAACTAATAATTATACATTTCTATTATTATTATTAGTGATTATTAGTAGTAGATGTTGTTACTATCATTTCATTATGATTATCATTATTTATTACTATTGTTGTTGTTAATACTAATATTTATATGGTTATTGTTGTTAATAATATCATTATTATTTATTATTATCATTATTGTTTATTTTTAATTATTGTTTACATGAAATTTTTATGGATTATTATTAATACAATCATTAACATTGCTATTATTATTATTTTGTTGATATTCTTCTTACTAATATTTCATGTTCTTTCCCTTAACCCATAACCTTATAACCCATTTACCCATTATCTATCCAAAACCAATATCATTTCCTATATAGTCCATCTTATCTCCTACTATAACCCTAATCCTAAACCTAACTTCAATCTATCTTCATCTCCACAGGCCGCCGCAAGCCTCCCCTTCATCATCTCCCGCAAGTGCCGCGGTAACCTCATCGGTCTTCTTCCCCTAGAATGGTTGAATCCCCTTGCAACCCAACCAAGCTGCACCCTTCCCCACTGTCAATCTCTCATGGCCAATACCCCACCATTTCTCCCTGTGCCACTCCCCATTCACCATACAGCCGACCTCCCTCCACCAACACACCATGGTTGGCTCTTCCTCACCGGAGCCCACGAGAACCACCGTGCTACTCCATGGCCGCCGCCATCTCCCCAGCAATCTTCACCGAGCTCCGATCAACACCCTCTAGCACTGCCGCCCTCCGCCTCATCCACCAAAGCCTCCACGGTAGCACCACTCCTCGTCGAAGCCGTCGGTGACCTCCTTCATCTCCTATTGCTGAGCTCCTCCCCCATGACCTATCCACTCCACCGAAGTCCCCAACCCCAGAGAAACTCTGCCATCACCCCGCTCTCTTCCTTCCACCTTCGTCGAACTCCGCTGCGCTCCACCGGCCTTCTCCTTCTCTCCTCCGCGAGCCACCGATCTCCGCCGCGAGCTTCATAGTGCTGCCGTGCGCAAGCTCCACCCAGCCATGCCCTCCTCCACTGCATAAGTCCTCTCTCTCCTCTGTATGTGGAGTGTGTGTAATTAAGTGTGAATATGATATGATTGTTGTGTATATTTGTGTGATAATTGTCATTGGGGGTGTAATATTGCAAGTGCATGTGGGTGTGTGCATGAATTAGTGTATGTGAGTTAATATATATTGTGTGTAAATATGCATGCGTTAGTGTGTGTATGTGAGTGTGTGTGCATGCATGGGTGTTGTGCATGGGTATTTTGGGTGCGTGAGTGTGTGGTGTTGGATATGTATATGTACATGTATGTGTGTGAGTGTGTTGTGTAAATGGGTGTGTGTTGTGCACATATGTGTTTAGTATATATTAATGTGTATATGTATGTGTACGGGTATGTTTGTATATCAATGTGTGTGTATGCTGCATGTTACAGTGATACAGACCCGCTCTGAGACCCGGACCCGATCTGGTTCATGTTCATTATGGACCCGATAACTGGTGATTCGAAGATCGATGATCGAGGCAGTGCCAGCACTTGAATATGTGTGTATTTTAAAATCAATGAAAAAGCATGTGTGCTAATATTCCCTCGATACTTCCGTTATAGCATTGGCTCAATAAGTCGAATCCACAGGGACAAAAGGCGACAAAAGAATTAACGGTTCGTTCACGTCATATGTTAACAGGTTCTTCTTTGTTTAAAGAATGAGAAAAAGAAAATAAAAGAAATCTAGAAGTGATAGGTAGAGGAGGCGATGAAAATGACAATATGAAAAACAAATAAGAAGTGATTGTGACTCGGTGGAAACAAAACAAGAAAATAGAAATGAGATAAAAAGAAAATTAAATAAGAAGAGGCTTTGGAAAATGGTTTTATAAACAAAAGAAAAGAAAAGAAGAAGTAGAAGAAATAGGAGATGAAAACAACATGAAATAAAAATGGTATTTTTATGTTGAAAAAGTGTTTGAAAATAAGATAAAAATAGAAGAAGATTCATGGTAACTAACTACTAAATGCTCCATTAATCATGGTAACCTCTTAGTGATAGTTGCCTCACATGGATCCTTGGTCATCACTAATCCTTGGCTTCAAGAAGCAATACAAAGCATGGCACATAAGATGGTTCCTCACCTTCAAAACTTTCATAAAGAGCAAGCTAATACAAATCTTAAATCATCAAAATCATTAGAAGCAAGCATGAAATAAGAGAATGTTAGCTTGGTTAGCAAGTTAGCAAGTTAGATGTTAGAATTTATCATCATGAGCCATCAATGGCTCTTGCAAGAGCAAGGCCTTGTAGATGCTATTAGATTCATGTGGATTATCAAGAAAGGTTGATGATTAGTGGTTAGTAGTTACATTACCATGAAATGAAAGTTAGCTAGTCATGTTAGAGGTTAGAGAAGAAAGGATGAAGATTACATAAATTGTCACCATCCATTACATCAATCTCTCTCTTTATCTTTCTGAATCTCTCTGCCCTAATACATGAATCTAAAAGAGAAAATAAAATACAGAAGAAAGAAGAAGAACACCTACACTACACTACACTAATGGAGAAGAAACCTAGCTACTGCTCTTGGAACCCCCAGCTCTGGTCCTCTGCAGGGCATTTTATAGGCAAAAGAATCATCTAGGAGACGAGACGAGGCCATGTGTCAAAGATCGACGCGTGGTTCGCCAAAATTGCCATGGAACGCGGAAAACTGCCACATTTTCGCTGCCATACCAGGGACTTAGGTCCTTGGTTTTCGCGAGTGATTTCGTCTCGCTTCTGGGATCTTCCATATATCCTCAGATTCGGGTATTTGGATCTGACTATTCACCATATCTGCGCTAACGTCTAAATTCAATGTATCTTCTAGAAACTCTCTAGCTTGGCCTCCAAGAAATCCGGATTTAATTACCTAAAAATGAGATTAATTAAGCTCTTATTACTCTTTTCCCTTATAGTCTTGATTAATTGCAAAAGAGACCAAAACAAGAGTGAGAAGCATTATTTTATTAATAAATCGGTAGGAAAATGAGATATAAAAATGCAGTTTTGTAGACGAATCAACCGACATACGGGATAATTTGGAGATTCGTATCGGTTCGTGCAGTGAAGACCCAGTGGTGATTCGGACCCAAAGCTATATCATTTCATGTGAGTATTTATTTTTGCATTATTTCTATTTACCGTTATCAGTGAATATTTTATCTGCCTTCATTAGAGTACATTTATGTTTAATTTATTACCATGTTTAGATATTTTTGTATACGTAAATTACTGTTCATGACCATGCTCACTTCGATGATATTTTTACCAGAGTAGTAGTGTTTGAGGCTGGAAGATACTCGATATATTATTGAATTGATATTTGGAGTTGTTTAATAGTTGATACTTGGACCGACAAATGGATTTAATTGGAGTAAGCTTGATTTGTGGTTGGGACAGATCAGATTAATGGAATAGTAAATTTTAAAGATGTGTAGTAGATTACTGACTGGTGTAGCATACTGAAAAAGAGTTTAGATAGACTACAGATGATTAATCAGATGTATCTTGACCATTATATGATTGTAGATTCGATATTATATCTTGGGGACATTATTACTATATCATTTCATGTGTAATTGTTACCATTTCAAATTCAAGACTAGCTGTGTTATATTCAGACTGTGACTTGACTTGATATTATGATTGATCTAGTTCGTATTTGTAGATGGATGGTATATTTTATGTGAATATTTATCAGACAAAATTTTGGTAATTATTTTCATGGAAATTCAATGGATACTGTAGACTCTTCATTAGGATGTGTCTTTATTAAAAGACTGGATTTTGGACTTGGATCATCACTGATCTGGATTGGAGGGAGTGGCGTTGACTCTGGGTTGATAAATATGTGTTCGACTGGATTGGTCAAAACTAGTGGTTTAGAAATGTATACAGTTGGATTGTTACCTCGGTATATGTATCTTGTGATTGACCTTTATAGAAGTGAGAGTAGGTGATGGTCTTGATTGATGATTTTAATGTTATTCGATAGTGATGATATGATTAGATGTAGGTGACTATTTATGTTAGGACTCTGATATATTGGTGACTAAAGGATGGCTATGCTGGTAATATATAGGACAGGAGTAGATCGACAGGATCGAGATAACTGATTATTGATTTATTGAGGTGGTGGTTTACTGTCTCAGATACCTTGACTTGGATTCAATGTTTGATGTTCACAGTGATTGTTATTAAGACTATGAGTTGATGGATCAGTTACAGATTCACTCTTAGTACCGATGGATTAGATTTTAATTTATTTTAGATGGGACTATATAGTGAGGAATCAGTGTTCAGAGTTGTTAGTGTATTTCATGTTACCGAAGTTACTGAAAAAATATTGTCAGACTGAAACACATGTACCGTTCTATTGTTCTGCCATTTACACTGTGGTATTATCCTCATTGTTATTGTTACCGTCATTGACATTGTTACTATCACTGTTTCAACCCAGTAATCGAAATAACATAGATATTGATTGATCTAAATAATAATATAATAGAAAACTTACACCTAGATTGGAAAAATTAATTGAGGAGACAGCGTATGTATTTTGAGTAGACCTAAGATACAGGTTGCAGAGCTGATATACGGTCCACTGCAGGATTCCAGGGGATGACTGACATCCCATATTATTTTCATTGTTATTGTTATAGACTACCTAGCGGTAGGACTTGGTTCAGCGCCAGGTGATTGGGCTGTGATTTCAGGTATGTACGAAACCCATCTAAAACATATACAATATCTCCTTCTATTGATTTCAATAACTTAGGACCTCGATTGACACGTATACTAGGCGTAGTATGAAATATGTCTATTACAAGTGGCAATTGGTGTTCGCTGACATAATAAATAATAATGAATTGTCCATAATGTACTGTGACAGATTGTGTTTGCCTGATACATGTATGCTATGTTAGACGCCTGATGGTATACATGACCTGATTGCACACTGAACTCTTGCACTGACTGACTTTATCTACCGGATATATAGACTTTGATAGACACCTGACTTTACCACATGATTTTATAGTAGTATGTTATCATCATTATTTATTCATATGTTTATGTTATAGTGTTCTTCATGCTTAACTGTTTTAATATTATATTGTAATTCATCACATTATATGCACATGCACCTTCCCTTTTATTTTACACACTCATTGGGAGTTCTGACTCCCTAGATTTGCATATCCAGGTCCATGAATATTCTATCTTGTTGATCAGGTATTTGGAGAGGATCGCACGCTTTACTAGGAGCTGGAGTTCTCTTACTTGATTGTCCTTTCTCGATATTCTCTTGCTTCTTTTTATTCTTATTATTTCCCTGATTCTGTGCATTGGATTCAATGCTTATTCTATTCTTTTATTCATCAATTATCATGTGTGGTCATTTTATGTTAAATTGTAGTGGTTATCACGTCATCATAGTTGATTAATATATCTTGTTCAGGTTACTTTAGGCTTAGTGTGTATACGTGGGGGTATTCTCCTCGTGTATATACGTCGCTGACTCTCGTCGTGACTCAGTTTTCACATATTTGGAAAGCAAGGCGTGACAAAATTTTCTTGATATCAAAGCCAGGTTTACTCAAAGAGGACCTGATTCTTACCCGTAACTTGAGACGAGTTATATTAACACTGCAATAAACATATATATCTGCACAATTGTATTGAGTCCACTTGAGAATTTATCGTTCCCCTATAAAAGTCCAACCCCAGATTTCGATATTCCTGATTTCAACTCTTCTTCCAGAGTAGTTTGGATTCTCTTCTTAATTCTCATATTCATCCCAACTCTTTTTATCGGTTGTCTCCTGGAACTGGCCATCATATCTGAACTGACGATAGAGATTAAAGTGCGTAGTTGGAAGTGTAATAGACCCATGATACAGTGAAAAATGGCGTGGAAGTCTTAACTTGATTTTTATCATTCCTTACTTTATTGAAATTTCGATGACAAAATTTTTATAAGGTGGGTAGAATGTAATACTCGTATTTTGACATACATGATTTAATGTGTATAATAGTATTTTAATATGCATAAATGATTTGTATTAAGAATTATTTTTATTTATGTGTGCATTCATAACTAATAGTTATACATTTCTATTATTATTAGTGTTTATTAGTAGTAGATGCTGTTACGATCATTTCATTATGATTATCATTAGTCATTACTACTGTTGTTGTTATTACTAATATTATATGGTTGTTGTTGTTATTAATATCATTATTATTTATTATCATCATTATTGTTTATTTTTAATTATTGTTTACATGAAATTTTATGGATTATTATTATTACTACCATTAACATTGCTATTATTGTTATCTTGTTGATATTCTTCTTACTAATATTCATGTTCTTTCTCTTAACTCATAATCCTATAACCCATCTACCCATTATCTATTCAAACTCAATATCATTCCCTATATAATCCATCTTATCTCATAATTAAACCTAACCCTAATCTATCTTAATCTTCACAGGCCGCCGCAAGCTTCCTCTTCATCATCTCCTTTTTCTCTCTCCCTCAACCACAGTCGCAGCAACCTTCTCGGGTTCCTCCCTCTAGTATGGTCAAATCCCCTTTCAATCCAACCGAGCCGCAACCTTCCCCACTGTCGATCTCTTATGGCTAACACCCAACCATTTATCCCTGTGCCACTCCCCCCTTCACCATACAGCCGGTCACCCTCCACCAAGACACCTATGGTCAGCTCTACCTCGCTGGAGCCCGCAAGCACCACGCTACTCCATGGCCACCACCATCTCTCTGGCAATCGCTGCCAAGCTCCGATCAACACCCTCTAGCACTACCTCTCTCCGTCTTATCTGTCGGAGCCTCCACGGTAGCACTGATCGGGGCGAAACCAGCACTTGAAAACGTGTAATATGAAATCAATGTAAAAACTTATGTGTGCTAATGTTCCCTCGATACTTCCGTTATAGCATTGGCTCAACGGGTCGAATCCACAGGGACGGGAGGCGATAGAAGCATTAACAATTTTTATTCACGTTAGTTGTGTTAACAGTTCTTCTTTGTTTAAAGAATGAAAAAGAAAATAAAAGAAAAGAAATTCAGAAGTGATAGTTGGAAAAGGCGATGAATTCGACAATGTGAAAACAAAATAGAAGTGATTTGAAAAGCAAAGAGGAAAATGAAACAAAGGTGAACTAAGAGAATGGTGAAAATAACAATGGGAAAATGATAAAAGATTTTGTAAATAGTTTTTAAAGCAAAGTAAAAGAAAACTCATGGCTACTAACTACTAATTGATCTACTAATCATGCTAACCTCTTAGTGATAGTTGCCTCACATGGATCCTTCGCCATCACTAATCTTTGACTTCAAGAGACGATACAGAGCATGGCTCATAAGATTGTTCTTCTACATTCAAACAACAATCCATACCACATAACAAGTTGCAAGCTATTATTAAATCATCAAAACCGGTTAGAGGTGAGCATGAAATAAAGAAGACATTGCAAGTTAGCAAGTTAGTGGGTTAGGTATTAGTAAGTTAGAATGTTAGAACCCATCATCATGAGCCATCAATGGCTCTTGCAAGAGTAAGGCCTTGTAGAAGCTACTAGATTCATGTGGATTATCAAGTAAGTGGTTAGATGGTTAGTGGTTAGATTTCTATGAGAAGAAGAAATTAGCCAAGCATCATGTAGAAGATGGAGAAGAAAGGAGACACCTTTATATAGATTGTCACTATCTATTATATCAATATCTCTCTATCTCTCTCTGAATCTCTCTGCTCTAATACATAATCTAAAAAGAAAAGAAAATATAAAATAAAAGAAGAAGAACACCTACACTACCCTATACTAAAAGATAGAAAACCTAGCCTATCCAAAACTGCTTGCGTTTCGACCAACCCCTACCCTATTTATAGGCAAAAGAAGCATCTAGAAGGCGAGACGGGACAACGCGTCGAAGATCGACGTATGGACCCACTACATTGCCGCGAAAACGCGACATTTGCCGCGAAAACCAGGGAACTAAATCCCTGGTTTTGGCGAGAAACGTCTCCTGGCTTCGAGGACCTTCCTGGCATTTTCTATTTTGGGTATATTCGTCTGGATCTTCATCTGACGTGCGTAAAGGTCTTGGTTCAATGCATCTTCTAGAAGCTCCCTTGCTTGGCCTTCAAGAAATCTGGATTTATTACCCGAAAATGGGTTTAATTAAGCTCTTATTACCCTTTGGCCATTGGACTCTTGATTTATCTGCAAAGTAGACCAAAACGCAATTAGGAATGATATTTTATTCATAAATCGGTAGGGAATGCGATATAATAATGCAGAATTGTAGACTAATCAAGCACCACTCCTCGTTGGAGTCGCCGGCGACCTTCTCCATCTCCCATTGTCGAGCTCCTCCCCCACGACCCATCCACTCCACCAAAGCCCCAACCCCAGAGCAACTCCGCCATCACCCCGCTCTCCTCCTTCCACCTACGTTGAACTCCATCGTGCTCCTCCTCTCCTCCTCCTCTCCTCCGGCGAGCCACCGAGCTCCTCCGTGAGCTTCGTCGTGCCGCAATGAGCAAGCTCCCCCCGGCCATGCCCTCCTCCACTGCGTAAGTCCGCTCTCTCCTCTGTATGTAGAAGTATGTGTAATTAAGTATGAATATGATATTGGTGTTGTGTATATTTGTCTGATAATTGTAATTATGGGTGTTATATTACATGTGCATGTGGGTGTGTGCATGAATTAGTGTATGTGTGTGTTAATATATATTGTGTGTAAATATGCATATATTAGTGTGTGTACGTAAGTGCCTGTGTGTGCATGGGTGTTGAGTGTGGGTATTTTGGGTGCGAAGTGTGTGTCGTGTGAATGTGTGTTAAATATGTATGAGTACATGTATGTGTGTAAGTGTGTTATGTAAACGGGTGTGTGTTATACACGTGTGTGTTAGTATATATGAATGTGTCTATGTATATGTGTATAGTTGCGTGTTATAGCGATACGGACCCATTCGTGAGACCCAGCCCGATCTGAATTCGTGCTCGTTGTGAACCCGATACACTAGTAATTCGAAAACCGACACACGGGATAACTCGAAGATCTATATCGGTTCTTGTAGTGAAGACCGGGGGTGATTTGGACCCAAAACCGCATCATTTCATGTGAGTATTTACTTTTACATTATTGCTATTTACTATTATCAGTGAATATTTTATCTGCCTTCATTAGATTACATTTATGTTTAATTTATTATCGTGTTCAGATATTGCTTGTACATGTAAATTACTATTTATGACCATGATCATTTCGATGATATCTATACTATAGTAGTAGTGTTTGAGATCGGAAGGTACTTGATATATTGTCGAATTGATATTTGGAGTTGTTGTTCAATAGTTGATACTTGGACCTACAAATGGATTTAATTGGAGTAAGCTTGACTCATGGTTGGGACAGATCGGATTAGTGGAATAGTAAATCTTAAAAATGTGTAGTGGATTACTAGACTGGTGTAGTCATACTGGAAGAGAGTTTAGATAGATTATAGATGATTAATCAGATATATGTTGACATTTATATGATTGTGGATTTGATATTATATCTTTAGGACATTATTACTATATCATTTTCTCTGTAATTGTTACCATTTCAGATTCAGGACTAGTTGTGTTATACCTCAGACTGTGACTTGACTTGATATTGTAATTGATCTAGTTCGCGTTTGTGGATAGATGGTATATTTTATGTGAGTATTTATCAGACAAATATTTGGTGATTATTTTAATGAGAATTCAATTAGATACTATGGACTCTTCAATAGGATGTGTCTTTATTAAAAGACTAAATTTTGGATTGGATCATCAGTGGTCTCGATTGGAGTGGAGTTGACTTTAGGTTGAGATAAATGTGTTTGACTAGATTGGTCAGAACTAGTGGTTTAGAGATGTATACAGTTGGATTGTTACCTCAGTATATGTATCTTGTGATTGATCTTTATAGAAGTGACAGTAGGTGATGGTCTTGATCGATGATTATAATGTTATTCGATAGTGAGGATATGATTAGATGTAGCTGCCTATCTATATTGGGACTCGGATATATTTGTGACTAAAGGATGGATATGCTGGTAATATATAGGACTAGAGTAGATCGACAGGATCGAGATAATTGATTATTGATTTATTGAGGTGGTTGTTTACTGTATCAGATAAATTCAATGTTTAATGTTCATAGTGATTGTTATTAAGACTATGAGTTGATGGACAGATTCACTTTTTGTACCGATGGATGAGATTTTGATTGATTCAAAATGGGATTGTATAGTAAGGAACCAGTGTTCAGAGTCATTTGTGTATTCATATTACAGAAGTTACGGGGAAAATATTGTCAAATCGTAATACATGTATTGTTCTATTATTCTACCGTTTACACGGTGATATTGTCCTCATTGTTATTGTTACCATCATTGACACTGTTACTGTCATTGTTTTATCCCAGTAATTGAAATAACATGGACATTGATTGATCTACATAATAATATAATAGATAACTTACACCAGAATTGAGAAAATTGATAGAGGAGATAGCGTTTGTATTTTGGATGGACCTACGGTACAGGTTGTGCAACCGAGATACGGTTCCACTGTAGGCTTTCGGGGGATGACTGACATCCGTATTGTTTTCATTGTTATTGTTATTGACTACCTAGTGGTAGGACCAGGTTCAGCGCCAAGTGATTGGGCCATGGTTTTGGGTATGTACGGAACCCATCTAAAATATAGACAATGTCTCAATCTATTTATTTCAATAACTTAGGACCTCGACTGACATGTGTAATAGGCGTAGTATAGGATGCATCTATTATTGGTGACAATTGGTGTTCGTTGACATAATAATAATAATAATAATAATAATAATAATAATAATGAACTGTCCATAATATAATGTGACTGATTGTGTTCGTTTGATACATGTATGCTATGTTGGACGCCTGATGGTACACATGACCTGATTGTACATTGGACTCTAGCACTAACTGACTTTATCCACCTGATATATAGGCTTTAATAGACACTTGACTTTACCAAATAGTTTTAGAGTAGTCAGTTATCATCATTGTTTATTCATATGATGTATGTTATAGTGCTCTTCATGCTTGACCGTTTTATTATTATATTGTAATTCATCACATTATATGCACATGCACCTTCCTCTTTATTTTACACACTCATTGGGAGTTCTGACTCCTTAGATTTGCATATCTAGGTCCATATATATTCTATTTCGTTGATCAGATATTTGGAGAGGACATACGCTTTACTAGGAGCTGGAGTTCTCTTACTTGATCATCCTTTCTCGATATTCTCTTGCTTCTCTTTATTCTTATTGTTTTCCTGATTCTATGCATTGGATTCAATGCTTATTCTATTCCCTATTTCATCAGTTATCATGTGTGGTCATTTATATGTTATATTGCAGTGGTTATCATGTCATCATAGTTGATTAATATAGCTTGTTCAGGTTACTTTAGACTTAGCGTGTATACGTAAGGTACTCTCCTCATATATATGTCACTGACTCTTGTTGAGACTCCATTTTTAGTATTTTGGGAAGCAGGGTGTGACACCGGCCCTCCCTCTTCTCCTCTCTCTCTCTCTCTCTCTCTCTCTCCAGCTCTCTCTCCCCCTCCCTCTTCCTTTTCTTTCCCTTCTTCTTCTTCTACTATTACTCCTCTTACCAACCACCCTGCACCCTACCTTCACCGATGGCCGCCGCATCTGGCCCTCGTCGTCGACTACCGGTGGGCCAAGCCCCTACCGCACATCCCTCTCTCCTCTCCTTCCAAGCTCTCTCTTCCCTATTCTTCTACTGTTGTTGCTTCTCTTCTTTGGCCACACACCAACCACCGCCCAGTTCCCCGGTCAACGTGCCATTGGCCCCCCAGACTCGCCCAGGCTTGCCCTGCCATTAGCCCCCTCCCTGCTCCTCTCTCTTATTCTTCTCCGTCCTTTTCTTTTCATATTGGGCAAAACCCAAACTCAAACCAAATCTGACCCAAACCCAACTCATGTGCAACCCAAAATTGTACCCAACCCGATCGGCTTTCACTTAAGTTAATTGGATTTTGGGTTATCCCCAGAAATCACAGTCCAGACCCATTAAGCAAATACAGACCCTCTGAGCATTATATTTGGTTCTCGAACAATATCTCGGTCATTCGAACTCCGATTTGCGTGATTCTTGAGCCGTTGTGATCGTGCCGACGAGAGTTACGTTGTGACAACCAATATGAATGATTTTCACTATATTTATAATAAATCATGTTCTAACAAATTGCATTGTATTATTTATTGGTTCATATATGTTGTTTATCAATTGTTATAAATATTAATTTAAATTAATGCATGGATTGCTTATCTTGTTATTTGATTAAGAAATTCTTGTATGTGTTAATCTGAAAAACTTGGATATGGTTGTGAAGAGTTTGAAATAGATTAACTATACATAATTACAGTGTAATATTGATCCGGTTAATGTTACAGGAATGCTGGGATCATCTTGTTATATTGAAAGTTGTTCATGTGATCGTATTTACTGAGAAATCTTGTTAACGTGTATCATGTGATAATCACTGTTATTGCTCAGACCCAGTTTTCATGTAACATTAACACTAATAATTGACATCAGGGTTGGGGAAACTGAAAGAAGACAACATCTGTATTCTTGGTGGATATTGTTTATCGTGTTGGGTACCTGATGGTACTGTTATTGTTGGCACTTACTAGCGCTGGCTCGATTCTACAGGACCGGGCATTCGTGTGGCCATAATTCCTTGTATGCACGAAACCCACATAAAATACGGACAATATCTCCGCCTCAGTTTCAAATAACATCACATTAAATAACCTAACAATGACAATACCAGAAGCGTGTGTTATTTGGTCACTCCCTCGTTCAGATAATGGTACCTGTATACCACGTTTGAAGGAGTTCTACTGGGGTGCTAACTCCAGTATGAACCACTAGTGGTATGAGACACTGGAAGGGAAAGATTTAAATATCAGGCGATACTAGATATTATTATTGTATAATCTTAAAATACAACATATTAATGTATTTGTATATGACTTGTCTCTTTAATGTTAGACGTGGAATGAATAAATATCTACATTGTATATTATGACACTGATAATAAATTGATTGCTCCAGGAATTCTACTGCGTAGTCATGTACTGTACGAATCATATAATTGTGATGCAGTTATAGTGTACTGCCTGTGATTAGAATTATATTATACTACTATTCATTCATTTTATCACTCACTAAGTCTCTTATTGACAATCCTGAGTTTGCATGCCCAAATTCAGGTTCAGAGTTTTTTTTTTTTGCAAGAGCAGGAGTACGTTGAACGTGTCGTGGAGTTCGGGTAGTTATTCTCTTTTCTCTTCTGGTCAGTAAAAAACCTTGTTCTCTTGATCTTGTTTCCTTTTCATGTAATTAGTCATGACACTGTAAATATTCCTATACTTGTGAATAAAGTTGGATTTCATGTATATATTGTAGTAATTTCTTCTACTGAGACTTAGCACGTATACGTGAGGTATTTTTCTTACGTATATGCATCGTCGATGTGTGATATTTTTCTTACGTATATGCATCATCGATACGCATTCTTCATTGGATGTGTAGTAACACGAGGAGAGATAAGGTGAGAAATGAGGATATTCGTACTAAGATAGGCGTAGCCTCTATAGAAGAGAAGATGAGAGAAAATCGTTTACGATAGTTTGGTCATGTGCGACATAGACCTACAGATGCGCCAGTCTGGTAAGTAGAGCGTATCAAATAAGGGCAAGTTAAAAGAGCATAGGGGAGACCGAAGAAAACTTGGATGGAGGTAATACGACAAGACATAGGGGCTAAAGGTCTTTGTGAAGGCATATTGCTCGATAGGAATGAGTGGAGAAAGCAGATCCATGTGTCCTATCCGAAGTAATTCTCTTTTGGTTCAGTAGCCTACCCCAAATACTTTGGAAAAATGGCTTAGTTGTTGTTGTATATGCATCGTCGACTCTTGTCGCGTCCTTGCTATACTATATTTTAGGAAGCGGGGCGTGATAAGAATCAACTCGTCACTCAGATTGAGATCCTTCAAAAATCACACTCTTCTAAGAATCTGGGGGCAGAGGGGTCTCAAGCTCCCCCATCACCACCTCTTACCACAAGATCCACCTACGCTGAGAGCAATCGAAGGCACACCAGATCTGACATCGTGAGTGATGACGAGAATTTTGAGAATTCTAGCCCCCGCTAGGCTTCGAAGGTTGCAATGCCTTAACCCGGACGGTCGGGGATGCGACTGTGATATATTTACGCTGGGCAAAAATACCCACATATATACGCTAAGCATCAGTACACACCGGAATCAGAGTACAGAAGTACATGGTGTATTATACATTCTAACGTAAGAGTACAATTACATAGTTATCATAGGATGTGATATAATGTTATAAGCATATTACATCACCCAGAGGCGCAAAAGTCTGATATACACATATGAACAGTACAACAGTTGCTCACAAGCTACAGGAGAAATTACGTGAGCCGATCAAGAAGAATTGGATAGGAAGGAGCTACAGCTGGTCAGCCTGCTTTACAGGGTAGACTGGGTCTTCAACAGAGGGGTTCACTTCAGTCTAAGCTCTAGGATCTGAACATGCAGGTTCAGGGGAGTCAGAAGCCACCCAACAAGCAGTAAATGAGTGTCAAGTGGCGTGCACAGACTAGCACACGTGTATCAATAAATTCAAATCGAAAAGCATGTATCGAAAATCGTGTCGGGAGCATAGACACACACAAGCAGGCCATAAGGCATCAAGTAAAGTAAATGCGATAAAACCAGTTGTATAAGCTCAGTTATATTTTTGTGAGATTAGTACATCGAAAGAATAATCCAAATAAGGAAACTCTCATACATATACCATATATCTCACGTCACAATAACCTGAGTTCATACAACCTGAGCTGCCTCTTAAACTAAGAAAACTGCATAAAACAGATGAAAATTGATAAAATACAAACCATCAACGTATTGCTAATCCTATCATCTTATTAAAATTATTACTCGTCCAACCCATATATCTGGATATGCGTTCTGGCATACGTTTCAATACACATACATCCATATATGAGTAAGTCAAGGATGGTTATTGGAGAGTAATGAGAAACCAACAAGTTATGTTTACAATGGCCCCATGCATGCCCGGGACCACAACCCAGTGTGTTACGTCGCTGGTGTACGGAACCGACCGTGAGGCCCAAGAAGGGAGAGGGTCTTATTGTATGCCCATTTAGGGAAAAGTAATCGGGGTGCTAGCACCCCCCGCAGAACGCCTGGAGGCCCACATGTAGAACCAAAGTTTTAGTTGCACAACATACTGGTTAGTGTTCCATTTTGCATCATTTTGTATCACATTTTCAGGTATTTTATCAATAAAAATAAGCTTTTTAATGGCTACTTCTCTTAAATTTCAAATCTACTCTTTAATGGAGAAGAAGGCCCAAATCCAAGTTAATTTAAGGATTTAAAGGAGATTAAAAGAGCCCAAATCAAAGAAGCCCATATCTGTAACGAATCAGGGAATATCCTCATGGTTCTAGAAGCTCCCGCAGTACACCTGGGCAGTAACAGAATGTCAGAGCAATCGCTGGCATAACGGCCTAAATTCTTCCATTTTCGCGACAAATCTGAGGCCGTTGATGCAGCGTTTGATCCTACGACTGCGATTGATAACGATTAGCTCCTGGTGCCTATGTAAAGACCCCCAGGGCCTCTATTGAAAGGAGAGAGGAGGATAGCCATAGTTTTAGGAGAAGGTTTAGGATTTATTTAGGTTTCTTTTTAGTTTTCTCTTGTAATTTTTTTCTCTTTTTAGATCCAGAAAAGTGAGAGATAGTGAGAGTGAGGTCTCTGTAATTGAGAGTGACAATCAAATACAAATCTCATGTTCTCCTTCCTCTAATTTTCTCTCTTTTTTAAATTCTTGCCATTTACTTTCAAGCTTTTTATTTTCTCGCACTTTATTTTACTATGTCTCTTCATTGTTTTACTCTCCATGAATAACTAATCTCCTAACATGACTAACTTACCTCTAACACTACTAACTACTAACTCTTGGGTGATACTAACTCATATGACTCATTAGATGTTTATAATTTCTAGTCTTGTGCCTAACAAGTCTCTTTAATTCCTAATGAAGATGAGTGTTATTTTTTATCTTAGTGAATGTTTTGTTACCCCCTCCATATGATTCATGTGTGCCTCATTTAGAGCCTTGTTTCTTTAACAAGAGCCTTGATGGAACATGATGATGTGATCACCTTAGTATGCTAACAAATTAATGTACTAGCTTCTTATTTCATGCTAGCTAGCCATGACTTTGATGATCTAATGAGCCTTACATTCTTGTTATGCATGTCTAAATTATAAATCTTGAATTCCTAAGTTCCATTCTTGTGAATCTAGGGGAAACCTAAAAGTTTAATGACTTGTTGCACATGCTCAGTGCAATCGTGTGACCTGCGAAAGTGGCCAATAATCTTTAGTTTAGTTTTGTTGTTTTGCCCGAGGATGAGCAAAAGATAGTATGGGGGTGTGATCGGTCGCTGATACTATATATTTATTATCACATTCTCATATTTATTATTTAATAAACTCTGTTTTTAATCCTATTTATTGTCTAAATTATATGCAGGCCTTTACCAAGTGAAAATGAGAGAAAACGAGACAAAAATCCCACTAAAATTCAGATTTAAATGAGCTTAATTCAAAATCAAGGATTAGGACAGAAGATTTAAGGTGATCAGGGAAAATCAAAGCAGATAATACCAAATAGAAACCAGTTAAAATCATATTTGTTTGGATTTATTCAGTTAGCTTGAGGATAAACAGAGATATCGTCAAATCCAGAGAATATATTGAAAATCCAGTTGGATAAAAGGAAGCAACGAAGCATCAATGGACCACGACATCTGGATCTGGCCATTTGGCCAGATCCTGGCCGTAGATCAGCGACAAAAGCTACGGATCCGCAGCTTGGTTGAAGCGGTTGGGGGAGCGTTTTCTCCCCCTATCTTCGCACGCTCTCCCCCGTTTGGTTTTTGCCTATAACACTGGGATTTCTCAGTATACAGAGGACGATTAAGAAATAGTAGAATAGATTTTTGTATAAGTTTAACCTAGGTTCTTCTTTCTCTTTTAATGTAATTTTTTTTTGTAACTGAGAGGATAGGAGAGTTTCATGGAGGAATGAGAGCAAGCTTGTACTTAGGGTGACACCAATGTAAGTAAGTCTTTTCTTTCATTATTATTTGAATCAAATCAAGGTTTTTTTTCTTCTTTACTCTTATTTTTGTTTGCATTCATCTGATGTGTTTGCAATCCAAGTGAATCCGATAACCTCGAGACTGCTTCGCTATTGTAAGTGCCCTTGATGGCCTATGGTGATGAACAACCATTCTTTTAATAGTTTAGCTTGCTCTTTTATTCGTAGTGTAGATCAGGGACGGGGAAGATCCTACACGCCATACTTGATCGCCTTCAAAGACTAGGTAAGTCTTAGCGACGAATCCAAAGTATATGAGCATGAAAGAGGTAAGTAAAATTTTTTAGTTCTCTTTTAATTATTAGTTTAGAATTCTACTCCAAAATCAGTATTCTGCTCTTTATTTAGTTTTTCCTTTAGTTTCGTAAATAAATCAATAACAACATCATCATCATCTTATCTTCTACAATTTTCTTCATATCTTCTAATTTAATCTTTTTGTTTTCTTTTTCTAAAACTAAGAAGAAATTTCTAATATGTTTTTGTAAACTCAAAAACAAAAAACTTACTAAAAAGTTTCCATCGCTAGTCCCTCCTTGTGGATCACGACCCGCATAGCCAATTGCTATCGCAGTAGTGTTGAGTACCTTACATGTTTCAATCTTAATTTCTAAACTATCATTTTCTGTGTGCAGGTTAAACCTCCATCAATGGTCAACCGAACCTTTGGCAAAGGGGATGTGCATGTTGGTGCACATTCCCAGTCGACTGACCGGTCGACCGTTCCCCTTTGCGGTCGACCGATGGGTCACCGATTGTAACCATTTTGGCCTCAGTTAAACACGGTTGACCAACCGGTCGACCGCTAGATAACGGTCAAATTTTTTAAAATGGCCAGTGGTTGGTCAACCGCCAGACAACGGTTAATTTTTTTAAAATAGTCGGTCGACCGATAGACTGCCAGAATGGCAGTAATGGCTAGAATTTGAAATCTGTATTTTTAATATGTTTTTAAAATGTGGAGATTTGACTTCTAAGGGTCAAAATCTTCTCTTTTAGACCTAGAAAACAATTCTAAAAGTGTTTTTTTAAAACCTATACAAAGGGTCATTGGGATTGAGTTATTACAACAAAAAATTCTATTGAAAATCTAGTTTTTGCTTTCAAAGAGAAAAAGTTTCAAAAATTTTTTTGTGCTTTCATTTTCGAATTTTTAATTGAGTTTTGTGCTCTTAAATTTTTCTATTCTGATTTTCACTCTCACATACATCCTTGGGCTTCAATTATTTTTTACTCTATAGGGATTTTAAGAGAGTGTTTGTGATTTCTTGATCACCAAGAGCTTGTTATCTCAATTGGCTTTGTGTTACCTCTAGAGTAGAGGATTGAGTTGAGAAATTGTGTACTCCAAGTAGTTGTAATTCTTTGTGGAAGGTCTCTTTGTGGAAGATCCAATAGTGGATAGTGAAATCTTTCACGATGGTGAAGGTGGGGACGTAGAGCAGTGGCTCGAACCTCAAAACAAATCTTTTTGTTTGGGATTGCCTTATTGTCTCTATTTACTTGTTTATTGTTCATTTATTTTTGTTAATCAATACTCATCTCAACAAGACAGCAATTGAGCACCTCAATTCTTATCTAGAGGAATCACGAGGAGAAGTTCAGAGTCCTTCACGGGGAATTCGGCTTCAAATCTTGTTTTGAGTGATCGGTTGCAACATTCATCTTAAATTGATTAGAATTTGCATATATACCTATTCACCCCCCCTCTAGATGTATTTTCACTTATCTTCTCTCTATCA
This sequence comes from Agave tequilana, assembly GCA_038442645.1. Lineage (NCBI taxonomy): Eukaryota > Viridiplantae > Streptophyta > Magnoliopsida > Asparagales > Asparagaceae > Agave > Agave tequilana. Next base: position 29,787 of record JAVJIF010003572.1, read on the forward strand.
TATCCTGCTTGACAAGTGAGTTGTAGGAATTATTGCAGAATAAATATAGGAATGCAATAACAGTTATGCAATATATGTGTCCAAAAGGTAGTATTGAGGAACCTTAGCACCATTTCTAAACTGTATATTTTTCGGTGCAGGTTTGTTGGCCCAAAGGCCCATCACTCTAGTTTTGATGATGATTAACTCATGTAGTTATAATACTAATGATCTTGTGTTTATTTAATCTCAGATTTGTGATCAAGATCTTAGTAGGTGTGTAGCTTCAACAAAGGATTTAAAGTCATGTTTTGAAGCTAACACGGTTTGATTCAAGAGCCTATGCATCAAGATCACATCAAGTACTCAAGAGGAGTCCAGCTCTTTGGATCAAGTTTGGACCAAGTCAAGAAGATGAGAAGACTTCAAGTGAAGACCTTCAAGATCAAGACTTGAGTCTAGGTTTGTTTTATTAAGATTTTGTTTTTAGATAAAATGTGAAGGATAGAATAGTTGGTGGATTGCTCAAGTATACCATATACACACACACTCTTGATTTAGATGAGTTTTTCATTAAAAGAGTTTTTATTTTGGTAAAATAGAAAAGAGTTTTCATTTTGAAAAAATACCGGTTTGATTTTTGGTTTTCAAAGTATACATGTCTTTAACCAAACTTAATTTTAGTGCTTAATGTCAAAAACATAGATATTTCATCATGTATGTATAGTGGATCATATCCATACACTCTAAGCTTTAAAAGAGTTTAAAATATCTTATTTTTGTATTTGGAGAAGTTTTGAAAAAACCAATTTGGAAAAATACGGTTTTTGTTTTTAGCCAAAATTTCTAAGTTACAAAAAAAGTTCAAATTATTTGTAACATGTCTTGATTTTTCTCAAACATGTTTGATTATCAAAGTATAATATTGAAACTATTTTTGTAGATTTTTCGTGATTTTATGGGATTTTATTTAAGCTAAAAAGATAACTTTTAAATCCCTAAAACTAACCTGACCTGGCTTCTGCCGGTCGACCGGACCGGTCGACTGAACTAGGAGTCGGTCGACCGGGACGGTCGACTGACGTGTACAGAATGTGCACGCTAAGTCTGCTGGAGGGCCGGTCGACTGACCCGGTCGACCGCCAGAGATCTTCTGCTCTCTGGAAAGCCCCAGTCGACCGACAGAGAGCTCTGCTCTCTGTTCCAGGCCGCGGTCGACTGGGCCGGTCGACCGAGGCTCCAACAGTCAGAAATCTGACCGTTGGCGGTCGACCGGGCCGGTCGACTGTCAGCCGCCAGGGCTGAAAAGTTGCCCCAACGGCTAGTTTTTTCTAGCCCTATAAAAGGAGGGCTTTTGGGGCTGTTTTATCTAAGATTTTGAAGTAGGTTTTAAGCCAGTTTTTTCAACTCTATTAGGTGTTTATCTCCACTTATATTAGAGCCTAATACTTCCATTCAAAAGGAGAGTTTATCAAGAGTTTTTCAAAAGTGATTTCTTGAGTTTTCCTCCACCATTTCAATCCTAGTTTTCTCACACAACACTTGAGCTATCCATTGCTATATCTATCTATAGGGATCTTTGTTGTGAGGATTTTAGTTGATCAAAGTGTTGTGATCACCAAAGTTTTACTTTGTACTTTGAGGAGGCGGACTTGCGGGTTCGTAGTGTTTTGAGTTCGTGTGTGAACTCTTTGTTTGAGGTGCGGCCTCAGCGAGCTAGTGGGCTTGCGGTGTGTAGTTCTTGCGGGAATGAGTGAAGGGACTAGAGAGTCTAAGGAGTTCAAGTGTGAACTCGCCTTGTAGGTGTTGCGGCACCGAGTGATCCGGTGGGATCGGTTTATAGTGAAAATCCTTCATAGTGTTGAAGGCGGGGACGTAGAGCAAGTGTGCTCGAACCTCGAAACAAATCTCCCGTGTTTGCAATTGTGCTCTCTCTATCTCTTACTTGTCTTTATATCTTGCATGCTCATATTGTCTTTATCTTTATATGCTTGATATATTGTGTTCTTAATTGTTATATGCTTGGGGATTGTTTGCTAACACTTGTATCCAACCAAGAGAGCCAACGCGGCACCTCAACTCTTATTTAGAAGAATCTTGAGAGTTAGTCCAGAGCCCTTCACGGAAAATCCGGTTACACTCTTGTGTTATACTTGGTGTTTAGCTTAAGAAGCTTTAGTTTGCATCATATAAGTTTTAATTCCGCTTTAATTGACCATTAGATTAGCTCATCACCTATTCACCCCCCCTCTAGGTGATTTACAATTGGTATCAGAGCTACATGCTCTTGATTTGGGTTTAACAACCTAGAGTTAAAGATACTCATTCTATAGCTAATCACAATATTTGTACATACACCATGGATTTCATGTCACCTCCCACCTTTGACATCCTTAACATCCAAACTTGGAAGGTTAAGATGTCTTTGTACCTAAAAGCCCTAGGCATTCATGTTTATCTTGCTACAATTAAAAATTCATATGTTAATAATAGCAAGTATATTGAGGCTAACTCAAAAGCCATTAATGCTTTGAAGAGTACCCTAAACAATGATTATTTATATAGGGTTGCTAATCTTGATTCGGCTTTTGTAGTTTGGAACACCATCATCTCCCTTGACGAAAAAGAACAATACTATGCAGGGAGCGACTCGGATGTTGGAAGTGATGCTTCCAACGTATGCTACATGGTCCAAGGGGATAACCCCCTTGAGGTAACTACCGAATCCGAGGTAGAAGAGGATGTTGATATGCCATATAATGAGCTTACATCTTTTTGTCAACAACTCCTTGAAAAATATGACATGCTTAAAAAGGAAAATAAGAAAATGAAAAATAAATTTGATTGCATGTTAAAAGAAAAAGATCCTTTTCAAACTAAATTTGAAAATATTTCAAAAGAAAATGAATCTTTGAAAAATGAAAATGTTTCCTTGCTTTCTAAATTGAATGATCTTTGTGAAGGAAACACTACTTTGAAAAATAAGATTGTGTTGGTGGAAAAACAAAAGGAAATGCTTTGCATGAAAACACTTCTTTGAAAAGAAAAATGGTTGAAAAAGAAAAAATAAATGTTTCTAAAAAGAAAAAGATTGTTGATCATGCTCTTCATGCCACAACCATTGATAAAAATGAAGTTAAATTTTTGAAAAATAAAATTGATTGTTTAAGCTCAACTTTGAGAAATTGTGCATTTAATCATAAGAGATTGGAATCCTTGTTTCAAAAGAAACAAGTTTCCCATGTTCATGCACATCACCCACATCATGCATATGCACACTTTGCACGTCATGACCATACTCATACACATATGCATCCTAGAGTGTACAAGTGTACACATTGTGGCCGCAAAGGCCATTTAGCAAAGTTTTGTTTTGATAAGTTACATCATATTAATTTTGCTAAGAAAAATATTTGGGTTCCTTACAATGCTAACCCTCATGGATCCAAAAGAAAATGGGTACCAAAGTCCCCACCTTGTGTATTTGATGTAGGTGCGGGCTCTCACACGACGTGAGAGATTTGGTGCCTTGATGGTGAATGCACATGGACTTGATGGACATACATTTGATGCACCGCTATCAAGGAGGTTTAGTGGGACAACCACCATATTTTGGAGACTTAGAGCATAGTTCTTTGCTTTGGTAACTATCTCTAAACTCCTAGTTTATTTACATGCTTGTTCATATATGATATTTTTAGCATGTCCATGTTTTATTTGTTTTGTGCTTCATGTGGTAAATACTAGTTTAAATGTAATTTTATCAGAACTTGGATAGATACATGTACAAGTAGTGAGCGACATTTGATTCATATACATTTGCACTTCATTGTTCACTTGTACTCACTATATGCACATGTATAGCCTAGTTTTGATGATTTCCTCATTTACACTTGTTTTGCCTATTTTCATGTTTTACTTCATGAATATGTATTTTGTATTCAAATCTAATAAATATACATGTATACCCCATGAGTCATTTGCCTTCATACAATTTATCTTATGGACTCTTTTTATGTTTGGGATATGTATGCATATTATTAGTTTTGGATAAAAACATACATATACCTAGAAGTTTGTTTTTAGATGAAAAATAAAATCTTTATGATTTTAATGATTTTTTGATAAAATGAGATTCATGTTTGTTTTGAGCATAATTGACTAGTTTCATGATAAATGCTAATTACATGATTCTTGTGCACTCACACCTTATTTGTTTATTCATGACTATGTTTCATGATCATTTTTAGTTTTATGGACTTTGAGTGTCGAATTTTGTGTATTTAGTATGTTTCATGATACATATGATTTAGTTTCATGTTTTGAAGGATCTTTAGCTAGTTTTTCAAAAACTATTTTAACTAGTTATGTATTCTTCATTTGGTAGTGACTTTTAATGCTAAACTATTTTCAAAATTATTTTCGAAAACCCCTACCTACCCATTTAAGGGCGGACGGATGGGAGACCATGCCTTGTATGCCTATTGAAAATCTTTTATCTTGAGCATGTAAAGGGTGGTAATTATGAGTTATATACTTGATTTACATTGTTATTTTCAATTGGTATCTCAATTGACATTTATTTTGTATATACTCATATTTTGTTTTCTATATATGTATGCTTCATCTCAAATAATATCAATTTCTATTGGTATTCTATTTTCATACATATATATGACTTGTTTGTACTTGATTTTCAAGATATTTACATGTTTAAAGCACAAAGTATGTTTATACTAAGCTTAATTCAAATTTTCAATTAATTTTTCAATTGGTATCTTTTATATAAGCTTATGCATTATCTTCAATTGGTATTTTTTTTACAATTAGTATTTTTTTTATTGATATCAAAATGTACCATATGTTTCAATTGGTATCGATTGATCTATTTATTTCAATTGGTATTCATATTTTTCATTGGTATCAAGATACAAAAATGTTTCAATTTCTAATTGGTATCACAAATGATTTTATTTCATATGGTATCTATATCTTGTGATATCTTAATTTAAGAAAAATTCAAATTTTGTAATGTTTATTTACAATTGGTATCTTAAATTTGATTTACTAAGATATCTCAAAATTTGTTTTATTGAGAAAATTCAAAATTTTGTTTTAATAAGATATATTAAAAATGTTTTGATTTGTATTGCCTATATGCAAAGGGAGCTTAACATCTCTTCTACATATAGATTCATGTTGAGTGGATCTTATATTGAGGAGCTTGACAACTCTTCCTTATGTGGTACACGTGTGTAGGGGGAGCTTCACATCTCCTCTTATGCATTACATATTATGTGTTATGTGAGTTAGGGCTTGTCATCCCTTCTTCATGTAATGCATATATGTAGGGAAGTTAACTTAGCATCTTCCTCTTCATGAATGTATATCGCATATATCTTTTATTGATTGATTTGAGTTCACCCCTTTATTGATTTTTGTTTCTAACAAAAAGGGGGAGAACATTTTTTTGTGTTTACTTTAACCCCTTTGTTGATGATTGACAAAAAGGGGGAGAAGTATTTTAATATATATGCATGTTTTTAAAGATTCATGTTTATGCATATATGTTTTGTTTTGCAAAAAGGAGAAAAGAATTTGATGAGTTTTATGCATGTTTATGCATGTTATCTCCTTGTGTTTGAATACATTTATGTGCTTCATTGAATATCTTATTTGTTTATTGTTATGCATGAGTTAAAGGGGAGATTCTTTGAAGCTTTACTTTAATCCATGCATATATAACTCCATGAGTATTGTCATCATCAAAAAGGAGGAGATTGTTGGCCCAAAGGCCCATCACTCTAGTTTTGATGATGATTAACTCATGTAGTTATAGTACTAATAATCTTGTGTTTATTTAGTCACAGATTTGTGATCAAGATCTTAGTAGGTGTGTAGCTTCAACAAAGGATTTAAAGTCAAGTTTTGGAGCTAACACGGTTTGATTCAAGAGCCTATGCATCAAGACCGCATCAAGTACTCAAGAAGAGTCTAGCTCTTTGGATCAAGTTTGGACCAAGTTAAGAAGATGAGAAGACTTCAAGTGAAGACCTTCAAGATCAAGACTTGAGTCTAGGTTTGTTTTATTAAGATTTTTAGATATAATGTAAAGGATAGAATAGTTGGTGGATTGCTCAAGTATACCATATACACACACACTCTTGATTTAGATGAGTTTTTCATAAAGAGTTTTTATTTTGGTAAAATACAAAAGAGTTTTCATTTTGAAAAATACCGGTTTGGTTTTTGGTATTCAAAGTATACATGACTTTAACCAAACTTATTTTTAGTGCTTAATGTCAAAAACATAGATATTTCATCATGTATGTGTAGTGGATCATATCCATACACTCTAAGCTTTAAAAGAGTTTAAAATATCTTGTTTTTGTATTTGGAGAAGTTTTGAAAAAACCAATTTGAAAAAATACAGTTTTTGTTTTTAGCCAAAATTTCTAAGTTACAAAAATAGTTCAAATTGTTTGTAACATGTCTTGATTTTTCTCAGACATGTTTGATTATCAAAGTATAATATTGAAACTATTTTTGTAGATTTTTTCGTGATTTTATGGGATTTTATTTAAGTTAAAAAGATAACTTTTAAATCCCTAAAACTGACCTGACCTGGCTTCTGCCGGTCGACCGGACCGGTCGACCGAGCTAGGAGTCGGTCGACCGGGACGGTCGACCGACATGCACAGAATGTGCATGCCAAGTCTGCTGGAGGGCCGGTCGACCGATCCAGTCGACCGCCAGAGAGCTTCTGCTCTCTAGAAAGCCCCGATCGACCAGGCCGGTCGGCCGGCAGAGAGCTCTGCTCTCTGTTCCAGGCCGCGGTCGACCGGGCCGGTCGACCGCGGATCCAACGGTCAGAAATTTGACCGTTGGCGGTCGACCGGGCCGGTCGACCGTCAGCCGCCAGGGCTGAAAAATTGCCCCAACGGCTAGTTTTTTCTAACCCTATAAAATGAGGGCTTTTGGGGCTGTTTTATCCAAGATTTTGAAGTGGGTTTTGAGCCAGTTTTTCCAACTCTATTAGGTGTTTATCTCCACTTGTATTAGAACCTAATACTTCCATTCAAAAGGAGAGTTTATCAAGAGTTTTTCAAAAGTGATTTCTTGAGTTTTCCTCCACCATTTCAATCCTAGTTTTCTTACACAATACTTGAGCTATTCATTGCTATATCTACCTATAGGGATCTTTGTTGTGAGAGGATTTTAGGTGATCAAAGTGTTGTGATCACCAAAGTTCTACTTTGTACTTTGAGGAGGCGAACTTGCGGGTTCGTGGTGTTTTGAGTTCGTGTGTGAACTCTTTGTTTGAGGTGCGGCCTCGGCGAGCTAGTGGGCTTGCGGTGTGTAATTCTTGCGGGAACGAGTGAAGGGACTAGAGAGTCCAAGGAGTTCAAGTGTCAACTTGCCTTATAGGTGTTGCGGCACCGAGTGATCCGGTGGGATCGGTTTATAGTGAAAATCCTTCATAGTGTTGAAGGCGGGGATGAAGAGCAAGTGTGCTCGAACCTCGAAACAAATCTCCCGTGTTTGCGATTGTCTCTATCTCTTACTTATCTTTATATCTTGCATGCTCATGTTGTCTTTATCTTTATATGCTTGATATATTGTGTGTTTAATGTTGGCCCAGAGGCCTTCCACTCTAGTTTTGATGATGATTAACTCATGTAGTTATGTTTACTAATAATCTTGTGATGTTTGTTTCAGATCATTTACCAAGATATTAGTTGGTGATTAGCTTCAACAAAGATGGTTTGGAAGATTTCACATGGTGATTCCAGAGCCCGAGCATCAAGATCATATATAGCACTCATTGGAGTCAAGCTCAGTGGAAGGAGTTTTGGATCGAGTCGGCTTGGAGACGGCGCTCTACAAGAAGACCTCAGTACCTAGTTTAGTTTTGTGTTTAGATCCATTTGTAAAGATTAGAATAGTATGATATGCTCAAGTTCACAACACATACATGTTTCATGTTTTGATTTTGGTTTTCGGTTTGATTGGTTTAACCGATCTTTGTTTTCATGAATATATAGTATCAAAACAAGTTTACATGTGTTTATGTATATTAGATATGTTCTATATACATGTATGCTTCATATCCTAGACAAACTTAATTTGATATACCTATTCATGTGTTTTAGGTTTTGTGTTTTAACAAAACATATTTTTGGAAATAAAGTCAAAAACTATGATATGTATATGTTTCATGTATATTGGATTTCTATCCATATGCATCATGCTTCAAAGTATTTAAATATCATGTTTTTGTATTTGAATGAGTTTTGAAAAAATCAGATTTCCGATTGAAAAATCTAAGTTTAGAAAAATACAGATTTTGGTTTTCGGCAAAATTTATTAGTCACAAAAATGGTTCAAAATGTTTAAAATTTGTGTTGAAATTTTTCACACAAGTTTGTTTATCAATGTATAATGATAAAACTATTTTTGTAAATTTTTAGAGATTTTATGGAAATTTTTAAGACTTTAAAAATCCAGTTTTTCAGTCCCATTTATTGGCTGCCAGGCTCTGGCGGTCGACCGTAACAGTCGACCGGACCAGGAGCCGGTCGACCGTAGCGGTCGACCGAACGTGCACAAGATTGTGCACGTAGCCGTGTCAGTCGACCGGTCGACCGACTGAGAGTAACCCACTCTCGGGTTTGCTCCGGTCGACCGAGCGGTCGACCGGCCAGAGAGCCGTTGCTCTCTGGTTCAGGAGCCGGTCGACCGGGCGGTCGACCGGTAGCAGCAAACGGTCAAAAATTGACCGTTGGCCGGTTGACCGTAAGGCCATTTCTGGCAATTTCTGCTGCCAACGGCTATATTTTTAAAGATGCTATAAAAACCCCATTTGTGACCAGTTTTTACTAAGAATTTTTGGGCTAAAATTTCTGAGCTTTCTCTAGTGTTTATACAAGTTTGAAAAGAGTTTCTTTGTGCCAAAAAGATCAATCTTCATTGTTTTTTTAAAAGTGTTTCATTATTTCAAAGAAAAATAGTCTTTTGGGAATTTGTTTTGGTTTAATCATTCTATATCTTTGTGGAGATTTCCCAAGTGATTTTTCTTTATTTTAAACACTTTGTTTTCCACACTTGAGCTTCATTCTATCCTATCTATATGGTCTTTGTGTTTGTGGGAAAATGAGATTGGTTTGTGATCTTTTGATCACCAAGCTGTAAACCCTATTTTTGCTTGGATTTGTCCCTTTCCCTCATAGTGTTGAGGAGGTTGTGCAAGTGGGTTGAATCCCTCTAGTTTTGAGGTGATCCTTGTGTAGCTTTGTGCTTATCCCTCAAGTTGTGAGGTGATTGTGTTGGTTGGCTTGGTGCTTTGCCTCTAGTGAGAGGTTGTGGTTGTAAAGAGAGGAGTTGGGTACTCCTAGTTATTGTATTGCCCCAAATCCTCGGTGGAGGTTCCCTGTGTGGGAGTCCTTTGTGGACAAGCTAGTGAATTCGAAATCCTTCTGGGTGAAGGCGGGGATGTAGAGCTGGGTGCTCGAACCTCGAAACAAATCTTGTTATTTGCGCTTGATCCATTGACTCTTACTCTCTCTCTCTCTCTCTTTGTATTGTGCCTTGCATTATTTCATATTGATCATTCATATTTATATGCTTGGCCTGGTTGGGTGTGAATCCCTTATTGGTTGCATTAAGTGTAATTGCAATTAGCTTTTAAATTCCGCATTTAGTTCATTAGATTAGCATTATCACCTATTCACCCCCCCTCTAGGTGATTTCAATTGGTATCAGAGCCTACGCTCCTGATATTTAGGTTTAACCACCTAGGAGTAAGATCTTGGTTTGCTAATCTTCATTTGCATTTGCACACATATAGTTTGCACTCATGGATAGCCCTCCTATGTTTGATATTTCTAGACTTGATATTTGGAAGGCCAAGATGAGTTGTCATTTGAAAACCCTAGGACATAAAGTTTATCATGCCACTACTAAAGAATCCTACACCAATGATAGCAAGCATAGAAAGGCCAATGCACTAGCCCTTAAGACACTTAGAGCATCTCTTGATAAAGATCTTTTATATGTGTTTGCTCACTATGATTCGGCTTTTGCAGTTTGGAGCATTTTGACTTCTCCCGAGCTACCAAAGATTATCGATAAGATGAGGAGATCTAGGAGAGACAAGTCCGACGAGCGTTGCCTCATGGTCCAAAGGAATGACTCCCTTGAGGTACAATCGGAATCTCAACTAGATGAAAGCTTTAGATCCTATTGCTATGGGTGTTTAGAAGTACAAACCTTAAATGTAGAACTTGCTACAGAGCTTGAAAATTTTTTGAAAAAACATGACCTTTTGAAAAAGAAAAATTTTGAACTAAAAGAAGAATATGAGGATTTGTGTTCAAGTTTTGAATTGATTTTTCAAGAGAAGGAAGAGATTGCTAGTGAACGTGACTCACTTAAATCTCAACGAGACCTTGCCCTAAAGGAAAATGAATTTTTAAAAAGTAAAAATGTTTGTGATGATGTTTTGAAAAACAATGAAGTTTTATCTTCAAAATTAGATTTTATTTTAAAAGATAATCATTCTTTGAAAAATGAAATTGATTTCATCACAAAAGAATTAGATTTAGTTTTAAAGAAAAATGAATTTTAAAAATTAATATAGACTCACATGTTTGCCATGCTAGTGTAGCTTCACCAAGCACATCTATTGCATGCTCCACTTTATCTTCTAGTATTGAAAATGATATAAATGTTTTGAAGAAAAGTGTTGATTGTTTGGGCTCCACTTTGAGCCAATGTGCTTTGAATCATACACACTTGAAATCCTTGGTTCGAAAGAAACAAGTTCCATCTTTGCATGCACACCCTCCACGGCATACACATGCTCCTCACGTACACACCCATCACACTTTGTATGCTCATGTGTACACTTGTACACATTGTGGACGTAAGGGCCACCTTGCTAGATTTTGCTATGATATAATACATGATGAAAATTTAGCAAATAATTTTGTTTGAGTTAGGAAAGGGACTAACCCCCATGGACCCAAAAGAGTATGAGTACCAAAGACCACCCCTATTGTATTTGATGTAGGTGTGGCCTCTCACATGACGTGAGAGTATCAGTACTTTGGAGTGGATGCGCTCCGAGCTTCATGATGACCATTTGGATGCATCACTTTCAAGGGAAGGTTTGGTGGGAAGACCACCTTGGTTTGGAGAACTAGAGAGGTGTCTTCATCGGTTTTGGTATCGATCTCTAACTCCAATTTTTTAATTACATGCTTTCACATCATTGATTTATAGCTTGTCATGTTTTATTGTTCATTATGCTTATTCCATGTTCATTAGATTAGTGATATACATGTTTAGTTATTTGAGACACCCATGTTTTATATGGATCTATATCTATGTGTTCTCACTTTGTTTTTAACTAATATGTATGTCCTAAATCTAATGCACATGCATATACATAATGATCATATGGATGTTTGTGATATTTTGTTTTAATGCTTCTGTTTTGATTAGTATGTTGAATGCCATGATTATTAGACCTTTGACATGCATGTATAGCTTTTGAGATCACCCTTGATTATGTAGACCATTATTTTTGTATTCTCACCATTGTTTAGCTATTATGTATTTCATAGTTCTAATAGCATGTGGATTTACATAATGATCATGTTTATGTTTATCATGTGGTTTTATGTCTTATTTTAAGCTTCTTGATTTGATTACATGTTTAGGTGTTAGTTTTCATTAAAACTAGGATTTATACTTGTATATATAGTGGGCCACAAATAAATCTCTATATGTTTGTGCTTGAATGCCTATTTGTACCCATTAATGTGCTAGTATAGTCTAGTTTTGATGATTCATGCATTTTAAACTTGTATTCCCATTTTGGATATGTTTTTATGATCATATGTTTGACTTCATGTATATGTCTATTTTGTCCAAACTATTGATTATACATATACATCCTTTGAGCCACGTGCCTTCATGCATATATTTTGTGGACTAGTTGTGTTTTGGATATGTGTGTATATTTTTAGTTTGTATAAGACATACATATGCCTTTGAAGTATAAATTGTTTTAATGAAAATTTAGTTTTTCATGTTTTCATGTTTAAAGGAATTTTAATTGAGCTTTATTGCCAAATTTCATGATTATGTGTTTCACACTACACTTGTACACTCACCTTATTTAAATGTTTCTCATGATTATGTTTTTATGAGTTTGATATATGCTTTATGGATTTTGAGTGTTTTAGTGATCATGTGATTTACATAGTTGCATGAAAAATAATTTTGTTTTATTCCTTACTTGAAGAATTTCGTACTAGTTTAAAAATTTTTCCATTTAACTAGTTGCGGGATTCTTCGTTATGGTAGAGTTTTCAAACTTACTATATTTTTCAAACCTATTTTTGAAAACCCCTACCTATCACGGGTGGTTGGATGGGAGTCCATGCCTTGTTTGCTTTATAGTGAAAATCAGTTTAAACATGAGTATGAGTTGGGAGGATAGAAATATGAGATATACACTTGGTATTATTGTTGTTTCATTTGGTATCATTGGAATCTTTCAATTGGTATCAATATTGACATTTCTTGTATACTCATATAATTTTATGTATGTATGCTTACATTTCAAAGAGTATCAATTTCGATTGGTATCTAATTTTTCATACATATAGATGTTTTATTTGTGCGTACTATATCTCTATATTTTTCAAGCACAAATTTTGAGTTTGATAAGCTTGACTTTTTAATGCCTATCATGTTTCAATTGATGTTTCAATTGATATTTTAATAACAATGCATAAGCTTATGAAAAATAAAAATTTTTGATCATTGTTTTAGTTGGTTTTTCATAAAGGGGGAGAAAACTTGTATTTCATCTTTTAATTGGTATTTGATTTCCACTCCCATACTTTATGATGGAAAAAGATTGTTTATTTACAATTGGTATGTTAGTTGTTTACTTATCAATTGGTATCAAGATTTTGTTTTTACTATCAATTGGTATATGTTTTCATATTGGTATAAAAATGTTTTGATTTACATTGCCTATATGCATATAGATTCATGTTGTGTGTATCCTATATTGAGGAGCTTGACAACTCTTCTTTATGAGATGCACGTGTGTAGGGGGAGCTTCACATCTCCTTTTATGCATTGCATACTATGTGTTATGTGAATAAGAGCTTGTCATCTTTTCTTCATGTAATGCATATATGTAGGGAAGTTAACTTAGCGTCTTCCTCTTCATGAATGTATATCGCATATATTCTTATTATTGATTTGTTTGATGTCACCCTTTATTGATTCTTTGTTTTGAACAAAAAGGGGGAGAAGAATAATTTTTATTGGTTTGTCGTTTACCCCTTTGTTGATGATTGACAAAAAGGGGAGAAGAATTTGAGTTTATATGCATGATTTATGCATGATCTTTGTTTCATGTTTGATATTGAGAACATGTTTTAATATTGGTATCAAGAGCATTATGTAATTTTGGTATCAAAAGCATTCTTTAAAGAGAACATGTTTATGAAATTAAGAAAAAGAAGAAATAATTTGTTTTACCTTTCATTTGGTATCAAGAGCATGTTTTATATATTTTATTGTTTTATGCATATCTATTGGTATCAAGAGCCTGTTTATATGCATTTCATAGTTTTATGCATATCTATGCATTCTCATGTTTTATATTCATTACATATATTTGTTGTTTTCTTTTATGCATGAGTTAAGGGGGAGCTTCTTTGAAGCTTAACTTTAATCCATGCATATATAACTCCATGAGTTTTGTCATCATCAAAAAGGGGGAGATTGTTGGCCCAGAGGCCTTCCACTCTAGTTTTGATGATGATTAACTCATGTAGTTACGTTTACTAATAATCTTGTGATGTTTAGTTTCAGATCATTTACCAAGATATTAGTTGGTGATTAGCTTCAACAAAAATGGTTTGGAAGCTTTCACATGGTGATTCCAGAGCCCGAGCATCAAGATCATATATAGCACTCGTTGGAGTCAAGCTCGGTGGAAGGAGTTTTGGATCGAGTCGGCTTGGATACTGCGCTCAAGACCTCGGCACCTAATTTAGTTTTGTGTTTAGATCCATTTGTAAAGATTAGAATAGTATGATATGCTCAAGTTCACAACACACACATGTTTCATGTTTTGATTTTGGTTTTCGGTTTGGTTGGTTTAACCGATCTTGATTTTCATGAAAAGATAAGTATCAAAACAAGTTTACATGTGTTTATGTATATTAGATATGTTCTATATACATGTATGCTTCATATCCTAGACAAACTTAATTTGATATACCTATCCATGTGTTTTAGGTTTTGTGTTTTAACAAAACATATTTTTGGAAATAAAGTCAAAAACTATGATATGTATATGTTTCATGTATATTGGATTTCTATCCATATGCATCATGCTTCAAAGTATTTAAATATCATGTTTTTGTATTTGAATGAGTTTTGGAAAAATCAGATTTCCGATTGAAAAATCTAAGTTTAGAAAAATACAGGTTTTAGTTTTCGACAAAATTTATTAGTAACAAAAATGGTTCAAAATGTTTAAAATTTGTGTTAAAATTTTTCACACAAGTTTGTTTATCAATGTATAATGATAAAACTATTTTTGTAAATTTTTAGAGATTTTATGGGAATTTTTAAGACTTTAAAAATCCAGTTTTTCAGTCCCATTTATTGGCTGCCAGGCTCTGGCGGTCGACTGTAACGGTCGACCGGACCAGGAGCCGGTCGACCGTAGCGGTCGACCGGACGTGCACAAGATTGTGCACGTAGCCGTGTCAGTCGACCGGTCGACTGACTGAGAGCAACCCACTCTCGGGTTTGCTCCGGTCGACCGAGCGGTCGACCGGCCAGAGAGCCGTTGCTCTCTGGTTCAGGAGCCGGTCGACCGGGCGGTCGACCGGTAGCAGCAAACGGCCAAAAATTGACCGTTGGCTGGTCGACCGGCCGGTCGACTGTAAGGCCATTTCTGGCAATTTCTGCTGCCAACGGCTATATTTTTAAAGAGGCTATAAAAACCCCATTTGTGACCAGTTTTTACTAATAATTTTTGGGCTAAAATTTCTAAGCTTTCTCTAGTGTTTATACAAGTTTGAAAAGAGTTTCTTTGTGCCAAAAAGATCAATCTTCATTGTTTTTTTAAAGTGTTTCATTATTTCAAAGAAAAATAGTCTTTGGGAATTTGTTTTGGTCTAATCATTCTATATCTTTGTGGAGATTTCCCACGTGATTTTTCTTTGTTTTAAACACTTTGTTTTTCACACTTGAGCTTCATTCTATCCTATCTATAGCGTCTTTGTGTTTGTGGGAAAAAGAGATTGGTTTGTGATCTTTTGATCACCAAGTTGTAAACCCTATTTTTGCTTGGATTTGTGCCTTTCCCTCATAGTGTTGCGGAGGTTGTGCAAGTGGGTTGCATCCCTCTAGTTGTGAGGCGATCCTTGTGTAGCTTTGTGCTTATCCCTCAAGTTGTGAGGTGATTGTGTTGGTTGGCTTGGTGCTTTGCCTCTAGTGAGAGGTTGTGGTTGTAAAGAGAGGAGTTGGGTACTCCTAATTATTGTATTGCCCCAAATCCTCGGTGGAGGTTCTCTGTGTGGGAGTCCTTTGTGGACAAGCTAGTGAATTCGAAATCCTTCTGGGTGAAGGCGGTGATGTAGAGCTGGGTGCTCGAACCTCGAAACAAATCTTGTTGTTTGCATTTGATCCATTGACTCTTACTCTCTCTCTCTCTCTCTCTTTGAATTGTGCCTTGCATTATTTCATATTGATCATTCATATTTATATGCTTGGCTTGGTTGTGTGCATCTCTTATTAGTTGCATTAAGTGTAATTGCAATTAGCTTTTAAATTCCGCATTTAGTTCATTAGATTAGCATTATCACCTATTCACCCCCCTCTAGGTGATTTCAATTGGTATCAGAGCCTACGCTCCTGATATTTAGGTTTAATCACCTAAGAGTGAGATCTTGGTTTGCTAATCTTCATTTGCATTTGCACACATATAGTTTGCACTCATGGATAGCCCTCCTATGTTTGATATTTCTAGACTTGATATTTGGAAGGCCAAGATGAGTTGTCATTTAAAAACCCTAGGACATAAAGTTTATCATGCCACTACTAAAGAATCCTACCCCAATGATAGCAAGCATAGAAAGGCCAATGCACTAGCCCTTAAGACACTTAGAGCATCTCTTGATAAAGATCTTTTATATGTGTTTGCTCACTATGATTCGGCTTTTGCAGTTTGGAGCATTTTGACTTCTCCCGAGCTACCAAAGATTATCGATAAGATGAGGAGATCTAGGAGAGACAAGTCCGACGAGCGTTGCCTCATGGTCCAAGGGAATGACTCCCTTGAGGTATAATCAGAATCTCAACTAGATGATAACTCTAGTTCCTATTGCTATGGGTGTTTAGAAGTACAAACCTTAAATGTAGAACTTGCTACAGAGCTTGAAAATTTTTTGGAAAAACATGAGCTTTTAAAAAAAAAAAATTTGAACTAAAAGAAGAATATAAGGATTTGTGTTCAAGTTTTGAATTGATTTTGCAAGAGAAGGAAGAGATTGCTAGTGAACGTGACTCACTTAAATCTCAACTAGACCTTGCCCTAAAAGAAAATGAATTTTGAAAAGTAAAAATAATTGTGATGATGTTTTGAAAAACAATGAAGTTTTATCTTCAAAATTAGATTTTATTTTAAAAGATAATCATTCTTTGAAAAATGAAATTGATTTCATCACAAAAGAATTAGATTTAGTTTTAAAGAAAAATGAATTTTTAAAATTTGATATAGACTCACATGTTTGCTGATTGGTCGCTAATGTTGCATATTTAATATCATATTTCCATACTTATTTTAGAATAAAAGCCTATATTGTCCTAATTAATTGCTTAATTTATTTGCAGGCCCATTCTTTAAGGAGATGAAGAGAAATGAGCTCAAAGCCCACCAAAATTCTGAATTAAATCAGAATTAATTCACACTCAGTAAATCAGGGCAAAATCAAGAAGTTGAAAACTGGTTGAGAAGAATCCTCTCAGAATCGATCGGTTGAAGCAAAGATCAAGCAAGTTTGATTCAGATTCTGACTGGATACATTTTAGTATTCAAATCATAACTTTTGATACAGAATCTCAATTCTGATGATTCAAGATGATCCAGAAAACAGACTGACAGAGCTACAACTCTTATGTTGATCATTATTTCTAATTCTGTCAGTTGTTAAGTGATATTCAGCAATCAACACGCCAACAAACTGCAGATCAGAACTGAATATCCACCTCTACCCTCTCCATTTCTCCTATAAATACCTGCACTCAAAGGCAAAAGGGACGCCAATGTAGATTAGGATTTTAGACTAGTTTTTTCATTTTGTAGTTTAGTTTTTACTTTTATGTAACTTGTATGTAACTTAGGGTAGAAGAAGATTCATGTAAGTAAGAGAGAGGGGCTGATGTTGAGAGTGACACCGACGATGTACCCTACTCCTTTCTTTCATTGTCTCAACAAGTAATAAAGTGTACAAGTGAATTCCAAAGCAAGTCTAACTAAGCTACGTGAGAGCCAGCGATAGTTCATGAAGACGTTCTCCTCTTCCAAGCTCCGCATCACTTCGTTCCTCTTATGCTTGACGATATAATGTGCACGGAGACCGAGCTCGAGTTTATGATCTATACGTTGAACGCCTCCGAAGCAAAAAGGTAGAACTTGCAAAAAGGTTTCCAAGTAAGTCATCAATCAACCTAGGTAAGTATCTCTTTACTTCTTTTCTTTTCTTTCTTAGTTTAGATCACCAACTACTTCTTCCAATTCGTTTTCATTCTTCTCCACTTCATTGTACATAGTCGCTTTTCATCGTTTTCTGATTTTCCACTTTCTTCATCTTTCATCTTCTTCTAACTTTAACATACTTCTTTTTCTTTTTGTTAACTTTAAAAATAGGGAAGAACTCTCGTTTGATTTTTATAACGATTTCAATAAAACTGTAAAAGCTTCCATCGCAAACCCTCCTTGTGGATCACGACCCGCATAGCCACTTGCTATAGCGGAAGAATTGAGCACTTGCACATATTCTTTCTTAAGTTCTATAATCTCGTATTTTTTGTGCAGGTTTTGCCTCAATCAAATTTTGGCGCCGTTGCCGGGGAGGGTAAAACGGTTTTTATTGAAATCTGAATTTTTTTTGAATCTTTTCTAGAACTAAACGAATTTTCTTCTCTGTTGCAGGTTACAGGGCAAGCAAAGTAGGAAAATAAGTTTGCAGTGACATACAAGTGGTATTGGGCCTCTGCTCTAGAAAGCAGAGACCCATTGCCCTCTGCATTGCCGTGTTTCCACGGCAAAAGCCGCGGATCCGCGGCAATAAAGAGTTGACTACTAACAGGTTTTTGCAGGGCTTCTAGCTTTGCAAATTCTAGTTTGCTGCAATTATTTATTTCTTATATGCCATCACAAAAACCTGCTAATAATCAACAGTAAAAAGTTTGTTGAAAAAGTTAAAAATTGACTAGACGTTTGCATTTTAGGCACGCGTATTTTCAATTCATTTACTTTTACTGTTGAAGAGTGCTGGAGCAAGGTATGTATGCATAGCATATAGTTTAGGAAACATTCTTGGGTGATTTTGCTTTTGAATGCTACTTTCCTATATCTTGCACACTTACACGAATCAATTCTAAGGGCACTAACCCATAACAAGATAAGGTGGGGATTTAATCACCCTTCCTTAGCCCAAAAATCAGATTCCAAGCACTCACTAACCCAAGCCTAACTAAAATTGAGTAGACGTTGGCCCTAGGAACATCTCGGACTCAATTAGGAGATTATCCTAAGGGGAAAAAATGTTGGAATCTAACTCCTGCAAATCAGTGTCTAGGAAAGGGATTGAGGGCCGAAAGCCCGAAGGTTGGTGGTTATTTAATTAAGGAACGTCTTTGGCGGAAAACCTCCCACCAACCTTGCCCTGACCTGGCTGATTAGCTTGTGGTTAAAGTCTACATTAGACCTCCCGTGGACAGTCTAACCAGTTAGGAGTCGTCTAGGTCCTAAGTCTACCCTAACCTAGGCTAGAATTTTTTTTCTTTTTGTTTGTTTATTTGTTTGTTTTTCATTGTTTGTATTCTATTGTGTGATATGGACTATAATAATAATTTTTTCAACTATAATAATAATCCATATTACACATCAAACTCTTTTTCGGATATTACCAACCCGGCATATCATGACTTTAACCAACCTAGTGTGCCAGATTGGTCTTATCCGAATCAATATGACCCATACCCCCCATCTAATAACTATAATTTCCATAATGATTTCAACTCTTCACCGAGTCAGTGGGGATTCACCTCCCCGAGCATAATTATCAACCAACTTGTCCTCTTTCTCCACCTAGTCCACAATATTTTCAAGAGTCATACTCAGTTCCACCAGTCCAAAATAGAAAACCATCAATTTTGAAACGGAGTATGCGTGAGTCCAAACAACAATCACAAAATCTGATGGACTCACAATTTCATTATCACTTCCAAAACAAATCTTCATCTTTTCAACAAGACAATGAACCCATCAATTATGAAAAGATGCTAGAAGCCATGACTCATGCTCAAAATGCTAGAAATCGTGACATAGATATGATGGTCGAATCTCTACGTTCCCACCGTCCTGATGTCACTTACCATTCTGTTAGAGCAGAAGAGTCATGTAATTTGGAAATCAAGATTCCATTTCAGCACAACCATGTGAACTTACCCAAACTCCAAATGATATTGATAGTTTGGCTAGTTTTCCTTTTCCTGAAATAGAACTTGAAAATGATTATGATCCTGAACCCCAACTTAGTGATTCAATTCTATTTCCTGATTCGATTATGACTCCGGTATCTTCACCTGACTATAATCTTTTCCCGGAGTCAACATTGGATCCTGTACCAATTCATAAAGAAATTGAATCACCCATCTTTGAGGATCATGTTGAACTTGACCAACTTTACAATTTTGAAAATCCCATGGATAAATTGGCAAGTTCTCCAATTTTTGATATTGAACTCAATGAGATATGTGACCTAGATTCTCACATATGTGATCCAGTTCAACTTTTTGAATCAATATTGACTCCTGTTTTATTACCAAACTTGAATAATATTCTAGAGTCAGTTTTGATTCCCCAACCTATCATTCCTGAACTGGAATCACCCATATTAGGTCACATCCCATTGTTGGAAAATACATGTGGACTGGAGTTTCAATTTCTTGACTTGGACCCAATTTCTGAACCTATTTCGACTCCTGAACCTTTACTTGACTTAAGTCACCTTCCTGAGTCGGTATTAGTTCCTGTCCTTCCTGAGTCCAAGTCAACTGTTCTATCATTTCATACTCCATTATGGGACGAGGTGGTTGACAAATTTGACTCCGGAATCAATTATGGAATTTGAAATTTAGATGGGGTTAAATTTTTAATAAAAATTCTTAATGGATTTATCTTTTTAGTGGGTCATATTAAAGATAGTGCTGGTGGGTTCCTTCGAGACCCAAGAAAAGTTGATTGGGCCATGTTTCGTGGACCAATCAGACCACCACCGGAACCACCACCTTAAGGTAACCTTTTCCTTCCCTGCCGTCTTTTTCATGCATCTATGCATTAATTCATACATTGAGGACAATGCATGAGATAGGTGTGGGCGAGGGTCTAATGTAACTTTTCTTTTTCTTTAAAAAATTAAAAAAAAATTGACATTTTTCTTTACTTTTAAAAACTTTTTGAAAAATAGAAACTATATTTTGACTTATTTTTGTAAGAAATTAAGTTAATTTTAAGGAATAGGAAAATCCAAATTAGGATTTCTTATACTTGGTCAAAATAAGATTATTTGTTTGATTTTTAGGGTTAGGAAGATAATTTGTCAAAGTAATTTAGTCTTGATCTTTACCTTGATGAAATATGCATACTTCATACACTTACACACTTAGGGTTCAAAAACAAAGATTCTTATGCCTTATAAAATATATATATATATATATATATAAAATAAATAAGTCTAATTATTGATTAGCTAGGTGCTTTGGCCTAAGCAAGCCTTAGTATTTATGCGAAAGATAATTAGATCAGTTTGAAAAAAAAATGAATAAGTCTAATTATTGATTAGCTAGGTGCTTTGGCCTAAGCAAGCCTTAGTATTTATGCGAAAGATAATTAGATCAGTTTGAAAAAAAAAATGAATAAGTCTAATTATTGATTAGCTAGGTGCTTTGGCCTAAGAAAGCCTTAGTATTTATGTGAAAGATGATTAGATAAGTTTGAAATATATATATAAAAATCCTCTGATTAAGCTGGGTGTCTGTGCCTAATAAAGCATGAGTATTCACGCCTAAAAGAGGTTCATATAATAAAATCCTTAGTTTTGTGGCCTTGTCTGCTCGAGTCCTTAAGTCCTAGGGGTGTCTTCTCACCTGGTGCCCTAAGACCGTTTGGTTTGGGAGTCATCGATTAGAGGCTCGTTACATGGGCAGATTAGAAAGCCTAATAGAACTAAGGAATAATACCACAAAAAAAAAGAAGTAAAAGTATATATATAAATAAGTAAGGCATAAGAGTTAGAGTTAATGAACCCTTAGTCAAAATTTTCACAGTCACAAGGTGCATATGACTTAGGGTAAAGTAATAGACTAGATGAGAAGTACAATTTGACTCCTTACTTTGATTAATAACAAATTTTGAATAGAGACTAAGTTTAGGAATAAAGAAATTCGGGTTTCCTATAACTTATAGATTGCTTAGATCTTACAATCATATTTCAAATATTTTTCTCTTTCAAAATACTTTTCGAAAATACTAACTCTTTATTTCCCTTTCTTTATGGATTTTGTGGGTGCAATCCGCTGAAAACCCTCACGAGACAAAACTCGTCCTCTAGGGGAAACCTAGAGGTTTAACGGCTTGTTGCACATGCTAAGTGCAATCGCGTGACCTGCGAAAGTGGTCTAATAATCCTTAGTATAGTTTAGTTGTTTTGCTCGAGGACGAGCAAAAGATAGGTATGGGGGTGTGATTGGTCGCTAATGTTGCATATTTAATATCATATTTCCATACTTATTTTAGAATAAAAGCCTGTATTGTCCTAATTAATTGCTTAATTTATTTGCAGGCCCATTCTTTAAGGAGATGAAGAGAAATGAGCCCAAAGCCCACCAAAATTCTGAATTAAATCAGAATTAATTCACACTCAGTAAATCAGGACAAAATTAAGAAGTTGAAAACTGGTTGAGAAGAATCCTCTCAGAATCGATCGGTTGAAGCAAAGATCAAGCAAGTTTGATTCAGATTCTGACTGGATGCATTTTAGTATTCAAATCATAACTTTTGCTACAGAATCTCAATTCTGATGATTCAAGATGATCCAGAAAACAGACTGACAGAGCTACAACTCTTATGTTGATCATTATTTCTAATTCTGTCAGTTGTTAAGTGATATTCAGCAATCAACACGCCAACAAACTGCAGATCAGAACTGAATATCCACCTCTACCCTCTCCATTTCTCCTATAAATACCTGCACTCAAAGGCAAAAGGGACGCCAATGCAGATTAGGATTTTAGACTAGTTTTTCCATTTTGTAGTTTAGTTTTTACTTTTATGTAACTAGTATGTAACTTAGGGTAGAAGAAGATTCATGTAAGTAAGAGAGAGGGGCTGATGTTGAGAGTGACACCGACGATGTACCCTACTCCTTTCTTTCATTATCTCAGCAAGTAATAAAGTGTACAAGTGAATTCCAAAGCAAGTCTAACTAAGCTACGTGAGAGCCAGCGATAGTTCATGAAGACGTTCTCCTCTTCCAAGCTCCGCATCACTTCGTTCCTCTTATGCTTGACGATATAATGTGCACGGAGACCGAGCTCGAGTTTATGATCTATGCGTTGAACGCCTCCGAAGCAAAAAGGTAGAACTTGCAAAAAGGTTTCCAAGTAAGTCATCAATCAACCTAGGTAAGTATCTCTTTACTTCTTTTCTTTTCTTTCTTAGTTTAGATCACCAACCACTTCTTCCAATTCGTTTTCATTCTTCTCCACTTCATTGTACATAGTCGCTTTTCATCGTTTTCTGATTTTCCACTTTCTTCATCTTTCATCTTCTTCTAACTTTAACATACTTCTTTTTCTTTTTGTTAACTTTAAAAATAGGGAAGAACTCTCGTTTGATTTTTATAACGATTTCAATAAAACTGTAAAAGCTTCCATCGCAAACCCTCCTTGTGGATCACGACCCGCATAGCCACTTGCTATAGCGGAAGAATTGAGCACTTGCACATATTCTTTCTTAAGTTCTATAATCTCGTATTTTTTGTGCAGGTTTTGCCTCAATCATTTGCCATGCTAGTGTAGCTTCACCAAGCACATCTATTGCATGCTCCACTTTATCTTCTAGTATTGAAAATGATATAAATGTTTTGAAGAAAAGTGTTGATTGTTTGGGCTCCACTTTGAGCCAATGTGCTTTGAATCATACACGCTTGGAATCCTTGGTTCGAAAGGAACAACTTCCATCTTTGCATGCACACCCTCCACGGCATACACATGCTCCTCACGTACACACCTATCACACTTTGTATGCTCATGTGTACACTTGTACACATTGTGGACGTAAGGGCCACCTTGCTAGATTTTGCTATGATAGAATACATGATGAAAATTTAGCAAATAATTTGTTTGGGTTAGGAAAGGGACTAACCCCTATGGACCCAAAAGAGTATGGGTACCAAAGGCCACCCCATTTGCATTTGATGTAGGTGTGGGCTCTCACATGACGTGAGAGTAGCAGTACCTTGGAGTGGATGCGTTCCGAGCTTCATGATGACCATTTGGATGCGTCACTTTCAAGGGAAGGTATGGTGGGAAGACCACGGTGGGAAGACCACCTTGGTTTGGAGAACTAGAGAGGTGCCTTCATCGGTTTTGGTATCGATCTCTAACTCCCGTTTTTTATTTACATGCTTTCACATTATTGATTTATAGCATGTCATGTTTTATTGTTCATTATGCTTATGCCATGTTCATTAGATTAGTGATATACATGTTTAGTTATTTGAGACACCAATGTTTTATATGGATCTATATCTATGTGTTCTCACTTTGTTTTTAACTAATATGTATGTCCTAAATCTAATGCACATGCATATACATAATGATCATATGGATGTTTGTGATATTTTGTTTTAATGCTTCATGTTTTGATTAGTATGTTGAATGCCATGATTATTAGACCTTTGACATGCATGTATAGCTTTTGAGATCACCCTTGATTATGTAGACCATTATTTTTGTGTTCTCACTATTGTTTAGCTATTATGTATTTCATAGTTCTAATAGCATGTGGATTTACATAATGATCATGTTTATGTTTATCATGTGGTTTTATGTCTTGTTTTAAGCTTCTTGATTTGATTACATGTTTAGGTGTTAGTTTTCATTAAAACTAGGATTTATACTTGTATATATAGTGGGCCACAAATAAATCTCTATATGTTTGTGCTTGAATGCCTATTTGTACCCATTAGATGTGCTAGTATAGTCTAGTTTTGATGATTCATGCATTTTAAACTTGTATTCCCATTTTGGATATGTTTTTATGATCATATGTTTGACTTCATATATATGTCTATTTTGTCCAAACTATTGATTATACATATACATCCTATGAGCCACGTACCTTCATGCATATATTTTGTGGACTAGTTGTGTTTTGGATATGTGTGTATATTTTTAGTTTGTATAAGACATACATATGCCTTTGAAGTATAAATTGTTTTAATGAAAATTTAGTTTTTCATATTTTCATGTTTAAAGGAATTTTAATTGAGCTTTATTGCTAAATTTCATGATTATGTGTTTCACACTACACTTGTACACTCACCTTATTTAATTGTTTCTCATGATTATGTTTTCATGAGTTTGATATATGCTTTATGGATTTTGAGTGTTTTAGTGATCATGTGATTTGCATAGTTTCATGAAAAATAATTTTGTTTTACTCCTTGCTTGAAGAATTTCGTACTAGTTTAAAAGTTTTTCCATTTAACTAGTTGCGGGATTCTTCGTTATGGTAGAGTTTTCAAACTTACTATATTTTTCAAACCTATTTTTGAAAACCCCTACCTATCACGGGCGGTTGGATGGGAGTCCATGCCTTGTTTGCTTTATAGTGAAAATCAGTTTAAACATGAGCATGAGTTGGGAGGATAGAAATATAAGATATACACTTGAAATTATTGTTGTTTCATTTGATATCATTGAAATCTTTCAATTGGTATCAATATTGACATTTCTTGTATACTCATATAATTTTATGTATGTATGCTTACATTTCAAAGAGTATCAATTTCGATTGGTATCTAATTTTTCATACATATAGATGTTTTATTTGTGCATACTATATCTCTATATTTTTCAAGCACAAATTTTGAGTTTGATAAGCTTGACTTTTTAATGCCTATCATGTTTCAATTGATATTTTAATAACAATGCATAAGCTTATGAATAATAAAAAAAATTTATCATTGTTTTAGTTGGTTTTTCATAAAGGGGGAGAAAACTTGTATTTCATCTTTTAATTGGTATTTGATTTCCACTCCCATACTTTATGATGGAAAAAGATTGTTTAATTACAATGGGTATGTTAGTTGTTTACTTATCAATTGGTATCTAGATTTTATTTTTACTATCAATTGGTATATGTTTTCATATTGATATAAAAATGTTTTGATTTACATTGCCTATATGCATATAAATTCATGTTGTGTGTATCCTATATTGAGGAGCTTGACAACTCTTCTTTATGAGATGCACGTGTGTAAGGGGAGCTTCACATCTCCTTTTATGCATTGCATACTATGTGTTATGTGAATTAGGGCTTGTCATCTTTTCTTCATGTAATGCATATATGTAGGGAAGTTAACTTAGCATCTTCCTCTTCATGAATGTATATCGCATATATTCTTATTATTGATTTGTTTGATGTCACCCTTTATTGATTCTTTGTTTAGAACAAAAAGGGGGAGAAGAATAATTTTTATTGGTTTGTCGTTTACCCCTTTGTTGATGATTGGAAAAAGGGGGAGAAGAATTTGAGTTTATATGCATGATTTATGCATGATCTTTGTTTCATGTTTGATATTGAGAACATGTTTTTATTATTGGTATCAAGAGCATTATGTAATTTTGGTATCAAAAGCATTCTTTAAAGAGAACATGTTTATGAAATTAAGAAAAAGAAGAAATAATTTGTTTTACCTTTCATTTGGTATCAAGAGCATGTTTTATATATTTTATTGTTTTATGCATATCTATTGGTATCAAGAGCCTGTTTATATGCATTTCATAGTTTTATGCATATCTATGCATTCTCATGTTTTATTTCATTGCAAATATTTGTTGTTTTCTTCTATGCATGAGTTAAGGGGGAGCTTCTTTGAAGCTTAACTTTAATCCATGCATATATAACTCCATGAGTTTTGTCATCATCAAAAAGGGGGAGATTGTTGGCCAGAGGCCTTCCACTCTAGTTTTGATGATGATTAACTCATGTAGTTATGTTTACTAATAATCGTGTGATGTTTAGTTTCAGATCATTTACCAAGATATTAGTTGGTGATTAGCTTCAACAAAGATGGTTTGGAAGCTTTCACATGGTGATTCCAGAGCTCGAACATCAAGATCATATATAGCACTCGTTGGAGTCAAGCTCGGTGGAAGGAGTTTTGGATCAAGTCGGCTTGGAGACGGCGCTCTACAAGAAGACCTTGGTACCTAGTTTAGTTTTGTGTTTAGATTCATTTGTAAAGATTAGAATAGTATGATATGCTCAAGTTCACAACACACACATGTTTCATGTTTTGATTTTGGTTTTCGGTTTGATTGGTTTAACCGATCTTGGTTTTCATGAATGGATAAGTATCAAAACAAGTTTACATGTGTTTATGTATATTAGATATGTTCTATATACATGTATGATTCATATCCTAGACAAACTTAATTTGATATACCTATTCATGTGTTTAGGTTTTATGTTTTAACAAAACATATTTTTGGTAATAAAGTCAAAAACTATGATATGTATATGTTTCATGTATATTGGATCTCTATCCATATGCATCATGCTTCAAAGTATTTAAATATTATGTTTTTGTATTTGAATGGGTTTTGAAAAATCAGATTTCCGATTAAAAAATCTAAGTTTAGAAAAATACAGGTTTTGGTTTTCGGCAAAATTTATTAGTCACAAAAATGGTTCAAAATGTTTAAAATTTGTGTTGAAATTTTTCACACAAGTTTGTTTATCGATGTATAATGATAAAACTATTTTTGTAAATTTTTAGAGATTTTATAGGAATTTTTAAGACTTTAAAAATCCAGTTTTCAGTCCCATTTATTGGCTGCCAGGCTCTGGCGGTCGACCGTAACGGTCGACCTGACCAGGAGCCGGTCGACCGGACGTGTACAAGATTGTGCACGTAGCCGTGTCAGTCGACCGGTCGACCGACTGAGAGTAACCCACTCTCGGGTTTGCTCTAGTCGACCGAGCGATCGACCGGCCAGAGAGCCGTTGCTCTCTGGTTCAGGAGCCGGTCGACCGGGCGGTCGACCGGTAGCAGCAAACAGTCAAAAATTGACCGTTGGTCGATCGACCGTAAGGCCATTTCTGGCAATTTCTGCTGCCAACGGCTATATTTTTAAAGAGGCTATAAAAACCCCATTTGTGACTAGTTTTTACTAAAGAAATTTTGGGCTAAAATTTCTGAGCTTTCTCTAGTGTTTATACAAGTTTGAAAAGAGTTTTTTTGTGCCAAAAAGATCAATCTTTATTGTTTTTTTAAAGGTGTTTCATTATTTCAAAGAAAAATAGTCTTTTGGGAATTTGTTTTGGTCTAATCATTCTATATCTTTGTGGAGATTTCCCAAGTGATTTTTCTTTGTTTTAAACACTTTATTTTCCACACTTGAGCTTCATTCTATCCTATCTATAGGGTCTTTGTGTTTGTGGGAAAAAGTGATTGGTTTGTGATCTTTTGATCACCAAGTTGTAAGCCCTATTTTTGCTTGGCTTTTTGCCTTTCCCTCATAGTGTTGAGGAGGTTGTGCAAGTGGGTTGCATCCCTCTAGTTGTGAGGTGATCCTTATGTAGCTTTGTGCTTATCCCTCATGTTGTGAGGTGATTGTGTTGGTTGGCTTGGTGCTTTGCTTCTAATGAGAGGTTGTGGTTGTAAAGAGAGGAGTTGGGTACTCCTAGTTATTGTATTGCCCCAAATCCTCGGTGGAGGTTCCCTGTGTGGGAGTCCTTTGTGGACAAGCTTGTGGATTCCAAATCCTTCTGGGTGAAGGCGGGGATGTAGAGCTGGGTGCTCGAACCTCGAAACAAATCTTATTGTTTACGCTTAATCCATTGACTTTTACTCTCTCTCTCTCTCTCTCTTTGTATTGTGCCTTGCATTATTTCATATTGATCATTCATATTTATATGCTTGGCTTGGTTGTGTGTGCATCTCTTATTGGTTGCATTAAGTGTAATTGCAATTAGTTTTTAAATTTCGCATTTAGTTCATTAGATTAGCATTATCACCTATTCACTCCCCCCTCTAGGTGATTTCACTTAATTGTTATATGCTTGGGGATTGTTTGCTAACACTTGTATTCAACCAAGAGAGCCAACGCGGCACCTCAACTCTTATTTAGAGGAATCTTGAGGAGTTAGTCCAGAGCCCTTCACGGGAATCCGGCTACACTCTTATATTATACTTGGTGTTTAGCTTAAGAAGCTTTAGTTTGCATCATATAAGTTTTAATTCCGATTTAATTGACCATTAGATTAGCTCATCACCTATTCACCCCCCCTCTAGGTGATTTACAAGGTTTTCACCTTGATCACTAGGCTCCCGACGAAGTTAGAAAACCCAAAGTGTTTAAACCCGAAGACTGAAGCACAAAATAGCAGAGCGATTAAGCTCGGTGGCTGAGCTTGAAGGCTAATGACCACGAAAAATCGGCCAAATCCACAGTAAATCTGAAATACAAAGCAATACAAACAAAAACAGGAGATAACCACGCTATTACAAGAATTTATCACACTGACACAAATACATCACACTGATGTAAATACATCAGTCCCAGAAATACAACAACACAATCCCAGAATTACAAACACACAATCCAGAAATACAATAAAACACCCGTCCAAGCGTGATAACACAATAAGCGAGAATCACTCACCTAAAATCTCAGAACACACAGTGAACTCTGGGAACTCAAAATAATCAATGCGCGTACGCATTAAAATCTATTAAATAGAGAGAGAAGAGAGAAAGAATTAAAAAGAGGAGAGGGAAGAGAGAGAAATAAGAAGAAAGAGGGAAAGAGAGGGTACAGGCTATGGCCAGGGAGCCGTGGCCTGGCTGGTTCATGGCCAGGTGGCTGGCCAGCCACTTGTGGCTTTCTAGCCTCCCACCGGCCAAGGAGGTGGCCATCGCAACCCCAGAGGGAGAGGGGGAGGAGAAGATATGGTGTGTGGTATTGATTGTAGCGATGGAGATGGCGTTGTGGGTGGAGATTTGATGAAATTGGGGGAGTGGGAAGAAAGAGGAGGTGGTGGGAGTTATGATTAAGGAGGAAGAGTTGATTTGGTGGTAATGGTTGAATTGGGGATGATAGTGATGGGTCTTGGTGGTGGTGAAATTAGAGGAAGAAGGTGGTGGCTGATGAAATTGAAGAAGATAGAGGAGTGGGAGGGAGTTTGGGAGAGAGGGGTGGCTGGCCACCGTCAGCCTAGGGGCATCCACGGAGGTAAGGTCAGTGTCGGGGATGAGGTAGAGGTGGTGGATTTTGGGGCTACCTGGATTCAAGAAAAGTGGGAAGTGTCATTTCTCGCTCTCATTGTCCATCTAAATACCTAAAAAGGAAAATAGGAAAATCCTTTTTTTCCTTTTCTTTTTTCCCTTTTGCGCAACTATTTCCTCACTTCAAGGATGCTACAGTTAATTTTGTGGTCATATAAATCTCATTTGTAATAAGTTGTATTTCAAAATAGTTAATTTTGTGGTCATGTAAATCTTACTTGCATTCTAATTACAGTCCAATTTTTTTCATAATTAATTTTTATTTTATTATTTTTTACGATCAACTTGTGGTCAACCTTCCACTTTCACTTCTATTTTACTAACCAAACACCAGAAAATACAATATATTTTTTTACTTTCACTTTCCAAACTACCAACTAAACAACAAAAAGATACACACAAATTCTCATTTTTCAAAATAAAAAAAGCTACTTCCCACTTCTTCACTTCTGCCCACTTCCTTGAATCCAAACTGCCCCTTTATGAAATTGAAGGGATGGGGGTGAGTTTAGGTGGTGGTGATGGTGAAATTGATGGATAGAGAGGAAGAAGTGGAGGTCGTGGGTGAGTGGCTTGGCCGGAGAAGGAGACTGCCGGCCTGGGGGTTCGCCAGCAGGGAGGATGTTCAGATCTAGGAGGGGCTCAGCCGCTTCTTGGTGGAGAAGAGAAAGAAAAAGTGAAAGGGAGATAGATAAAAGTGAGAGAAAGAGAGATAGAGAGTGATTTTGAGAGAGATTTCAGAATGGGAGAGAGATTTCTGAGGGAGATAGGGGAGCTGCCATCAGTTGGGGGAGAGAGGAGAAGGGAAGAAGGAAAAGAAAAGAAAAAAGAAAGAAGAAGGAAAAGAGATAAAAGGAAAAAAAAGTGGTGGAAGGTTGTGGAAGGTGGGGGAAGTTTGTGGAAAGTGGTGGAAGAAAAAAGAAGAAATAAAAAGAAGTAAAAGGAAAAAGGAAAAGAAAAGAAAAGAGGGAAAAAAAAAGGAAAATATCGGATTAAAACTCCGATTCGGCAAAAATCGATATTATTTTATTTGGCCAAAATTTAACAAATTTAGAAAAATCTCAAAAATTCTTTGAAATAGAAAATATTATGCTGAGGAATATGATGAAATTAGATTCAAGAATTTCAATTCTATTTGCAAATTAAACATCGTGAAATTGATCTATGATGTCGGTCAACACCGATTTTGAAGATTTTGCAAAATAATTTAGAAAAATTTCAGAAAATCATGAAAAATCCAGATTATTAAAAATCAAATTTTGAAACTAAAATCGGTCCAATTTGACTAGTAGAAAGGTCAAATTAAGTAGTAACTGGGATCGAGTCTCTGGTCAGACTCGGGCTGACTCTGAGTCCCAAAATCTGGGTCCGATACTAAATAATAATATAAATAATTATAAAATAAAAATTAGAATGGGGAAAAGAAGGAAAATATGATCGAAAAATCGAGACACATATCTGGGTACGTATTCCGGAGAGGGTGTTACAAAGTCTCTCGCATCTAGGATTTTGAAGAGATTGTTCGGAAGAGAATCGAGGAAGCAAGTCAACAAATCCGAAAGGAGGTGGAGTCTTGAGGCTTGAGAACCTCTGACTCACCACTCTCGAAAGAAATTACTTCTCACTATTTCCCTAAAAAGCTCATGATGCTAAGCTTTGTGTGCTACTTTGTGGAGACCGATCTCATCCAGTACCTCCGACGGTATCAGAATAAGATGATGGTCCACTCTCATGATGACCTCCTCTTGAGTCGCCTGTTTCAATCTAATCTCAAAGGCATTGCCTACGACCGGTTCTATTTTATCCCAAGGCACTCACTCTGGAGTTTCGAAGAAGTGAAGCAGGCTTTCTATCACCAATACGCTTCTCAACGGGTGCTTAAGAAGAACAACAATCACCTCCTGACGATCAAGATGAAGCCCGAAGAGAGCCTCAAACATTATGTCAGTTATTTCTAAAGCCAAATGGCCTTGGCGTATAGCTACAATGATGATGTGGCTACCATTGCATTCATTGGGGGTTGCAAGTTTCCCACTCTTTTTACAAATACTTGGTGAAGCATGAAGTCACAAGGATAAGGGATATCCTCTCTCAGGCTCAGAAATACATCCAGATCGAGGATGTAACTCAAAATGCTGTCAATCGCTCTTTCAGAGGGGAAGATAAGGGAGGGAAACCAAAGCCAAAATCTGCCTTCCCAAAGAAGAATTAGAATTGAGCTTCGGGGGAAATCAACAAACAACCCCCTCTAAACCCCACAAAACCTTTGGAGACAAAGCTGAGTTCACCCCATTCAAATATTCATGGACCATGTCTTCAACGCCATCAAAGATCAAGACTAGGTGAGCCGCCCGTGGCCACTCCCACCTAACCCGAAAGGGCCAGAAGCCGGAGAATATTGCATTTTCCATGAAGGAATGGATTCCTATACCATTGATTATCGCTCTCTCCGGAGATAGCTACAGGTGCTTGTAAACTGAGAGTATCTCTAGGAGTTCATCCTCGACCCCGGACAATCCTCAGAGACCAAACTGCAAAAGGAGGTGAACCATACTCTGCATTAAGGGAGCTAGATTAACCAGGCTATTATCCAGTATTGAGAAGTGAACACCATCTTCGGCAATTTCCCGATAGAAGGCAATATATCTTAGTCGATCAAGATGAAAAGACGCTCAGAAAGCAATGAAACTCTTTTCATGTGCACCATCTCTTCCCCTATGATCTCGAAAATGCGTCAAACAGCCTATATTGTGTCCTCACCCAGATGACTCAGATCTATACGGATCACTCCTGATGACGAAAGCACTCCTAATAGTGACTCCTATAGTCTATATCAGGTCCTCACTCTGACGGCTCTGACTTATATGGAGTCACTCCTGAATGAGGAAAGTGTTGCTGATGGTCGCTCTTATAGCCTATATTGGGTCCTCGCCCTGACAGCTCAAGCCTATACAGAGTCACTTCTGAATGATGGAAGCGCTCCTGATGGTCACTCTTACAGCCTATATCGGGTTCTCACCCTGATAGCTCAGACCTATATGGAGTCACTCTGAATGATGAAAGCGCTCTTGATGGCCACTTTGACAGCCTATATCGGGTCCTCATCCTGACAACTCATACCTATCTATATCGGGTCCTCACCCTAACGACTCAAATCTATACAGAGTTATTCTTGAATAATAGAAGTGCTCCTGATGGTCACTCCAATAGCTTATATCGGGTCCTCTTCCTGACAGCTTAGACCTATATGGAGTCACTTCTGAATGATGGAAGCACTCATGATGGTCTCTCTTACAGCCTTTATCGGGTCCTCACCCTAATTGCTCAGACCTATATGGAGTCACTCTTAAATGATGAAAGTGCTCCTGATGGTTGCTCATACAACCTATACTGGGTCATTACCCTAACGGCTAGACCTACATGGAAGCTCTCCTGAAAGATAAAAGTGCTTCTGACGGTCACTTCGACAACCTATATCGGGTCCTCACCTTGACGA
This sequence comes from Agave tequilana, assembly GCA_038442645.1. Lineage (NCBI taxonomy): Eukaryota > Viridiplantae > Streptophyta > Magnoliopsida > Asparagales > Asparagaceae > Agave > Agave tequilana. Next base: position 63,174 of record JAVJIF010003572.1, read on the forward strand.
CTAGACCTACACGGAGGCTCTCCTAAAAAGACAGAAGAACTTCTGACGGTCACTCCGACAGCCTATATCGGGTCCTCACCCTGATGACTAGACCTATACGATGGCTCTCCTAAAAGACGAAAGTGCTCCAGATGGTAACTCTGAGAGCCTATTCGGGTCCTCACCCTGACGGCTAAGACCTACATGAAGGCTCTCCTGAAAGATGGAAGCGTTCCTGATGATCACACCGACAGCCTATAACGGGTCCTCACCCTGACGGCTAGACCTAAATGGAGGCACTCTTGAAAGATGAAAGTGCTCCCGACGATCACTCTAATAGCCTATATCAGGCTCTCACCTTGGTAGCTGATTGCAAAGTGAAAGCACAATGAGAATTACCGTCTAGATTTTGGCTAACGGGTCGTGTCCACGAGGAGGAATGCGATAGAAGCTTTTTGATGAATTATTAAATAACAAAGAAAGGTGTTGCTCTTTTTTTTATATTGAAAAAGGAAATGGAGAGAAGGGAAGTAATTTAAAGAAAAATACAAAACTTGGAAAAGGCTTTGGAGAAGATAATCTTTTAGAAAATGATTTGAGAGTGATTTGGCTATGATTTGAATTATGAAAAGGATCCGGGCTCACTAATCTTCTACTCAACTACTTACTTATCTCAAGAACATTTTGGTACGTCACTTTTATCATAAGCAAAAACCATTAGTTTCTTTTAGTGTTTAAGTAAAACAAATAAGATGGTTTTTGGTTTAAATCTTAAGGTCATTCTTAACACAACATTAAAAATAGAACATTAAACCATCAAGCGCGAAGAAGCAAGTATGGAATAAAAATGATTTGAAAATTGATTGATGCTAAACCTGCACAAAGAATGCGAAATTTTAGAACTTAAAAAGATAAATGTGCAAGTGCTCAATTCTTCCACTATAGCAAGTGGCTATGCAGGTCGTGATCCACAAGGAGGGTTTGCGATGGAAGCGTTACAGTTTTATTGAAATCGTTATCAAAACCAAACGAGAGTTCTTCTCTATTCTTAAAGTTAAGAAAAAGAAAAAGAAAGTTAATAGTTAAAGTTAAGAAGAAAGCGAGAGATGAAGAAGGTGGAAAATCAGAAAACGATGAAAAGCGACTATTTACAATGAAGTGGAGAAGAAAGAGTTTGAGGAGGTGTTGATCTATACTAAAGAAGTAAAAGAAAAGAAAGAGAGAAAAGTGAAGAAATACTTACCTAGGTTGAGTGTTGACTTACTTGTAAACCTTTTTGCAAGTTCTATCTTTTTGCTTCGGAGGCGTTCAACGCATAGATCATAAACTCGAGCTCGGTCCCCGTGCACATTATATCGTCAATAAGAAGAACGAAGTGATGCGGAGCTTGGAAGAGGAGAACGTCTTCATGAACTATCGCTGGCTCTCACGTAGCTTAGTTATACTTGCTTTGGAATTCTCTTGTACACTCAACAACAACAACAAAGGTAAAGTAGAAGAGGAAGATTAAAGCAAAACAAATGTAAAGTAAAGCAGAATAGAAAACAAACAAAGCATTTACCTTTATTACTTGCTGAGACAATGAAAGAAAGGAGTAGGGTACATCGTCGGTGTCACTCTCAACATCAGCCCCTCTCTCTTACTTACATGAATCTTCTTCTACCCTAAGTTACATACAAATTACATACATAAAAAGAAAGACTAAAAACCTAAACTAAGGAATAAAAACTAAGCTAAATCCTAATATGCCTTCACGTCCCCTTTTCAGCGCAAGTACAGGACTTTTATAGGCAAAACCCTAACCACCATGATCCCGGGGAGGTCGGGGGAGCAAACGCTCCCCCTAACTCCCCAAGATTGCCGCAAAAATGCGGCCCAAGCCGCGTTTCCGCGGCAAGGGTGCGGCCAGGTGGCCACACCCTGTTGGTGGGTCTCCCCAGTTTCTCCCTCTGACTTTATTTGGAGTTGGTTTTGCAGTTTGGCTCCGAGATTTTGAAGAAATGGTCTTGGATTTTTAGCTTTAACCGATCGATCCTGAGAGGATTCTTCTCAACCGGTTTCAACCTCTTGATTTTGTCCTGATTTTGTGTGTGCGAATTAATTCTGATTTAATTCAGAATTCTGGTGGGCTTTTGGGCTCATTTCTCTTCATCTCCTTAAAGATTGGGCCTGCAAATAAATTAAACAAATAATTAGGACAATGCAGGCTTTTATTCTAAAATAAGTATGGAAATGTGACATTAAATATGCAACATTAGCAATCAATCACACCCTCATACCTATCTTTTGCTCGTCCTCGAGCAAAACAACTAAACTATACTAAGGATTATTAGACCACTTTCGCAGGTCACGCGATTGCACTTAGCATGTGCAACAAGCCGTTAAACCTCTAGGTTTCCCCTAGAGGACGAGTGTTGTCTCGTGAGGGTTTTCAGCGGATTACACCCACAAAATCCATAAAGAAAGGGAAATAAAGAGTTAGTATTTTTGAAAAGCATTTTGAAAGAGAAAAATATTTGAAATATAATTGTAAGATCTAAGCAATCTATAAGTTATAGGAAAGCCGAATTTTTCATTCCTAAACTTAGTGTCTATTCAAAAATTTGTTATCAATCAAAGTAAGGAGTCAAATTGTACTTCTCATCTAGTCTATTACTTTACCCTAAGTCATATGCACCTTGTGAATGTGAAAATTTTGACTAAGGGTTCATTAACTCTAACTCTTATGCCTTATTTATTTTTATATATATACTTTTTTTTTGTGGTATTATTCCTTAGTTTTATTGGCTTTCTAATCTGCCCATGTAACGAGCCTTTAATCGATGACTCCCAAACCAGACGGTCTTAGGGCACCAGGTGAGAAGACACCCCTAGGACTTAAGGACTCGAGCAAATAAGGCCACAAAACTAAGGATTTTTTATATGAACCTCTTTTAGGCGTGAATACTTATGCTTTATTAGGCACAAATACCCAGCTTAATCAGAGGATTTTTCTTTTCAAACTTATCTAATCATCTTTCGCATAAATACTAAGGCTTGCTTAGGCCAAAGCACCTAGCTAGTCAATAATTAGACTTGTTTTTTTTTTTTTCAAACTCATCTAATTATCTTTTGCATAAATACTAAGGCTTTCTTAGGCCAAAGCACCTAGCTAGTCAATAATTAGACTTGTTTTTTTTTTCAAACACATCTAATTATCTTTTGCATAAATACTAAGGCTTTCTCAGGCCAAAGCACCTAGCTAATCAATAATTAGATTTGTTTATATATATATTTTTTATAAGGCATAAGAACCTTTGTTTTTGAACCCTAAGTGTGTAAGTGTATGAAGTGTGCATATTTCATCAAGGTAAAGATCAAGACTAAATTACTTTGACAAATTATCTTCCTAACTCTATAAATCAAACAAATAATCTTATTTTGATCAAGTATAAGAAATCCTAATTTGGATTTTCCTATTCCTTAAGATTAACTTAATTTCTACAAAAATAAGTCAAAATATTGTTTCTATTTTTCAAAAAGTTTTTAAAAGTAAAGAAAATGTCAATTTTTTTTTTAAACAAAAAGAAAAGTTATGTTAGACCCTCCCCCACACCTATCTCATGCATTGTCCTCAATGTATGAATTAATGCATAGATGCATGAAAAAGACGACAGGGAAGGAAAGTGTTACCTTAAGGTGGTGGTTCCGGTGGTGATCTGATTGGTCCACGAAACGCGGCCCAATCAACTTTTCTTGGGTCTCGGAGGAACCCACCAGCACTATCTTTAATATAACCCATTAAAAAGATATATCCATGAAGGATTTTTATTAAATATTTAACCCCATCTAATTTCCATATTCCATAATTGATTTCAGAGTCAAATTTGTCAACCACCTCGTCCCAGAATGAAGTATAAAATGATAGAACAGTTGACTTGGACTCAGGAAGGGCAGGAACTAATACCGACTCAGGAAGGTGACTTAAGTCAAGTAAAGGTTCAGGAGTCGAAATAGGTTCAGAAATTGGGTCCAAATCAAGAAGTTGAAACTCCAGTCCACATGTATTTTCCAACAATGGAATGTGACCTAATATGGGTGATTCCAGTTCAGGAATGATAGGTGGAGGAATCAAAACTGACTCTAGAATATTATTCAAGTTTGGTAATAAAACAGGAGTCAATATTGATTCAGAAAGTTGAACTGGATCACATATGTGAGAATCTAGGTCACATATCTCATTGAGTTCAATATCAAAAAATGGAGAACTTGCCAATTTATCCATGGGATTTTCGAAAGTGTAAAGTTGGTCAAGTTCAACATGATCCTCAAAGATAGGTGATTCAATTTCTTTATGAATTGGTACAGGATCCAATGTTGACTCCGGGAAAAGATTTAAGTCAGGTGAAGATACCGGAGTCATAATCGAATCAGGAAATAGAATTGAATCACTAAGTTGGGGTTCAGGATCATAATCATTTTCAAGTTCTATTTCAGGAAAAGGAAAACTAGCCAAACTATCAATATCATTTGGAGTTTGGGTAAGTTCAAATGGTTGTGCTGAAATGGAATCTTGATTTCCAAAACTACATGACTCTTCGGCTTTAACAGAATGGTAAGTGACATCAGGACGGTGCGAACGTAGAGATTCGACCATCATATCTATGTCACGATTTCTAGCATTTTGAGCATGAGTCATGGCTTCTAGCATCTTTTCATAGTTGATGGGTTCATTGTCTTGTTGAAAAGATGAAGAGTTGTTTTGGAAGTGGTATTGAAATTGTGAGTCCATCAGATTTTGTGATTGTTATTTGGACTCACGCATACTCATTTCCATAATTGATGGTTTCCTATTTTGGACGGGTGGAATTGAGTATGAATCTTGAACATAATGTGGACTGGGTGGAGAAGGAGGGCAAGGTGGTTGGAAATTATGCTCGGGGGAGGTGAATCCCCACTGACTCGGTGAAGAGTTGAAATCATTATGGAAATTATAGTTATTAGATGGGGGGTATGGGTCATATTGATTCGGATAAGACCAATCCGGCACACTAGGTTGGTTAAAGTCATGATATGCCGGGTTGGTAATATCCGAAAATGAACTTGGTGTGTAATATGGATTATTATTAAAGCTGAAAGAATTATTATTATAAGCCATATCACACACTAGAATACACACAAAAAAGAAAGATAAGCAAACAAATAAACAAACAAGAAAGAAAAAATGTTAACCTAAGTTAGGGTAGACCTAGACCTAGACGACTCCTAACTGGTTAGACTGTCCACGGGAGGTTTAATGTAGACTTTGACCACAAGCTAATCAGCCAGGTCAGGGTAAGGTTGGTGGGAGGTTTTCCGTCAAAAGACGTTTCTTAATTAAATAACCACCAACCTTCGGGCTTTCGGCCCTTAATCCCTTTCCTAGATACTGATTTGGCAAGAGTCAAGTTCCAACACCTTTCCCCTTAGGATAATCTCCTAAGCGAGTCCGAGATGTCCCTAGGGCCAACGTCTACTCATTTTAAGTTAGGCTTGGGTTAGTGAGTGCTTGAATTCTGATTTTTGGGCTAAGGAAGGGTGATTAAATCCCCACCTTATCTTATTATTGGGTGGTGCCCTTAAGATCAGTTTTTGTGCAAGTGTACAAGATAAATAAGATGCACTCTAAGCGATATAAATCAACCAAGAGATAGTCCTATTCTAGATGCAATGCAAACATACCCTGCTCCAGCACTCTTCAACAGTAAAAATAAATGAATTGAAAAAAACGCGTGCCTAAAATGCAAACGTCTAATCAATTTTTAACTTTTGCAGCAAATGTTTTACTGTTGATTATTAGCAGGTTTTTGTGATGGCATATAACAAATAAATAATTGCAGCAAACTAGAATTTGCAAACTAAGCAGCCCTGCAAAAAGCTGTTAGTAGTCAGCTCTTCCTTGCCGCGGATCCGCGGCTTTTGCCGTGGAAATGCGGCAATTCAGAGGGCAATGGGTCTCTGCTTTCTAGAGCAGAGGCCCAATACCACTTGTATGTCGCTGCAATATTAATTTCCTGCTTTTCTTGCCCTGTAACCTGCAACAGAGAAGAAAACTCGTTTAGTTCAAAAAAAATTTGCAATAAAAATTCAGATTTCAATAAAAACCATTTTACCCTCCCCGGCAACGGCGCCAAAATTTGATTGATGCTAAACCTGCACAAAGAATGCGAAATTTTAGAACTTAAAAAGATAAATGTGCAAGTGCTCAATTCTTCCGCTATAGCAAGTGGCTATGCGGGTCGTGATCCACAAGGAGGGTTTGTGATGGAAGCGTTACAGTTTTATTGAAATCGTTATCAAAACCAAACGAGAGTTCTTCTCTATTCTTAAAGTTAAGAAAAAAAAAAGAAAGTTAATAGTTAAAGTTAAGAAGAAAGCGAGAGATGAAGAAGGTGGAAAATAAGAAAATGATGAAAAGCGACTATTTACAATGAAGTGGAGAAGAAAGAGTTTGAGGAGGTGTTAATCTATACTAAAGAAGTAAAAGAAAAGAAAGAGAGAAAAGTGAAGAAATACTTACCTAGGTTGAGTGTTGACTTACTTGGAAACCTTTTTGCAAGTTCTACCTTTTTGCTTCGGAGGCGTTCAACGCATAGATCATAAACTCGAGCTCGGTCTCCGTGCACATTATATCGTCAATAAGAAGAACGAAGTGATGCGGAGCTTGGAAGAGGAGAACGTCTTCATGAACTATCGCTGGCTCTCACGTAGCTTAGTTATACTTGCTTTGGAATTCTCTTGTACACTCAACAACAACAACAAAGGTAAAGTAGAAGAGGAAGATTAAAGCAAAACAAATGTAAAGTAAAGCAGAATAGAAAACAAACAAAGCATTTACCTTTATTACTTGCTGAGACAATGAAAGAAAGGAGTAGGGTACATCGTCGGTGTCACTCTCAACATCAGCCCCTCTCTCTTACTTACATGAATCTTCTTCTACCCTAAGTTACATACAAATTACATACATAAAAAGAAAGACTAAAACCTAAACTAAGGAATAAAAACTAAGCTAAATCCTAATATGCCTTCACGTCCCCTTTTCAGCGAAGACAGGCCTTTTATAGGCAAAACCCTAACCACCATGATCCCAGGGAGGTCGGGGGAGCAAACGCTCCCCCTAACTCCCCAAGATTGCCGCAGAAATGCGGCCCAAGCCGCGTTTCCGCGGCAAGGGTGTGGCCAGGTGGCCACACCCTGTTGGTGGGTCTCCCGGTTTCTCCCTCTGACTTTATTTGGAGTTGGTTTTGCAGTTTGGCTCCGAGATTTTGAAGAAATGGCCTTGGATTTGAAATACACCTAGAGGGGGGGTGAATAGGTGAAAGTGCTAATCTAGTGAACTTAATGCAAACTAAGTGTGCTAAATGCGGAAGCTAAAACAATCTTACAAGAACACTTAGTACAATCCAACAAGTGTTGCCGAATTCCCCTTGCGAGGCTCTGGACAAGCACCTCTTGATTCCCCTTGAATGGGTTGAGGTTGCTATATGAAGCTCTTGTTGGATGAGTATAAGTGTTGCACACACACAAGCAATCCAAGCATATACAATATATAACAATATGAATAATATGCAAGGTGCAAATGCAAGCAAGTATGAATATGCTCAATCCCACGCAAAAATATATGATGCAATGAATGAATGATGCTTGCACAAATATAAGAGAGTAGAGTTGAGAGTAATTGGATCAATCGCAAACACACAAATTTGTTTCGAGGTTCGAGCCCCTAGCTCTACTTCCCCGCCTACACCACCGTGTAGGATTTCTAATCCACTATAGGAGCCCCTAACTCCTCTCTCAACTTACAATGCCACCGAGGCAATACAACACACAATCCACCTCTACCGAAGAGGGATACGGCCCGTAGCCAACCACAACAAATGCCTCTCCTTAAGAGGCTCACAAACCAATCACCCGATCACCTCTACCGAAGAGGGATTCACAAATAAAAGGGTGTTTACAACAAGTGGTTCCAAAACCACAAACTCTCTTTTCTTTCTTTTTCTCTTTTCTTTTTCCACACAAAACAAAGATCCTAATAACTTAGGATAGAAGATATAGCTCAAGTGGAAATTAAGTGTTTTTGGAAAACAAGCAACAAAGAAAACACTTGGGAAATTCTTGTAAAAGATGGAGAATGAAAACCAATACAAATATCCCAAATTCCTATTTCTTTGATTTTTCCAAAAACCCAAAACAATAAAGATTAGAAGTTTAAAGCACAAAAACTCTTTTCAAAACTCTTTTAAACTCTACTGAAAACCAGAATTTTTCTCTTGTAAAAACCTTAGCCAAAATCCCAAAGGAATGGGGTTTATATAGGCCAAAACAGAAAACTAGCCGTTAGGCTGATGTGGCAATTTTGACAGCCACCGGTCGACCGCCCCGGTCGACCGCCAACGGTCGAAAATATGACCGTTGGGGCTTCGGTCGACTGCCAGTCGACCGACCAACAAGGAGGAAACACAGTTTCCTTCTATCGGTCGACCGACCCAGTCGACCGAAAAGATACAGAGAGCAGACTCTCTATATCGGTCGACTGGGTCCGTGACCCGGTCGACCGACGGACATGCACAGCCTGTGCATATCCGGACACAGCAGCCGGTCGACTGTCCCGGTCGACCGGTCTGCCTGAAATACAGTTTTTCTGGGCAGATTTTAGAGATAGAAAATTTGTAAAAAATCTTTTAACACTTCTAAAAAATCCACAAAAATATGTTTTATCATTTTACTTGAAAACTAAACTTGTGATAAAAATTTCAAGACATATATCAATCATATCAATTCATTTTTGTGTCTTGCCAATTTTATCATAAATAAAACTTGTATTTTTATCAAACTAGATTTTTCCAAAACATGAATAGGAATGTCAAAATAAGTTTGTTTATAAGTTAAGCATGTATGTATAACTAGAAAACATCTACTATACATATAAATCATGAAAACTTGTTTTGATCCAACTATTCATAAAATCACACATTAAAACATAAAACGTGTGTGTTTGTGCACTTGAGCATATCAACTAAACTAAGCTTTACAAATGGATCTAAAACACACTAAACTAAACTAGGATACCTAAGTCTTATCTTGATGATCTCCATCTTCAAGTAGACTTGCTCCCAAACGCGATCCACCGAGTGCAAAGGTATGATCTTTAAGCTTTGGCACCGGAATCACCATGATAAGCTTCCAAACACCTTGTTGAAGCTAATCACCAACACTAATATCCTGCTAATGATCTGAAACTTAGAAACACAAGAATATTAGTAAATATAACTACATGAGTTGATCATCATCAAAACTAGAGTGGAAGGCCATTGGGCCAACAATCTCCCCCTTTTTGATGATGACAAAACTCATGGAGTTATATATGCATGGATTAAAGTTAAGCTTCAAAGAAGCTCCCCCTTAACTCATGCATAAAAAATATTAAACAATATAAACATGTTATAGCTCTAGATACCAATGAAGTAAGATAAACTCTAAGCTCTAGATACCAATAACATAAACAATACTTTCTTATTTAAAAACAAATACATGCATATTAAATGCATATTAAAAACCAAATTCTTTTCCAATACTTTTCCAATACAAAATACCAAAACTTTTCCAATACAAAATACCAAATTCTTCTCCCCCTTTTTGTCAATCATCAACAAAGGGGTAAATACATAAAACAAATTTTTCTCCCCCTTTTTGTTCTAAACTAAGAATCAATAAAGGGTTAAACATTAAAACATTGATATCAATTAAAAATGTGTCAATGAAGTGCATCTAGATACCAATAGAAATTCAACATGGATCAATAAATGGTATATGAGATAAACATTCATGAAGAGGAAGACGTTAAGTTAGCTTCCCTACACATATGCATTACATGAAAGAGGGATGACAAGCCCCAATTCACATAACACATATTATGTAATGCATAAGAGGAGATGTGAAGCTCCCCCTACACACGTGTACCACATAAAGAAGAGTTGTCAAGCTCTTCAATACAAGATACACTCAACATGAAATTTATACACATATAGGCAATGTAAATCAAAACTACATATAATTTTCTTAAACAAAAATTTTGAGATACCAATTTAAAACACTCAATATAAACATCTTGATATTATAAAGAGAAATATGTTCTTTTAAACACATGACACCAATTTGAACCTATATTTTAACATAAAGTAAGGGAGTGTGAATCAAGGACCAATTTAAACGACAAAAATCAAATTTTCTCCCCCTTTATGAAATACCAATTGAAACGATGCATAGACTTGAAATAAGATACCAATTGAAAAATAAATCAATTGAGATAAAGTTAAAACTCAAGTTCTAGCATAAACACGATTTGTGAAATCTTATATTTTAAGCACAAATCAAAATATGTATATGTGTATGAATTAGAATGAGTACCAATCACCAATAGATGATACCAATGGAAAATCATACATACACAATCAACAAATATGAGTATACATAAAGAATCAAATTGATACCAATTGAAAGAGTTCAATGATACCAATTGAAGTAACAATAATAATCATGGTATAACTCATATCACAATAAAAAAAAAAAAAATTCGAACTAGTTAAAATAGAAAGTTTTGTAAACTAGTGCGAAATTCTTCAAGCAAGGAATAAATATAAGTCATTTTTCATAAAAGTGAAATCCACATGATAATCAACACTCTATTCAATTAAGTATAAGAAGGTCTCATGAAAACAAAGCATGACCAATTAATAAGTGTGAGTGTACAACTAACATGTGAAAATCAATTATGAAAAATATTTCATTAAGCTCTTTTAATTCCTTTAAACAATAATACTTATCTAAAACAAAAGATCATAGAACTACTTAATCTTCAAGGCATATGTATGGCTAGTATAAACTAAGGTATACATACATATCCAAAATACAAACGAGTCCACAAGGTATATGCATGAAGGCACGTGGCTCAAAAAGGAATGTATATGTATAGGATTAGTTTGAACTAGATGGACATATACATGAAGTAAAACTTAAATATGAAAACACGAAAAACCAATTTTCATAAACTAATTTCATTTCAAGGTATATGTATAAATTGTCAACACAATAAGTATACATACATATCCTAAACACAATTGAGTCCATATATAAGGATTTGCATGAAGGGCAAAAGACTCAAGGATTATACATGTATATCTTAATGTTTTGGCAAAATAAACATATACACGAAATTAAAACTCATATAAATTAAAAAATATGAATACAAGTCTAAAATATATGAATCATCAAAACTAGACTATACTCATACAACTAATGGGAACAAATAATCATTCAACCCAATCATATATAGATTTATTTGTGTCCCACTATATGTATAGGTATATAACTAGTCTTAATGAAGACTAATACTTAAACAAGTAATCAAATCATTAAGCACAAGACAAACACGAATATCATTTTGTTAAAACAAAACACATAAATTCATCAAAATTCTTTTATTTTGTGAACCAACTTCTAGGTATATGTATGATCCATCCAAATCTAACAATATGCATACATATCCCAACCATAAACGAGTCTATTAAAAATATTTGCATTGAAGGCAAAAGACTCATGGGTATACATGTATATTTATTAGGTTTGAATTTAAAATACATATACATGAAGTAGAATCATAAAAATAGGTATGACAAGTATAAATAAAGGAATCATCAAAACTAGCCTATACTTGTGCACATAGTGGGTACAAGTGAGCATGAAGGGCAAAACATATATAAGTCAATTTGTTCTCACTAAGTGTACATGTATACATGCAAGTTTTGATAAAATCTACATTTAAACATGTATATACCACATGAAGCACAAAACACATATAAAACAACATGATACAACTAAAACATGAAACAAACGTTCATATGATCAATATGTATATGCATATGCATTAGATCTAGGATATACATATTAGATCAAAAGTGAGATCACACAAATATAAATCTATATTGAGCATGGGTGTCTCTAAACAACTAAGCATGTATATCACTAATCTAATGAACATGATATAACATAGTGAACATTAAACAATGACATGCTATAAAACAAATGATATGAACATGTAAACAATAATAAGGAGTTAGGAATTGTTACCAAAGCCTTAGAAGGCAACTTTCCTTGTCTCCAAAACATGGTGGTCCTTTCCACCAAATCTTCTCCCTTGAAAGTGATGCATCCAAAAAAAAATATTCTTTAAGCATGGAACACATCCACTCCAAGGTGCCAACACTCTCACGTCATGTGAGAGCCCTCACCTACATCAAAAATTGGAGGGGTGGTCTTTGGTACCCATTGTCTTTTGGGTCCATGGGGGTTAGTCCCTTCTCTAACCCAAACAAACTTATTTGCTAAATTTACATTATTTAATCTATCAAAGCAAAATTTAGCCAGGTGGCCATTACGACCACAATGTGTACATGTGTACACATGAGCATACATGTGTTGATGGTGTCCGTGAGGAGCATGTGTATGCCGTGGAGGGTGTGCATGCATAAAAGTTGGAACTTGTTTCATACGAACCAAGGTTTCCAAGCGAGTGTGGTTCATGGCACATTGGCTCATAGTGGAGCCCAAACAATCAACCTTCTTCTTAAGCATGGATATATCATTGTTAATCAAAGAAGAAGTGTGGCATGCAATAGGTGTTCTAGGTGAAACTACCCTAGCATGGCAAACATGTGCATCCATATTATTTTTCAAAACAATATTTTTCTTTAAACAAATTTCTAATTCTTTTGAAATAAATTCAATTTCATTTTTCAAAGAATGGTTACTTTTTAAAACAAAATCAAGTTTTGAAGTTAAAGAATCATTTTTCTTCAAAACATCTTCACAATCATTTTTATTTTTTCAAAATTTTATTTTCATTTAAAGCAAGATTAAGTTGAGATTTTAATGAGTCCCTTTCATTAGCAATCTCATCCTTCTCTTGCAAAACAACATCAAGTCTAGCAATCAAATTTTTATTTTCATTATTAATGCCTAGACTCTTCTTTTTCAACAAGTTATATTTTTCTATTAGTTTTTCACAAACAATAGATAGTTCTTCATTTAAAGCATGGGGATCAACAAAATCATTTGAAGAACTAGCACAATCATTACTATCTAGTTGAGTTTCCGATTGTACCTCAAGGGAGTCATTCCCTTGGACCATGTAGCATTGTTGTGATTCGGATTCTCCACTAGATTCCTCTTCTTGTTGGATTTGGACTTGAAGCTTGGAGGTGGTGGTTGTTGTCAACTTGTTCCATACTGCAAAAGCGGAATCAAGATTAGAAACACATAAAAGATAGTCTTTAGGTAAAGTGCTTCTAATGGCCTCTAGGCTTGTGCATTGGCCCCTATATGAATGAGGTTACCAAGATAGCATTTCTTGGTAGCCGCAAAGAAAGTATGTAAACCTAGGGTTTGAAGGTAAATGGACATTCTAGTCTTCCAAACAAGAATGTTGGAAGCATCATACATAGGTGGGGTCATGAAGTCCATGGTAAACTATATGTGTGCAAATGAACAAATGCAAATGTAGATTAGCAAGCAAATGGATCACTCCTAGGATGTTAAGCCTTATATCAGGAGCACTAGCTCTGATACCAATTGAAATACACCTAGAGGGGGGGTGAATAGGTGAAAGTGCTAATCTAGTGAACTTAATGCAAACTAAGTGTGCTAAATGCGGAAGCTAAAACAATCTTACAAGAACACTTAGTACAATCCAACAAGTGTTGCCGAATTCCCCTTGCGAGGCTCTGGACAAGCACCTCTTGATTCCCCTTGAATGGGTTGAGGTTGCTATATGAAGCTCTTGTTGGATGAGTATAAGTGTTGCACACACACAAGCAATCCAAGCATATACAATATATAACAATATGAATAATATGCAAGGTGCAAATGCAAGCAAGTATGAATATGCTCAATCCCACGCAAAAATATATGATGCAATGAATGAATGATGCTTGCACAAATATAAGAGAGTAGAGTTGAGAGTAATTGGATCAATCGCAAACACACAAATTTGTTTCGAGGTTCGAGCCCCTAGCTCTACTTCCCCGCCTACACCACCGTGTAGGATTTCTAATCCACTATAGGAGCCCCTAACTCCTCTCTCAACTTACAATGCCACCGAGGCAATACAACACACAATCCACCTCTACCGAAGAGGGATACGGCCCGTAGCCAACCACAACAAATGCCTCTCCTTAAGAGGCTCACAAACCAATCACCCGATCACCTCTACCGAAGAGGGATTCACAAATAAAAGGGTGTTTACAACAAGTGGTTCCAAACCACAAACTCTCTTTTCTTTCTTTTTCTCTTTTCTTTTTCCACACAAAACAAAGATCCTAATAACTTAGGATAGAAGATATAGCTCAAGTGGAAACTAAGTGTTTTTGGAAAACAAGCAACAAAGAAAACACTTGGGAAATTCTTGTAAAAGATGGAGAATGAAAACCAATACAAATATCCCAAATTCCTATTTCTTTGATTTTTCCAAAAACCCAAAACAATAAAGATTAGAAGTTTAAAGCACAAAAACTCTTTTCAAACTCTTTTAAACTCTACTGAAAACCAGAATTTTTCTCTTGTAAAAACCTTAGCCAAAATCCCAAAGGAATGGGGTTTATATAGGCCAAAACAGAAAACTAGCCGTTAGGCTGATGTGGCAATTTTGACAGCCACCGGTCGACCGGCCCGGTCGACCGCCAACGGTCGAAAATATGACCGTTGGGGCTTCGGTCGACTGCCAGTCGACCGACCAACAAGGAGGAAACACAGTTTCCTTCTATCGGTCGACCGACCCAGTCGACCGAAAAGATACAGAGAGCAGACTCTCTATATCGGTCGACTGGGTCCGTGACCCGGTCGACCGACGGACATGCACAGCCTGTGCATATCCGGACACAGCAGCCGGTCGACTGTCCCGGTCGACCGGTCTGCCTGAAATACAGTTTTTCTGGGCAGATTTTAGAGATAGAAAATTTGTAAAAAATCTTTTAACACTTCTAAAAAATCCACAAAAATATGTTTTATCATTTTACTTGAAAACTAAACTTGTGATAAAAATTTCAAGACATATATCAATCATATCAATTCATTTTTGTGTCTTGCCAATTTTATCATAAATAAAACTTGTATTTTTATCAAACTAGATTTTTCCAAACATGAATAGGAATGTCAAAATAAGTTTGTTTATAAGTTAAGCATGTATGTATAACTAGAAAACATCTACTATACATATAAATCATGAAAACTTGTTTTGATCCAACTATTCATAAAATCACACATTAAAACATAAAACGTGTGTGTTTGTGCACTTGAGCATATCAACTAAACTAAGCTTTACAAATGGATCTAAAACACACTAAACTAAACTAGGATACCTAAGTCTTCTCTTGATGATCTCCATCTTCAAGTAGACTTGCTCCCAAACGCGATCCACCGAGTGCAAAGGTATGATCTTTAAGCTTTGGCACCGGAATCACCATGATAAGCTTCCAAACACCTTGTTGAAGCTAATCACCAACACTAATATCCTGCTAATGATCTGAAACTTAGAAACACAAGAATATTAGTAAATATAACTACATGAGTTGATCATCATCAAAACTAGAGTGGAAGGCCATTGGGCCAACAGGATTTTTAGCTTTAACCGATCGATCCTGAGAGGATTCTTCTCAACCGGTTTCAACCTCTTGATTTTGCCCTGATTTTGTGTGTGCAAATTAATTCTGATTTAATTCAGAATTCTGTTGGGCTTTTGGGCTCATTTCTCTTCATCTCCTTAAAAATTGGGCCTGCAAATAAATTAAACAAATAATTAAGACAATGTAGGCTTTTATTCTAAAATAAGTATGGAAATGTGACATTAAATATGCAACATTAGCAACCAATCAAAAATATTTGCGCTTTGAATGTCCAAGTTTAAAAAAAGAAACATCCTCATGTGCTTTCAAGAACAAAGTTCAACTTAGGCATTAGTATGATTCAAGAAAATTGCTTTCATAAAAATTGATCAAGAGAAAGGAGGTAGAAGAGATTGATTAGTGAGCCCAGAAGATTGTTTAGTTACTCATAATAAAAAGAAAACAAATAAGAGAATGGAAATCAAACATAGACATACCGAATTGAGTCGAGTTGAATAAGCAAGTTGAATCTCCTTTGATTGTCACTTCAAGAATGAATTACGAACTCAATTCCACTCTTCTCTCTTTGCTGGTCTAAACAAAAAAGTAAAGATGAGAACAGCTTCTCAGAACTATCTAACAATACTCCTAAAACCCTAAAAATGAACAAGAATTCTAATCCTAGTCTTCGCTATCTTTTCCAGCGCAAAACCTGCCTTTTATAGGCAAAAACCAAACGGGGGAGGGCGTACGAAGATAGGGGAGCAAACGCTCCCCAACAGCCTTAACCAAGCCGCAGAAACGCGATCATGGTGTGGCCAGGTGGCCACACCCGGTTGGTGGCACTCCCTCTTTTGGTTATTCCCCTTTATCTCCTACTGGTTTTCCCGTTTCAGCTCTAGGATTTGATGAAACGACCTTTGATCTTTAGTTTTAACCACTTGATTTGGGAAGATTCATTTTAACCGATTTTCAACCTCTCTAATTTGCCATGATCTACCCTGTTTTTTTGATTTCGAATTAATTCTGAATTAAATCAGAATTTGATGGGCTTTTTGGCTCGTTTCTCTTCCCTTTCCTTAAGCAATGGGCATGCACTTTATAAAGAAAAAATAAGACTTATTAATAGGATTTATTAGATAATAAACATGGTAATGCGACAATATATATGCAATATATGTGATCGATCACACCCCCACACTTATTTTTTGCTCGCCCTCGAGCAAAACTTCAAACTAATCCTAATCAATTATTAGACCACTTTCGTAGGTCACTCGATTGCATTGAGCATGTGCAACAAGTCGTTAAACCTCTAGGTTACCCCTAGAGGACGAGTTTTGTCTCGTGAGGGTTTTCAGTGGATTGCACCCACAAAATCCATAAAGAAAGAGAAAAAATGTTAGTATTTTCGAAAAGCATTTTGAAAAGAGAGAAAATATTTGAAGTATATTTGTAAGAGTTCAAGTAATCAATAAGTTATAGGAATATCGAACTTTTCATTCATAAACTTAGTCTCTATTCAAAAAGATGTCATCAATCAAAATAAGGAGTTAAATTGTATTCTCATCTAGTCTATTACTTTACCCTGAGTCATATGCACCTTCGTGACCGTGAAGTTTGACTAAGGGTTCTTTAACATTAACTCCTATGCCTTATTTATATTTATTTTTGGTGGTATTTATTCCTCAATTCCATTAGGTTTTCTAATTTGCCCATGTAATATGTCTTTAGTCGGTGACACCCAAACCGGATAGTCTTAGGGCACCAGGTGAGAAAACAGCCCTAAGAACTTAAACACTCGAGCAGACAAGGCCACGAAATCAAGGGTTATTATTTATAAATGTACGCCTTTTAGGCGTAAATACTTATACTTCATGAGTCACAAATACCCAGCTTAATCAGAGGATTTATATATATATATTTTTTTTCAAACTTATCTAATTATCTTTTACAAAAATACCAAGGCTTTCTAAGGCCAAAGCACTTAGCTAATCAATAATTAGATTTGTTTATTTTTCATATACATACATACATACATACATACATATATATATATATATATATATATATCTTTTTTTTTAAGGCATAAGAATATTTGTTTTTGAACCCTAAGTGTGTAAGTGTATAAGGTGTGCATATTTCTTCAAGGTAAAGATCAAGACTAAATTACTTTCATCAATTTTCTTCATAATCCTGAAAAATCAAACAAGTCATCTTATTTTGACCAAGTATAAGAAATCCTAATTATGATTTTTCTATTCCTTAAAATTGACTTAATTTCTTACAAAAAATATATCAAAATAGAGAAAAATGTATATCAGCCTGCGGGCTGAGAGTACTCTCTCAGCCTGCGGTGACGTGCCTCAATTTGTCACTTCACTGACTTGCGGCACGCTTTTAGGAAGAAGTTAAATTACCAAATACCCCTTATGAAAAGCAACTCTTTCGGTAACCTTCCTTATTGTTAATTATTATTTTTTCCCCTTTTTTTTGCCGCTCTTTATAGGTTTTAGGTTATTCTATATGAATTACTTTTCCCCCTATTTCCTTACCTCTTTTTGAAAGATCTAGTTTCTCCTTTTCAGCCTGCGATAAACTTTTTTCTGAAAATATAAAATCTTTTCAGATCAATTTTTTCTCCAAAATATTTAATGTCGACGTCTGAGCAGTCTACTGGCAATTTAAATATGGAAGATATTGCATCTGGTTCACTTTCTCTCAGAATATTGAAAATCTTGAAGGGTTGACATCTTTGCATGCCGATCAACAGGTTTTAATTGTTTCATTTTTTTTAAAAACAATTTCTTAAATATTGAATTTTTCTCTTTAAGTCTATGAGGTACTGCGACCTATAACAAATGATTTAAAGTTTCAGAAATGCGACCGTTTTAATATTCGGTCGCAATCTTATTTGAAAATAATCTCCGGTTGTGAAATCTTTTTTTTGGGTATGCGTCTTAGGTCGCAGTCTTTTGTAAGGAGTAATATAGCTTTCTTCACATACGGGTAATTGCGACTTAAGTCGCAGTCTTTGGTAAGGAGTAATATAGATTTCTTCACATACGGGTAACTGCGACTTAAGTCGCAGTCTTTAGTAAGGAGTAGTATAGATTTCTTCACATACGGATAACTGCGACTTAGGTCGCAATCTTCATTAAAGGAGTATTATAGATTTCATGTCGTATGTGAAATCTTATTTTTATTTACTGCGACTTAGGTCGCAGTCTTTAGTAAGAAGTAATATAGATTTCTTCTCATACAGATAACTGCGACCAAGGTCGCAGTATTTGATAAGAAGTAACATAGTTTTCATCTCTTATGCGACCTTGGTCGCATTTATATAACTTATATTTTATAATACAGTGATATCTAAAAAATATTTATATTCATTTAATTCGTGTAATTGTTTTTTGTAGGATATGAATGCACATGGAGAAATGTCTGGAAGCTCAGATAAGTTTATAAGGAAACAGTTCCTGTCGGATATGGAAGCATACAATTTCTACAATTATTTTGCAAGGAATAGAGGTTTTAGCGTGAGAAGAAAAGGTACAGATAAGTCATGGAAGCCTCCTTATGAGATTATTTGCAGAAAATTTTACTGCAATAAGGAGGTCTGAAGAAGTTGTGTGACAAAAGACAAGAGGGGCTTACAGTGCATCGTCGAGTTAACACTAGAGTAGCTTGTCCTGCTGAGATGCACATCCGTCTTCGTTTTTTTGGATAAAAGACATTGGGTTATCACAAAATTTGTTGATACTCATTCACATGAATTGTCAAGCCCGGATAAGGTACATCACCATTACTCTCACCAGAATCATCATTCAAAAATTAGCAGAAGCATTATGAGCAATCTGGTTGATGTTGGAATGCGGCCTTCAAATATTTCCCGCGTTGTTAATGCAATGAGCCAGGGAGAAGGCTGTGAAGAAGTGAGCCCTTAACAAGTTATTGATTTCACTCGTCAATGTAGAAATAACTGCGGTTACCAGTTTATTGCTATTATCAAATATTTTCAAGAGAAAGCCGAGACCGATCCAGAATTCTTCTTTTCAAGTGAAGTCGATAACGCCGGCACACTTAGAAGCATTTTTTGGGCTGATGGAAGAGCTATTTCGTCGTATCTGAGGTTCTGTGATGTGAACGTTTTTGACACAACATACAGGACTAATCACTTGAGCTTGCCATTTGCTCCATTCACTGGAGTAAATCATCACCGGCAGTCAATTTTGTTCGGCTGTGCATTGCTTGCTGATGAGCAGAGGGATACTTTTGTTTGGTTATTCCAAAAATGGCTCACGTGCATGCATGGAGTTGAACCGAAGCTGATTATTACTGATCAGAATGTGCAGATTGGTGACGCCATCAAGATTATTTTTCCAACTTCTCGGCACCGTTACTGTTTCTGGCATGTGCGGAAACATATTGCCGAGCAACAAATCCCAATGGCAAACAAGTATGGAGAAGATATGGTCTCCGATTTTCATGCTTGGTACACCTCCCGTGATATAAGCACTTGTGAGGAACGATGGCGTATGATGAATGAAAGATATCAGTTAGAAGAAGAAGATGACAGTTGGTTGATGAAGATGTACAGGCTGCGTGGACATTGGGTTAATGCATATCTCATGGATGTTTTCTGTGCTGGAATGACAACCAGTCAGAGGTCCGAGAGTATTAATTCCTTCTTTGATGGTTTTGTTAACTCAAACACTAAACTAGTGGAATTTGTTCACCAATATGATAAAGCTGTTGCTTCCCATCGTACATCTGAATCTCTTCAAGATTTTAGGGGTTTGAATCTGTGCCCAATTGTACATCCAATCCATATGAGATTCAGGTTTCGAAGTTGTATACACCAAAGATTTTTCAGTTGTTCCAGAAGGAATGGGAAGTTGTAATGACACTATTTTCAGAAGAGGTGGAACATGACAAACCTGGATCAATATATTTGGTTGGTAATTTTTCAGAATCAAAAGACAACTGGGAAAAGGTCAGTTATGATAAGCGCGAGGAACTTCATATTTCTTGTAGTTGCTCGTTATTTGAAACAGAGAGTATCCTATGTAGACATATTCTGTGTATTTTGTGGCGCAATCACGTTACACATATACTGGAATCATATATACTTTAGAGATGGAGGTTGGATGCTCGTTACAAAAATGTTGCAATTGAAAATGGCATGAATCCTTTTCCCAGTCAGGGCACTCCACGGACGGCTAGATTTTGGACAATTTGTTCAAAATTTAATGCAATTCTTGAGATGGTCGCTGATTCTGATATCCATCTTTCAAAGTTGGAGGCAGTTTTGGAAAGTTTTGCCCAAGATACCACTAGAGAATACAGAGCCATGTTAGGAAATGATCATTCATCACAGCCTAAAACTATGGTTGGTTCTAGTGGATCCGTTGTCGTATTGCGAGATGGTGAAGAATTGAATATACGTGATCCAATTCGTCCTGTACCAACCAAGGGGAGGCCTAGAGCTGCATCCAGGCCTTAAGTCTAGTTTTGAAGATTCTATATATCAGAAGGAAGTTAAGCATCGAAGATGTGGTAACTGCCAAGAGCTGGGCCATTACAGGACTGGTTGTCCGTTACTGGTATTACATTAAACCTGTTAATCATTTTTTTAATACCGATTAATCTTTAAAATTCTTACTATTTATTTTTTATTGGCAGAAGAAGTAGGTTTGGGTTGCCTCCATCTCGAAGGAACAAAGACTTCAATTTTTTATGAAGTGCGACCATGGTCGCACAGTGTATAGAGATTAAGTCGCATTCCGCCACTGGCGTGTTATTATAATCTGATTTATTATCATTCTTTGATTTTTACTGTATTATTTTTGTATGTAGTTGTACTTTAAAGTTTTACTGCTACAAAATTCTACTCTATAGTTTATTTTTTTTGTATATAATGTAGTCAGAGTCTTTGGTCGCAGCGTACATTTAAACTGCGACGTTAGTCAGAGACTTTGGTCGCAGTGTACATGGTTAATTGCGACCAAGGTCGCAGTGTTGTTATTGATAAAGATGGCCAGCAATTGCAACCTAGGGTCGTATTACATGGACTGCGACTAAGGTCGCAGTACGTTAGTTAGGTGTTTTCTTTATATTAACATGCATAGCGACCAAGGTCGCAGTGTTTGTTTTTTATTAAGACTCCCGCCAGCAATTCCGACAAAGGTCGCAGTTTTGTTGTTTTATTAAGACTGCTGCCAGCAACTACGATCAAAGTCGCAACCTTCATTTTAAAATTTACTTTTCGGTGAAATAATTTAATTATTAACTGCGACCTTGGTCGCAGTATATTCATTTAGCGTAAAATAGTTAAAATGAAGATTTGTAACAATTGTACAGCATTTTCTACCTAATCCCTTGGACCACGTGAATATCTCCCAAATTTATTTCTACCTTTTCCTAAAAAATTGTATACTTCCTAGTGTTGACACTTAAAAAAGACAAGATTCTCATTGGTCCGAACGATGTCTAAACTTGTTGACATTTACAAAAGACAAGGGACAGACAAGCTGAAGACCAGTTTCCACCCACCTCCAAGGGACAAGGAAGCAGCTCGGACTCCACTGATCCAGCAAGCAGAACAGTGAACCCGGATTGTTTCTAAACAGACCTCAGCAGGTCTAAGATGCTAGCATTTAGCATTACATTAGCCCAAGGAGATAGCCTCGTTTGAGAGGCTAGCATCATCCAGAGCATCGCCAGGAAGCTAACTGATAGCTTCGCCGAAAAGCCTCTTTTCGGACCTCGCCAAGAGTTACCTCTAGCTCCGCTATGAGCTTCAAAGCGGGCAACTCCGTTGTCAACCTTTGACCAATCAAATCTCCTGATAAGATCGGATCCAATCTGATCAAATCCAATTAGGATTCAAATATGGCAGGTGATTGCCGCAATCTCTTGACTCTCTTGAAACGAGTAAGAGGATCAGAGAAAATCCTCCAACGATATGGAAAGGATCGAAACAAATCGAAAAGATCAACCGACTTGCCATTTTCTAGCTCCGCAGAAGCTATCCTAGCCTCGCAGCAAGGCTACTTTCCAGATTCAAACAGATTCGGTTCAAATCTGTTTCCATATCTTCAAGGGGACGACTATACCCTTGCTCTCCCTATAAATAGCCCGCCAGGGGCACAAGGGGAGGAGGCTTCCAGAGATCGGCGATCAATCAAAGTGGGCTTCTGCTCCCAAATCAATCCTCTGCTGATCAGGAGAATCGGACTTCTTCATAACGCACCGTGCGTTCTCTAATTCAGAGACCTTTCAAGAGAAATACTTCTCCTTTCAGGGTGGCGATACCCTAGCAACCTCTTTTCCTCAAGGAATCTCCAGAACCAGGCGAGAAGGAATTCCTCACAGAAGGCGGTTTTGAGAAGTAGCAAGAGGGTTCTACCAATCCTCTGTTCTCTGATTCCCGGAACCAGGCGAGAAGGGAATCTTATCGCTCGCATCGTCAAAGGGACAAAGTGGTCGCGCGCTGACCAGACTCCTATCGGCACATTTTCCCAGAATCTCTGAGGAGATCTACTTGTAATCTTTTTTAAGAATACTTGTAATTTAGCTCCTCAAACTCTTTTTTTTTTGTAAGTTTTCCCCTTTTGCAAACATAAAGGAAAACAAGATGGCGACTCCGCTGGGAAAGTATTCTCCTCTGCTGAGAATCAAGTGTCGCAATGCGACGATCAGACCTTCGGGTCTATCTCTGAATTTAACAAAGTCGGTGCAGCCAGAGCTTCTCTGGCTAAATCTTCAAGGAAAGTCTCTGCGGAGACTGAAAAGGTTCCCTGCAAACCTGCTGTGGTGCTCTGGCGTAACAAGGAAGCATGCCCGCAGACCGAGCCCTGCACTCTTGAGAACTTGGTCATCCAGATCGACCAAGGAAGATTTGAAGAAGTCCTCTCTGGGGGTGACCTGACGCTTCGAGCACGGAAGCACAGGAAGGTCTTCACGACCAAGGTTTCAAATCAGAAACCAGAGGCAGAATTTTGCCAACACCCCACAGCCCCGCGTGTGGCTATTCAGGTTCCTCGTGAACCTAAGCATCTTCCGTCAAGGCGGATATGGAAGCCCAAGCACAAGTCTCCAACCGAGGTTTCCGGTGTAGTCACGCCAAAACTGCGCCTCTCCCGCGAAGAAAAGGGTAAGATGCCTATCTACCCTAACGATGCTGCCAATCATGAAGTCCCGACGGCGATCATACCGTCGCTCAAATCAAAGGCAGCAAAGCCTTCTGACAGCCTCGCTTTCACAAACGGGGCCACCATACCAAAGCATACTCATTGGATCCAAGGCCGCGAGGCTAAGGCCAAAGAGTCATCTAAGGCTAATCCCCTTCGCGGCGGAATAGCGGATAAAGCACCTCGGCGTGCTCCGCTCTCTAGTTCATCAAGCAATAGGTTCGCACCTGCTGGCGAATCTAGATCTGAAGCACTATTCAGTGCTAATCCCTTTTGCAGGGATAAGAAGAATGGAGTATCGTCCCATGTACACTTCGAAAAAGCTTCTCTGCGAAGTTATCCAGGCTCTGTTGGGCCTGACCTACGAGAATTCCTGGTAAGCAAGCAGAAGCCGGAGCCCCTCCGAATTACTTTCCCCTGTTGTCAAAGAGGATGCCGACTTGTGACAATCCATTCAACCCGCTGCCGGCTACATCCAACCATGGCTGTATCTCCGCACCGGCAATCGGTGTTTGATCGATTGTCCGCACATGCTCCTACGAGGCATCGCGGAAGGGGCGCCCCACCAGATCCAATCTCCGCCTCAGTCAATATGACCGGAAGAGGCCGAGAGCGACGCAAGGGGAGTCAGACATCTGATGGTCCCTCTTACAGTTCTCCAGATCCAGATTATAATCCAGGCCTAGGCGAGGTCTCGGTACAAGAAGAAGGTGTTTTTCGAAACACCAGATCCAGGGTGGCAATACCCTACAATTACGAGCAACCTTCTTTCTCGACGGCCCTGATCCCGCCATCACCCAGGCGATCACCCCAATCATCTGATGGAGAAGATGTAGACAGCGGGTATGCCTCTTCAGCAACAGTCAGTTCTATACGGATGGACAAAGCATCGGTCAATATGACCGATAACGCCAATGACGACCTTCGTCGGCGTTTGGAAGCTCAGGAGCAGACCTCTAGAACTCAGCAAGAGACCCTGGACAATATTCAACAGATGCTCGCTCAGCTCCTTAGCAACCGGAATGATGATACCGGGAGTAATCATGACGAGGAGGGACATCTCAGCATAATCTGCCCAAGAAGGAGAGATCTAAGGGAGGCTCTTCCCTGGATGCCGAAGTCCTTAAAGGCCTTCAAGCTCAAATTTCATCCCTGGCTCAGAAGGATGAATTGAAGAAAGTGGGGGTAGTCCGTCCTTACCCACTGGAATGGGATTCGGTGCCATATCCGCCAAAGTTCAAACCACCAACGTTGCATACGTATGATGGTAAGAGCTCGCCCAATCAGCACATCTACTATTTCCGGTCTCAGACTGGTAATGTCATAAGCAACGACGCCATCATGGCTAGGCTGTTTATTGGCACTCTAAAGGGCGTGGCATTCGACTGGTTCCGAATCCTCCCTCCAGGTTCTATCAATTCCTGGATTGACCTAGAAACTCGGTTCCTCTCTCGCTTCTATGAGGACGACACTGAAGTGACCATGGACAAGCTCCTCTCCACCGTGCAGAAGAAGGGCGAATCTGTCCGTGACTACATTGAGCGGTTCAGAAACTTATCCTTGATGTGTCCAGCAGGGATGCCGTTACCCATGCTCTTACAGACATGCAGGCACAACTTCTTGGATCAAGTAGAAGTTCGCATGGGGGCTGTCAAAGCCCACACTTGGAAGGAATTGGTCGAACAAGCTGAGATAGCTGAGAAGTCAGCTAAAAAGTTCGAGCCATCCGCCCCAGAGGCAAATGGGGTACGAACAGCAAAGGACGCGGTGACCCGCCTCAGTCTTCCCAAGCTAAGGGGAAAGAGATTATGTCTGTAGAGTTATCCGGAGACGTGCAGTCGAAGGCCAAGAAGAGCGGCTTCAACAATCAGGAGCCCAAGTTTCCTCCAAAACAGTACTCCTTCAGAGATGATCAGGTGGTCACGATATTCCACCTGCTCCACAAAGGGAACAAGCTGAAGCTGCCGGATGCTCGACGTCCTGATGAGATAGGGCGCACAAACGACCCCAAATACTGCCTCTATCATAGGATGATTCACCATCCTACTGACAAGTGTTATGTCCTCAAGGACAGGATACAAGCCTTGATTGACGCCGGTGTCCTCACACTGAAGACGAAGCAGAAGAAAGTCACTGCCAATATGGTGACTCTTGAGTTCGGCACAGCCCAAAAGGTCATGGTTCCTGACGGGACCTATCCAGCCCCCACACCGCGGTTGGAAGTCAAGCATTCTTCAGCCATAGCTAAAAATGACAAGGGTCTCGTTCCCTTGACATTGGAGACAGGGGAAGTTATGTGGATACACCCTGACCTCGTCCAAGACGTACAGCGGACGTCGAAGGACTCCAGTAAAAAGGGCAAGCCCTGCAATGTCATCTCTGTCCTGCCAGATGATGACAACCTTACTTCGGCTTCCCTCAGTGACTCAGAAGGAGAAAAGCGTGCTTGCACAGCGCAGGCAGATGCGCCTCAACAGGCGGGCACCCGGTCTGGAAAATCATACTTAAGGCAGTATGACAAGTTTACTGACGAGATACAACAGCAAACGACGTCAGTACCAATGCCGACATCCACTCCAGTCCTGACCAAAGGGAGAGAAAAGCCTAAGGAGGTGCGGTTCGACCATGTGTTGAAGAAACCGCCAAGCCAAGGCTAGACACGCCCTTCCGCTTTGATATATTGGCCCACTTAGCCAATATCCCGGCTCGTATCACAATACACGAGCTCCTGCGTCTCTCCAAAAAGACACGAGAAGCGCTCAGAGATGCTTTGGCCAACTCAGAGACTCTTCTGACATGCATACCAGAGGTCTCTAATCATGACGCCCAGTCTTCTTGCCCAGAATGCCATCATGTACTGTCAAAGGTGCCTGCTATTACCTTCACGGCGGAAGATATGCTTCTCAAAGACAACAAGCATGATCGACCTCTGTACTATACCGGATATATCGGTTCAACATGCATTGAAAGAGTACAAGTCGATCCGGGGTCTGCACTCAGCATCATCCCCAAAAGGCTCCTCTACTTCCTCGGCATACCACTGTACAGGTTGTCTGCAACCACCACTACAATATACGGTTTTAACGCCGGGAGCAGCCATCCGCTTGGAAAGATTCGGCTCCGCTGCAGAATTGGAAGCTTGAAGTCAGAAGTGACGTGCTATGTCATTGATGCTGACACATCATATAACTTGCTGCTAGGAAGACCTTGTATCCATGCCAACTGGATCGTTCCTTCCACTCTCCACCAATGCTTCAAATATGTTGAAGATGATGTGACAGTACGAACTGTCTTCGCTGAAAAGCAACCCTTCAAGGGGGTGGAAAACTACTTTACCGATGCCCTCCTGTATCAAGAGGCCGACGGAACGCCTGCAGAGCCATTGCCAGACGATGATGAAAGTGGCAATGAGGCGGATTCAGAATCCGAAACAGGCATGCCAGCCATTTTGATTGGCGAACCAATTACAGCATGTTTCCTCAATGACCCTCAATGTAATACTCCTTCTGATGAAGAAGGTGAATGGGTAATTAATGACAATATTTCTTTTGATTATCCTGTGAGTATGCGGTCGATCAAATCCATTATGGATGGCTCTCTGCACATGCCCGTACATAAGCCAAATGCGGCCAGTACATCTATGGAGGTCATAGAAGGGGCTACGCTGGTGGTCCCTCCTTCCAAACAAGGTCAGTCGCCGATAATCTTCGGCAGAGCCCGGCCAGGGAGATTCTCAACTACAGACTCAAGCTCAGAGTCGGATGCTCCACAGTTCTTTCATTACGCGCCATCAGCGCGCCATATTATGAAGAAGATGGGTTACAACCTGAAGCAGGGAGGCGGCCTAAACTTTGGAAAAGGGAGGCGCAGTCTAATGCGTAATTTTGTCCCGAAAGGGAAGCCTGCAAATTACTATGATAGTACACGCAGGGGGTTAGGGTATGTCACACCCACATCATTAACAACAGTTCAGGTCAAAGGCGATGGATCGATCCCATCACAGTCGGCCTCATCCTCCGAATGGGACTCTGATGTCAGCATAGGAGGGATATTCGAAAGCCTCATGACTTCAAGCAGTCAGTTGGAACCCGCAGAGATTGCTGATGAGGAACCTTGGGCCCAGCAATTAAGTCTCCAATGGGAAAAACGGTTCGAACTGCGTGAGCCGCCTACTGAAGACAAGGTGACGCAGGTCAATCTGAGAAGTCAAGATCATCCCAAACCCATCTTTATAAGTGAAAGCCTATCACTTATAGAAAAGGAGGAATTGATAATGCTCGTAAAAGAGTATATAGACATCTTCGCATGGAGCTATGAAGACATGCCGGACTCGATCCACAGGTCGCTATGCACCGTCTAAACATCAAGCCTGACGTCAAGCCAGTCAAGCAGCAACAGCGTCGGTTTCGCCCGAACATTATGGAAGCTATTGAGGCCGAAGTTCACAAGCTCATTGCATGTGGCTTCATTCGGGAGGAGCAACATCCAGATTGGGTGGCTAATATAGTCCCCGTCCTCAAGAAGAATGGCAAAATACGGATCTGCATCGACTACCGTGATCTCAATACGGCCTGTCCCAAGGATGAATTTTCGCTGCCCATCACTGATGTCATGATTGACAACACATGCGGGTTCGAGAGGATGTCTTTCATGGACGGCTTCTCAGGGTACAACCAGATCAAGATGTATCCTGATGACGAGAAGCATACTTCTTTTCGAACGCCATTGGGGGTATACTGCTACACTGTGATGCCCTTCGGACTGAAGAACGCCGGAGCAACCTACCAGCGCGCAATGAGCACGATCTTCCGCGATCACCTCCGGAAGACAGTAGAGTGCTATGTTGACGACATTGTTGTCAAAAGTCGCAACAAAGACGAACATCTTCGCGACCTAAGAACGATGTTCAACATAATGCGGGCTCATCAGCTGAAAATGAACCCGACAAAATCCTTCTTAGGAGTATCCAGCGACAAATTCCTTGGGTTCATTGTCACATCAAAAGGGATCCATCTGGACCCAAGACAAAGTCAAAGCCATCCAGGACATGCATCCACCGAGGAACCTCAAAGAGCTCAGAGGCTTGCAAGGCAGGTTGGCCTACATCAGAAGATTCATTGCAAATCTCTCAGGCTGCTGTCAGCCGTTCACCCGGCTCATGAAAAAGGGTACTGCCTTCATATGGGACCAAGCTTGTCAAGAAGCTTATGAAGACATCAAGAGGTATCTCACAAACCCTCCGGTCTTAGTGGCCCCTACATCAGGGAAACCATTCTTGCTTTATGTAAAAGCTCTGGACTATTCCCTCGGCGCCCTCCTCGCTCAGAAGGACGACAATGGCCACGAGCAGGCCATTTATTATCTGAGCAGGACTCTCATAGGAGCGGAATCTCGCTATAATCCTGTTGAGAAAGAGTGTTTAGCTCTCGTCTTTGCCGTTCAGAAGACACGGCATTATTTGGATGGCCAAACCATACATGTCATCTCCAGGGTGAATCCTTTACGTCTTCTTATGACGAAGCCAGGGTCACTAAATTCAAGATTGGCTAAATGGGCACTTCTGCTGTCTCAATACGACATGACCTTTATTCCTCAGAAGGCGGTCAAAGGCCAAGCCCTTGCGGAATTCTTGGCTGCTCATCCAGTTCCGGAGCATTCAAAACTTCATGAAGACATCCCTGATGAAGTCTTCGAGTCTAATGCAACCTCAGCAGAGGAAGTGTGGCAGATGTTCTTCGACGGAGCATCGCGGATGGGCCCCAAAGGAAAGATTATTGCCGGAGTGGGGGTTGTGTTCATCTCCCCACAGGATCATATCCTTCCCATGTAGCAGAATACAATGCTCTGCTCATCGGTCTCCAGCTTGCCCATGGAATGGGGGTACGCTACCTCGAAGCTTACGGCGATTCAAAGCTGGTCATCAGTCAAGTCAAAGGCGAATATGAAGTCCGCCATGAGGACTTGGTGCCTTACTATCATACAGCCATCAAATTGGCTAGCTTATTTGAAGGCTTCTACATCGGGCATGTGTCCCGATCTCAAAATACCAAGGCGGATGCCCTCGCTGCATTAGCAACGACGCTAGCCTTACCGGCCGACACCGAGTATCACCTCACAGTCGCAACCCGGCATCTCGTATGCTCCAAGCATATGTCAAGGATCCAAGAGGTCCATAATATCTCCGTGGATCCTGAGCCGAGAGATTGGCGCTTCCCTCTCATTGACTACGCTCTGCACGGTCTGCTTCCAGACGATCCCAAAGAAGCGGCGTCCATCAGACGAAGGTCGCTCCGTTTCTACTATGATCCCACTTTGAAGACACTCTACTGTCGCTCATATGATGGTGTCCTCCTCCGTTGCCTTTCCCATTCAGAGGCACAGGAAGTGCTTAAAGAAGCACATGATGGCATTTGCGGAGCTCACCAGCCGGGTCCAAAGCTTAAAGACAGGCTGCACAGACTTGGGTACTACTGGCCGACCATGATGGCCGATGCCACCCAATATGCACGAAGGTGTAAGGCGTGCCAGGTCCATGCAGACTTCATACACCAACCTTCGGAGTTGCTCCACCCTACTGTTGCTTCATGGCCATTTGAAGCATGGGGAATCGATGTCGTAGGGCCAATCAGTCCCTCTTCGGCAAGAGGTCACCGGTTTATCCTGGCAATAACCGGTTACTTCTCAAATGGGCAGAGGCCATACCGTTGGCCGAAGTCAAAACCTCCAATCTGGTTAGCTTCATCAAACACCATGTCATCCATCGATTTGGTGTCCCCAGGCGAATCATCCACGACAATGGTCCTCAATTCATAAGCCAAGGATTCTATCGATTCTGCGATAAATACCGAATTCAGAATGTGGCTTCAACCGCCTACAATCCTGCCGCCAATGGCTTAGCAGAAGCATTCAACAAGACGATCATCAAGCTGCTCAAGAAGTTCGTCTCCTCGAATAAGCGAGATTAGGACGAAAAGCTGGGTGAATGTCTCTGGGCTTACCGGACTACGGTTCGGACACCGACAGGCAATACGCCTTTCTCCCTGGTATATGGGTGCGAAGCGGTCATCCCATTGGAAATCCAGGTGCCATCATTGC
Source organism: Agave tequilana (assembly GCA_038442645.1). NCBI lineage: Eukaryota > Viridiplantae > Streptophyta > Magnoliopsida > Asparagales > Asparagaceae > Agave > Agave tequilana. The sequence continues at coordinate 94,114 of JAVJIF010003572.1, forward strand.
GGGTAGCCTTGACTACTAAGATGACATTAGAAGACAATGATCGTCTGCGTCTTCAAGAGCTCGAAGCCCTAGACGAGAAGCGGCTCCAAGCTCAGCAACACATCGAGCTATATCAGGCTCGGATGTCAAAAGCCTTCAATAAGAAGGTCAAGCAGAGAGTCTTCCAGAAAGGAGACCTGGTCTTAGCCATCAGACGACCGATGATTATGACGCACAAGACCAAAGGCAAATTTCAGCCTAAATGGGAAGGACCGTTTGTGATAGAAACAGTCTATTCAAACGGGGCATACCGCCTTATGACTGCAGAGGGCGACCTACTCATGATGCCGATCAATGGCAAATTCTTAAAGAAGTATTATCCTTAATCGAGGATCCTTCTCTCGATCAAGTTAACATTACACCTCTGATCGAGGTCTCCGTGTCCGAAGCACGCACAAAGAGAGCCTTTCTCTTCCTCCAAGTGAGGTCATACAGCCGAAAACCAACTGGGACCTGGCCGTGCACCAGTTATCCTAAAAGACAATCGAGGTTGTGCAGACATCAACCTGATAATTCGACATCCTTAACGATTAAGGATAGAGGAAAATGTTGGCCTTTAAGCCCAACATGAGTCCTCGACAACTCATCATGCTGAGGGGAATAGCATGGCTAGCCCAACTCAAACGGTAGTTGGTAAAGGCATATCAAACCCGTTGACAGCTGAGGGTTTGCTAAAAATCCTAAGGGGCCTGTTCTCACTTGATTCCCTCTCCAGAATCACTTACCAATTCTCATCCATAGAATGGTAAGACCACATATTCCACTGTTACGTTAACATTAAACCTATGACAGCAGTCCTCTCATTTCTCCTCGTGAGAACGAGACCTCCAAAATCACCTACCAATTCTCATCCATAGAATGGTAGGACTACACATATTCCGCTGTTACGTTAACATTAAACCTATGACAGTGATTTCCTCGTTTCTCCCCGAGAAGACGAGACCTTTTCCAAATCCAACCCGACTTTTGAACTTGGTGGCTTCTCAACCAGTTATGTCATTGCGACCTCTGAACTGGCAGATAGCCAAGTTTCATCTACCATTGAGCTTAGCGGCGTCTCAATTGGTTACGTCATTGCGACCTCTGAACCAGCAGACAGCTAAGTCTCAATCTTGAGTCCTGTTGACATTTACAAAAGACAGGTCTCGATACTTGTTGACATCTACAAAAGACAAATATCACCTATTTTGAGCTTGGTGGCTTCTCAACTAGTTATGTCATTGCGACCTCTGAACTGGCAGATAGCCAAGTTTCATCTACCATTGAGCTTAGCGACGTCTCAATTGGTTACGTCATTGCGACCTCTGAACCAGCAGACAGCTAAGTCTCAATCTTGAGTCCTGTTGACATTTACAAAAGACAGGTCTCGATACTTGTTGACATCTACAAAAGACAAGTATCACCTATTTTGAGCTTGGTGGCTTCTCAACCAGTTATGTCATTGCGACCTCTGAACTGACAGATAGCCAAGTTTCATCTACCATTGAGCTTAGTGGCGTCTCAATTGGTTACGTCATTGCGACCTCTGAACCAGCAGACAGCTAAGTCTCAATCTTGAGTCCTGTTGACATTTACAAAAGACAGGTCTCGATACTTGTTGACACTTACAAAAGACAAGTATCACCTATTCTGAAGCTTGGTGGCTTCTCAACCAGTTATGTCATTGCGACCTCTGAACTGGCAGATAACCAAGCCTCATCTAACATTGAGCTTAGCGGCGTCTCAATTGGTTACGTCATTGCGACCTCTGAACCAGCAGACAGCTAAGTCTCAATCTTGAGTCCTGTTGACATTTACAAAAGACAGGTCTCGATACTTGTTGACATCTACAAAAGACAAGTATCACCTATTTTGAGCTTGGTGGCTTCTCAACCAGTTATGTCATTGTGACCTCTGAACTGGCAGATAGCCAAGTTTCATCTACCATTGAGCTTAGTGGCGTCTCAATTGGTTACGTCATTGCGACCTCTGAACCAGCAGACAGCTAAGTCTCAATCTTGAGTCCTGTTGACATTTACAAAAGACAGGTCTCGATACTTGTTGACATCTACAAAAGACAAGTATCACCTATTTTGAGCTTGGTGGCTTCTCAACCAGTTATGTCATTGCGACCTCTGAACTGACAGATAGCCAAGTTTCATCTACCATTGAGCTTAGTGGCGTCTCAATTGGTTATGTCATTGCGACCTCTGAACCAACAGACAGCTAAGTCTCAATCTCGAGCCCTGTTGACATTTACAAAAGACAGGCCTCATACTTGCTGACATTTACAAAAGGCAAGTATCTTCACTCTAGCCCCGCAAAGGGCTGACCTCGAGACTGGCGACGTCCCATTCGGTTATGTCATTGCGACCTCTGAACCACAGACAGCCATACCTCATTATCCAAACAAACAAAGACGACAAAAGAAAGAATTTTTTATTAAATTCCAAAAGGATGGATACATGGAGGATCCTATAGGCGTACATGATAAGATCGGATCCGATCTCCGAGCGAAGCTAGCCTCGTCCTCCTCTCATCAGCAGCCTGGGCCAGCGCCTGTGATCTCAGCTCAGCCTCATTGAAATCCACCGCTTGAGCCAGACGAGCTTCAACCTCCGCCAAAGTCGCCCTCTGTGACGACTCCTGCAGTGCTAATTCCTCGCTTTGAGCCCTAAGCTGCTCAAGCCGCGCAGTCTCTTCAAGACGCACCGGTGTAGCCTTGGATAAGAGGAGATTTGCTTTCCTGATCATCTCCTCGGCCATCCTAATCTTATCTTCGGCATCAAGAAGAGCACTGGTGGAAGCGTCAATTGCACTCCCAACTCTACTTGCTCTGTCTCCAAGGACTTCAAGTCAGAGGAGATAGCCTCAGCGGCCTCTTGAGCAGCAAGCCGAGCTTCGCGCCTTTGCGCGACAAGATGTGTGAGCCGCTCATCAGCTAAAGACGCCGGGTCGGAACGATGGAGATGGCGCCACTCCTCTACGTCCTTCTTAAGGTTATCCACTAGGAGTTCCAGAGCAGAAGCCTGGTGATACCCCTCAAAGTCCCGGATACACTCAATGCCACGGGAGATAGCTTCGAGAATGGCACAGGCGAGCCCTTCAAGACTAGACTGATAGTCTGCTCCAAACTGTTATAGAAGCTGTCGACCAGATTACCGATGAAGTCATTCTCAGCTTCATCAACCCTTGAGACAACCTCGGAGCAATCTACCATCCTAGTCGACACCGCCGCAGAAGAAGAAGCGGGAACATCGGCAGCAGCAGGACAAGCCAAAGGTGACCTCGGCGGAGTCCTCAGCGACACCAGCACGTCAGCCACCGCGGAGGTAGGACTGGCAACCACCTCTGGAGCAACAGGCTCAACCACCTGAGTTGGGGAGGTAGGCTGGTGATCACCCTCAACTCCATACTCGCCGGCATCTCACTCGGGAGTAAAGGCATCTGTGGGACTGTCGTCTCCACAACCCCCGACCTCTCAGTTGTCATGGGCTGATAAGAGGGGAGGCCGCCATACAGCGCGTCCAACACAGCAGCATCCGCCGCGGTCGAAGCACTCGACTCGCCCTCTAACCTCTTAGGAGGACCCTCCGCTTCCTTCGAAGCTGATGCACCTTGGGGACGAATACCTGCAACAAAACCAAGGTCAAAAAGGAGACGCAGCAAACAGGCGAAGACCAAGAGATCGTAGTCATACCGAAGGCCGATGTCACCTCGTCAGCCACATCGGAATCCAAGGGTCCCATCGGAAAGTTCTTACCAGACTCGACGTAAATGGCCGGCCCGCTCTCGCCCGCCGAGTCCCCTGCAGACCACTCAACAGAGCTTGATTCCACAGGACTTCCTTTGGAGGTCCCAACACCCGAAGGACCGACATCAGCTGCGCCACTCCCAGACTCTTGCGAGTGAGCGGAAGAGCTGGCTGCAGCCCTATAGGTGAACTGGGGATCGTAGTGTTCCCCTTGCTCTCCAACGGCCTCAGCTCCTGCAACAAAAAGCAAATGATAAGTTATTTAAAGTGCGCTGAAGGCATATTAGATGGGGCCAATCTTACCAGTAGTCGGTTCAGCAACCGACGGCTCAGCCACTAATGGAGCAGCAGAAGGAAGAGCAGTAGAGGGTTCGCCCTCTACCACAATTGTAGGAGCATGGCGATGGGGCTTCTTCGCCAATGACTTCCTACGGGATCCACTCCCACGTTTCCTCTTGAAGTGGACATCAGAATCCTCTTCTTCCACTTCTTCCACATATCGTGGGGGAGCTGTCCCCACTACACCAGAACCGGCTTCACGAGTATCGGCTTCATGGGCATCATCCCTCTCTCTCTGCCTCAAAGCGAGGGCTCCCCGCATCAGAAGCCTCGCTGTCATCTGCAGCAATGAACTCCTCTATGCCAGGAACACGGACTCGTTTGCCCTCCTTCTTATCAGAAGCCTTCTGCCTCATCCGATGAGAAATTAACTTCACACCCGAACGGTTGGCATTAAACGCAGCAGGTGTGGAGTTCGAAGCTGCATACCATTGGCAGAAACACAGGGTCGTCCAAAGGCCGGGATCCCTCAGCGGCGTGCGTAGCCACGCTCCAGTGCCATCCGCGGTGAAGAACCGCCAAGCACGAGCCCCATCAATGAGGCTCCCTATGAAAGCCAGGTCCGGATTGGGGTTGCCCACATACAATTGGTCATACCCAAATTGGCGGGCAAACCGGCTCGGGACGTAGGGCTCCAGGTAGCAGGTATCCCCACTCCTGTACAGCAAATGCGAGGGCCGGATACAGACCAGCCACTCGAAAACACCCCGACTCATAGGAGACCGACCTGACTCCACATCATGGAATTCCTCGTTGTATCCTGCACCCCGCAGGCGAGGAAAACAACGGAACAGGCTATAAGCGTCATAACGACGCACTAACTTACGGGCCTCGGCCACATAAGTTTTCTGTCACGAACGGCCTTCAAAGCGACGGAGAAGCGCCGTTTGAACACCCTGCGGAGGGTCTTCCCCAGCTCCAATCAAACTGGGGCAGTGCAAGGCGAACCACGCCATCAAGTAGGTGTATGGTAAACCTACCCTAGGATTGGGTCCGTCACAAGGCAGGACGGCACCCTTCCCTCGCCTTGACGCCATTGGCCTGCAGAAAGCCTCCGTCAGTGCACGAAGGCCCCTCTGAATACAACACACCATGGCCGGGAGAAGACCCAGACGGTGGCCATGGACCAAGCGGACGGCAGGCAGCAGCACATTCGGGTGGACGATGTCACCCGAAGAAGAAGGAACGACACACTTCTTTAACCAAATGGTTAAGAAGCCGGCCAGCAACGCCTTGTGAGACATAGGCCGACGGGCCTGATGGTGAAAGCTCCGAAGAACATCACCCTTCCCGAAAGAACCATCATCTTCTGCCACGACGATGTCCTTTTCAGCATGCACCTCCATCCTTGCCAAGATGTCTTCTTCAGCAACTCCGTAATGAGCTGCCTCAGGCGCACTAGTCATATCCGGGAACAAGTAGTTCCCCCAGCTCTTCAAGCTCTTCGAGCTACCCTTGCCACCAGCGTGGATGCTGGAACAAATGTGCAAGTGGCACATCAATTCCCGATATGTCTCAAGCAAAGCAGGCTCTTGCTTCTCCAGGAGAGCCAACTCCGCCTCACAGGGAAAGTACTCTTCGTACGGAAGAGACCCGAAGGGCAAAGCAGAGATCTCCCGCATCTCGTGCAGGGCCATGCCCAACTCACCAACCGGGGTGAAGAAAGTCCCCGAGGCCGGGCAGTACAACTCAAGGATGGCGTAGAAGCACGCCACCTTCATCTCAATGCCGTAGCAAGTCGCCCTGACGGCCTCATGGAGGTTTAACCTCTCTAAGTCCCCCTCAAAATGAGTGAGGATATAGTTGGTCAACTCCGCCCACCACGACCTAGGAGGGTGGACCCAACCGGGAGTCCTGAAATCGGTGGCAGGGTAGTTCCCGTCAACTTCGCAGAACTGAGCGCCGCAGCTGGGTTCTCTCCTACTGGAAGGTCCCGCGATACCTTCCCAGGGTATAGCCCCATTATGCTACGAGGATGGCCCGCCCTCGAAAAGCCGGACTGGAATGTCAACCTCCCGACACTTACAGACTCGGCATTTAGGCTCACGCCCCACGCCATCTTCCGAGCCTGAGTCACGCTCGCGAAAGAAGACAAAGCAAAATGCCGCTTAGTGGACGGGAGATAGAATCTCTCGCCGTCCAACTGGAAGATCCACTGGCCCTCACCGGCCTGCAGCTGGCGATCGGGATCAGGTGCAGCATCCCCGAACATGAAGTCAGGCTTTCTGTAAGCCTGACGGTCGATATCTTCAAGCGGAGCCGTAGTCAAGATGCTCCGCATGGCCTGCGGACGACCGTCCTGGATGAGCGTATCCCGTACAAGGGAGCTCGGCTCGCTGAACAATGAAGCCTGCCCATAGAACTGCAGGCTGATGTTTCCGCCTGCTCGACTGGCTAGACCGAACAGACTGTTCTGGAGGCCGGAGGCGTAATGTACTGCAAAAACAGAAATGAGCTATGATTAGTTCACCAATGAAGTGGATGCGAAAGCATAAAAATTCACTAAGGTATAGCCTCGCCCAGCAAGCAGGGCCTGCAAGGCGATAGCTTTGAAAAAGCTTCACTTCATGGATAAGACTGCATCTTTGCAGAAAATATCCAAAGCGCCAACTTCGCTTAAAGCAGGAAGTGGCATAGCCCTAAGGGCTGACGTCATCAAAAGGACATCATGGTCGACAGTCGTCCTTCGTGGCCACGACTGAAGGAACAGACCCATATCCTGTTCCTCAACAGGATGGAGACTGCCCAAGCAATGGCTTCCTACGGAAGCCTAAAAGAAGAACTGTTCAGTTCTTATTTCCCTGGTGCAAGGAAAATAGGGAAGTTCAGGGAAACGAGTTCCCTAATGAGGATAGATCCCATTCGATCGTCCTAAATAGCCAAATGGCTGGCTCCAAAGGAAAAGAGACCTCGGTCTCCAATCAGACAGGAAAATTCCTTACCGGTGACTGGTCGCTCGATGACCGGAGGAGGAAGGCCCTCCGCCGCAGAAGTCGCTGCTTCCTTACCCGCTCGTCTTTTGGGCGCCATTAAGAACTGCAAAAGTTCTCGAAGTACTCTGAAGTAAAGGAGGAAGAAGGAGAGGAAAAGACAGAAATTTCTCTGAAAAAAGGAGATCTTTTCCATGTTCAGCCCGATCGGGCTTTTATAGGCCAATCAGCGCCTGAAACGATGCCTCGAAAAAGGGCCCATGCCGCCGTTTCGAATTAATTCGAAACAGCGCCCGAAGCGCCTTCCCGAGAAGCGCCGGTTCAACTCTACTAAGAGTTAAACTTCGCACTAGTGCAAAAGTGCGGACTTCGCACAGTCCTTCAAGGGCTTCACCGAGAGGCCTACCTTAGCCCTCTAAAAAGCGTGCTGCTCGCGGTACACACCAGTCTCGCGAAGATCATTCGAAGGAAAGACTATGTCCTTAGCTCCGCACACAGTCCAGCCCAGCAATGGCCGAACTCCCAATGAAAGCAAGCAAAAATCAAATGAACAAGAGATGAACTTTCATTGATAGAAAGGGTACATTTGATATTACATCAGAGTTGTGTTTTATATAACACACCAAGTTGCCTAACAAGGTCATTTGCATAAAAGGCATACAAGCGGTTTTATCTGCTCCCAGGCCAGACCAACGGGACAGGAAGGGCCTTCCTCCTGCATAAGACCATAATCAGTGGTGCCGCAAGGACATGGTCATTTTTCTCCACAAAAATGGCAGATCTTGCCAGGCCATTTTGTTGAAGCCTGGCAATAAAAACCTATCGCCGCCAACACGATAGATCACGTATAATGGGAATTGGCAGTGGTACCAGTAATCTAACAGGCGCGATATCCGTTTTCCTGAAGTGGATCACCCCCAAAGGCCACCAAAGTTGAAAGTCGGCAATGATGCTGGCGATCCCACAGGCGACGCCCATTATCTTGAAGCGGATCCTCTCCGATAAAGGCGACGGCCAGCCTCACCTCAGAACGAATCATCTCGGATAAGAGGCTGCCAACAGCCCCTGGGACGCGCATCCGCTGCCCCGAATTGTTCCTCCTGCTTAAAAGTAAAGCTTCAACCGGGGAAGCATAAGGCAATTTCATGGTTTCTTCCATCAAGTTACCAGACTGGCAAACATAGCTCACTGCAAGGCAAATTGGAGCAAGTTAACAGTCAAGCACAGAAAAAGCCGCAAAGATATTAAGTCAGATTCTTGGGCGGCAAAGCAATCCGACTTCAGCAGAGGACAAGCTCCGCCTGCACAGCAACTAATGGACTAGCTCAGCAAACGCCAAGTCCTAGCCTTACCTCTATGGCAAAGTCAGACACAGTCTCAACATTCACCAATATGGCAAGACTGGCTCAACCTTTGAAGAGACCAAGTCCTAAGTTCTGCCTGTGTAGCGGACTCAACTTGCAATGATCTTTCTGTGATCAAGTCAGAATGATAGCTTCACTGGGAAGCTATGCCAAAATTCTTCTCTGCAGATCAGCCAAGTGCAAGATGAAGATCAAGGGAAGCTAATCCCTGAAGCAGCTGTCAAAGGGAGATGAATCCCCTAAAATCGGTGAAGTCGTTGAACGATCAAGACTTACTGGTCCTTGGCCGGTTAGACAACCAGAGTGGGCTTTCCCACTAATTCAGAGATCTGAGTATCTCTCACAACCAAGAGAAGAGAAGGAAGGCAAAACATTTCTCTTCAGAGGACCTCAAGTGTCCTATTTATAGGCCCCATGGCCTGAGCACTCTCACCCCAAGCGTGGAAGCACGAGCGCATTCAAGGCATTTATTGCGCCTTGATGGAAGGGACGGTTTCCCCTTGGAACCGTGCAAAGGGAGAAAACGTCTCCCTCATAAAAGGCACTTATGGCGCCTTGAAGAAAGGGAGTATCCTCCCTTGGAAACGTGCAAATCGGAGAACATCTCCCTCGATTGGCGCGAAAGAAGGAATGATCCTCCTCGTAACCGCCCCACGGCAGTTGGCTTTGAAAAGGCAACAGGAGTTCCAAAGAGAACTTATTTCTTGGAAGCCCAGATGCGGAGCTACCCCGACGCGAAGCTACTCGCGAACCAGTGCAATTCCTCGGCAAATTCATCCCAAAGCAGGATTGAAGGCGAAGCTGAACTCAACCATCATGGCGACGTTCATACTCCACATACTATCTCAGCAGTTCAAAGTGTTTCGGAGTCTGAGCTATTGCAGACTCTCGAAAACTTTGAAGGGGGTCTTGTTGACACTTAAAAAAGACAAAATTCTCATTGGTCTGAACGATGTCTAAACTTGTTGACATTTACAAAAGACAAGGGACAGACAAGCTGAAGACCAGTTTCCACCCACCTCCAAGGGACAAGGAAGCAGCTCGGACTCCACTGATCCAGCAAGCAGAACAGTGAACCCGGATTGTTTCTAAACAGACCTCAGCAGGTCTAAGATGCTAGCATTTAGCATTACATTAGCCCAAGGAGATAGCCTCGTTTGAGAGGCTAGCATCATCCAGAGCATCGCCAGGAAGCTAACTGATAGCTTCGCCGAAAAGCCTCTTTTCGGACCTCGCCAAGAGTTACCTCTAGCTCCGCTATGAGCTTCAAAGCGGGCAGCTCCGTTGTTAACCTTTGACCAATCAAATCTCCTGATGAGATCGGATCCAATCTGATCAAATCCAATTAAGATTCAAATATGGCAGGTGATTGCCGCAATCTCTTGACTCTCTTGAAACGAGTAAGAGGATCAGAGAAAATCCTCCAACGATATGGAAAGGATCGAAACAAATCGGAAAGATCAACCGACTTGCCATTTTCTAGCTCCGCAGAAGCTATCCTAGCCTCGCAGCAAGGCTACTTTCCAGATTCAAACAGATTCGGTTCAATCTGTTTTCATATCTTCAAGGGGACGACTATACCCTTGCTCTCCCTATAAATAGCCCGCCAGGGGCACAGGTGAGGAGGCTTCAGAGATCGGCGATCAATCAAAGTGGGCTTCTGCTCCCAAATCAATCCTCTGCTGATCAGGAGAATCGGACTTCTTCATAACGCACCGTGCGTTCTCTAATTCAGAGACCTTTCAAGAGAAATACTTCTCCTTTCAGGGTGGCGATACCCTAGCAACCTCTTTTCCTCAAGGAATCTCCGGAACCAGGCGAGAAGGAATTCCTCACAGAAGGCGGTTTTGAGAAGTAGCAAGAGGGTTCTACCAATCCTCTGTTCTCTGATTCCCGGAACCAGGCGAGAAGGGAATCTTATCGCTCGCATCGTCAAAGGGACAAAGTGGTCGCGCGCTGACCAGACTCCTATCGGCACATTTTCCCAGAATCTCTGAGGAGATCTACTTGTAATCTTTTTTAAGAATACTTGTAATTTAGCTCCTCAAACTCTTTTTTTTTGTAAGTTTTCCCCTTTTGCAAACATAAAGGAAAACACCTAGGTGACTATTCAATTATCCAAAACAGTTTAAAAGATAATACACTATAACTTTAAATTACTTTGAACTGTAAAACAGTTCATTATTGCGACCGTAGTCGCATTGGGAACTGATAAATGATTAAGTAACTGCGACCATTAACGCTATCTCGATTAAAGTATCGCCGCACAAGGAAACGCTGTATCTCAAACAGGTCAATACTGCGACTTTGGTCGCAATACAATTACTGAACGCATGTTTGTTTCTAACATCAGTACGCAATAGTAAATTCCAAGTTGTAACAAATATAGAATGGAAATAATCAATGGAACTTATTATAAATAATCTATAGAAATGTTTATAAATTAAATCAATACAACAAAAAAATTATGCAATGAATTGCAATTGCAATTATTTTTACATTTATAAAATAAAAAATTGTTCTATACCAATAAATTGTCAACTGTTAATCATTAAATACTGTCCTTCGTATAATTTCTGTTTCTTCATCCCAACTCTTCTCTCTATCTGCAAGTATCATGTATGCAAGCTCACTTCTTAGTCTCTGTACATCAGCATCCGTAACATCATTAACAGCTGATGGACTACCAGACGCTATGCTTTCCATGTACTTGCATACATATACACCGCAATCAACACTGAAAATTCCACAGAGTAATCATTAAATGAAATTAGATTTCAAAAATTATATATGAAAGGTAGAAAATATGAAAGGTAAGGAGATGTCAAAAATTATATACCTGTTTGTTTGTTGGGGGCATCTTCTATATTTTATATTTATTTTTCTCATTAATTTATTGAAATCAATCTGAAAAATCTTTATTAATCTTTCTTTCTGCAATGTCAATAGAAACAAAAATTAGTATTAATAAAATTAAATGCCAGTTTTCAGTAATGGAAATATTAAATTTCAACTCACCATTGTTTTTGCATCTTTTTGGTAAAGATGTAATATACTACTTTTTTTTGTCAGCTGGAACCAAGAGTTGTAAAAATCCACTCTTGTGTATCGGCATCAAATACCAACAAGGTCCAGTGAAATCCGGGCTCGTCGGTACTATGTTTGTGATTGATCGGGAAGAACATGTACTGCACATCAGCTGTCCAGTTTTTCAACAGCTTCTGCTTGATGAAATGATCTTCCAAATCTTCACTTTTATTTACAACACCGTGCTGCGGACAAGAAGAAAAATAAATAAAATACAAAATGAATTTAAAATATAAGAAAAAAATAATTAAAATAAGAAGTCATTAAGTCAAGACAAGACACCTCGATCAAGGTCGCAGCGTTTCTTATTAGCATATTTTTTAACTGTGACTTTTAGTCGCAGTACATGAGTTAGTCGCAATACATCTTAATTATAAACTGCGACCTTAGTCGCAGTACATGAGATAGTACGACCTTAGTCGCAGCTGCGACCATAGTCGCAGTACATGCCTACACAGAGAGAAATGAGTTAGTCGCAATACATTTTAATTATAAACTGCGACCTTAGTCGCAGTACATGAGTTAGTAGCAGTACATTTTAATTAGAAACTGCGACCATAGTCGCAGCTGCGACCATAGTCGCAGTACATGCCTACACAGAGAGAACATGAGTTTGTCGCAATACATTTTAATTATAAACTGCGACCTAAGTTGCAGTACATGCCTACACAGATAGAGAACATGAATTAAGTCGCAATACATTTTAATTATAAACTGCGACTTTAGTCGCAGTACAATAGTTAGTAGCAGTACATTTTAATTATAAACTACGACCTTAGTCGCAGCTGCGACCTTAGTCGCAGTACACGCCTACACAGAGATAGAGAATATAAGTAATCTGTTCCACAATTGATATTACAGTAAACCGTAAAGGAGAAAGTAGATTTTAACCTAAGCTTCACTCCGGAAGAATATGCTTTTTAGTCCTTTTCCCTTCTCTAGATGCTGCATGTAAAATGAATTATATTTGCATCTAAGTCTCTACTGAATATCAGGTCCTCAATGTCATTCCTTGTAATAATGATTCCGTTGTCGGTATCCTGATACGCAGTAGAGCTGCAAGATATTCAAAACAAAGTTAGTAATTTAAATGTTCTTATATAAAGGTATAACAGATTTTTTGATATGGATTAACTTACTCAGAGAAGGACTTGTCGAAGAAATTTTTTATAAGAGCTTGTTGATGGGGCTGCAGAATTCTGTATGCTCTGGTTTCGGTCAATTCTCTCGATTTTGGCTCAGTAGAGGAAATCTCTTTGTCGCCGAAACCAGCAGCAGAACTCACAGCCGCAGGCTGTGGAAGAGGATGTTCCTTTTTTTTCTTCTTCTGTTTTGGATATACGAAGTCGGAGTCATCGCGATCTCTTTCAGCGTGCTTGCGTTCTTTGACTCCCTTTTCAATAGTTCCTTTAGAGTATTCTAAAATAGTTTCTTTTGAGGATTGCTTCTGAGGCGGAGTATGTTCTTGAATTTCTTCTTCAGAAGCTCTATCTCTTTGGATTTCTTGAGTCATTTGAGTTATATTCAGAGAAAAACTTGGCATATCTTCTCCAGTAATATTTAAAATAGACTCAGAACCCATGATTTTATCCTCTTCCAGTTTTTTCTTCTCCTCCTCAGCCTGCTTCTCCATCTGTTCCTTCATTCTTTTGTACTCCTTTTCCTCTTCAACCTTCCTTCTAATTTCCTCTTCCGCCACTTTCATCTTTTTCTCCCTCTTCTTCTTTAACTCCTCCAACACCTTCCTCCTCTTCTCATTCTCTTCCTCTTCCCTCCTCCCTCTCCTGCCCCTCCTCTTCCCTCCTCCTCTCCACTTTTTCCAGTTCCTCCTTTTCCCTCCTCTTCTTCTCCTTCTCCTCTTCTTCCCTCATTCTCCTTTCATTCTCCTCATCTTCCCTTCTTCTATTCTCCTTCTCCTTCTCCTCCACTTCTCTTCTCCTCTTCTCCTTTTCCTTCTCTTCTTCCCTCTTCTTCTCCTTCTCCTTCTTCGCAGCAGCGGCTGCTCTCAGCAGCTCTTCTTCTTCCTCTCCTTTAACTTTTAATTTCCTCTGCTGCTTTTTTTTTCTTCTCTCTTTTTCTCTCCTTTTTAATTTTAATTAAGCCTTGAGTCTGTTCTCAGTCTCCATATTTTCAATTTTTTTTCAAGCTGAGAAACATATTCTCTCAAGTACTAATTCTGAGACCTCAATTGTTTTATTTCTTCTGCTTGAACATCCGGTGGAGGTGGCAAATAACCTTCAAAAACTGGTTCTTGCTCACTCGTTTCAGCAGGTTCTGGCTCCTTTTCCGCCGGGATGTAAGCTTCATTATATGTATGGTCTCCTTCATCTCCTTCTTCTTCTTCTTCTTCATCTTCATCTTCATCTTCTGCTTCTTCTTCTTCTTCCTCCTCCTCTTCCCCTTCAACAGGAAGGCCAACCATATTTTTTTCAGCAATTGAGATGTTGCCCATTCGAGTCAAAATCTGAAAATAAACAGAAAAGGTAAGCTAAAAATAAATAATGAAATAATGAAACTGCGACCATGGTCGCAGTTTATTTATGAAGTATTTTTGAAAAGAATGCGACCATGGTCGCAGTATGTTTGTCATGCCCAAATTATCTGCCAAGCCATGCAGCTCAACAGTGCGACCATGGTCGCATTCCATGTAGAAGGTATTTTGCCAAACAGCTGAAGCCATGCAGCTCAACAGTGCGACCATGGTCGCATTCCATGTAGAAGGTATTTTCAAGAGAATGCGACCATGGTCGCACATTGTTTGTCAGGCACAAAACGAACTACAAAAGGTGCAGCTCAATACTGCGACTATGGTCTCATTTTATTTGTACTGAACATAAAAAGAAGTCTAACTTACAATATTGCTGTCAATCTCATTTAGATCAACTTCAAGTAGAGATCTACTAATATTTTGGAGGTCCCATCTTAAAACGCGTGGGGTTATGTTCTCCAAACCAGACCTCGGCTCAAAATAGGAGCCCTCTCACATAGTCAATACTACAAAAAAAGAAAATTAAATTAGTTTACACAAATATTCACAATTTTTTTGGATTAAATTTCATACAATGTTGCCAAATATGAGATTTTGTACTTACAATTATTTGCACGGAGCATCCTTGCAGCTCGTACGTGGTTTGCCTGAAGATGTCCATTGACTCAATCAGGAATTGCCAACCAGCTTTTGCCCAGCATATTGTCCTCATCAGCTGCATATTGGCAATCTGTTCCACAATATACCACGGCACCGTGCATTTACTGCCAGAGAAGAAAAGAGTGGCCGACATGTATAGGATGATTAATGTGGTAACGTCTTGAGCTGCAAGTCTGTGCATGTCTCTTATAATTTCATGTAAAGTCATTGCTGCTCAAGCTGTTCATCCTTTGTCACATCCAATACACCTCTCCACCTCTTCTTGACAAGAAGATCATCCAAAGCATCTTCAATGGATACTTTAGTGATCTTCTTTATATTGGGAAATAATATTTATCACCCCTCTATCTTTCATCGTACATGTTTTATTCATCACAAAATCTGCCCCAATGATAGGTAGACAAAATGTGAGGGCAACATCCTCCACTGTTAACTCAATCTGTTTGCCCCCAATTCGAAATGTCCTTGTATCCCTATCATACTGGTCTAAAATACGCAGTACAGCAACGTTTGATTTTAGACCCTTTTCAGCCCCAAATTCTTCATTGTAGAACGCCATGAAGATTGGGCCAAATGGGGTATTGTTCATCGCCTCTACGAAATCTGCGTATGTACTTTTTAATTTCTTCATGAACTCGCACATAGGTTTCAGGCTTGATCTCAGAGGACGAACCTTTATCTGTTGTTTACCTACATAGTAAGAAAAATTAAACAGTTCAGACCAATGATCATTTAAAAATTATAAGGGGGTCAAGCATATTTGTTTTTAATAAACTGCGACTTCGGTCGCAGTCATACAATGTAAACAAAAACACTTGCACCCGGACGACACTGCGACCAGTGTCGCATAAGACTACAGTGCGATCATACACTGCGACCAATGTTTGTAAAAAGCATATTTTCTTTATAAACTGCGACCACGGTCGCAATCATACATTGTAAACATAAAGTTGGACCAGGGTTGACACTGCGACCAAGGTCGCATAAGACTACACTGCAATAAAAACAGCTGCGACCACAATACCGCACTGCGACCAAGATCGCATAAGACTACAGTGCAATAAGAAAAACTGCTAACCGGGTCAACACTGCGACCTAGGTCGCACAAGACTGCAGTACAATCAGAAACAACTGCGACCCGGTTCGACACTGCGACCAAGTCTCATAAGACTACACTGCAATCAGAAACAACTGCGACCCAAGTATGATAAAACAAATGACGTTAAATACACTGCGACCTTGGTCGCAAGAGACGACAACTCATATTTAAACAATTGCGACCCCATGTCGTCAGTATGTAAGAAAAAAAGTAAGTTTCATATACTGCGACCAACGTCGCATTCGGCTACAAGGAAAGGTCCAAAGAAAAAAACCAAAGTCGCACAAATCTGAAACTATAATTTTATCAACTGCGACCGAGGTCGCATGCAGTGTATGCAGATCAATTTTTCGAAAATACTGCGACATAGTAAAAATAGAAGGAAATAAAAAAAATTTTAAAAAATAGGACCTTTATTGTGATGTTAAAAAATTTATAAATTTAAAAATTTATTCGACATCTAAAGTTTCAAAATCTCTTTCTTAACTGCGACCATGGTTCCAAGAATAAAAAAAATGCGACCTCGGAAATAAATCTGGAAAAAATTTAAAACTATTAAAATACACCAACGCTAAAAATTTTGAAATATCATTTTTTGTAGTACCTTTTTCCACGGATGATTTCTTAGGCGCCATCAGTTGCAAATATATTTTTTTAAAAAAAGGGTCAAATTTGTGAAAGAAAATAACTATTTTGGATCAGAATCGCCGGTTGAAATTTTAGAGCTGTAAATTTTTTTGGAAGCCAACTTTTTTACATAAGGTAGAAAGTTGTGAGGGAGGGTATTTTTCGAAAATACAATGTTGAGGTGACTGACATTAAATTGGGCGGGATTTTTCAAGATTTGTCCGTCAAAATTGATTACAGATGTGGGGCGGTGATTTTGCCACGTCCGCCGGCTGAGAGAAGTCTCTCAGCCTGCCGGCTGAGGTACAGTAACCCCTATATATATATATATATATATATATATATATATATATATATATATATATAATATATATATATAGAGAGAGAGAGAGAGAAATGTAAATCAGCTGACACAGGAGGCAACTCCCTCCTATGTCGCACTCAAAAATCATATTTTCCCGAGTGAATTTTTAAGATTCGACCGCACATTATCATCTTCATATTCTAAGATATACACATATAAAAAATCAAGTGATTTAAAATTTGTTTACTCCATTTTTTTTGGGTTTAAACATTAACGGTTTTTTAATAATAGAACAAAATGGAATGATTAGATCAATGAGTAAACGTATTTCAAATCACTTGATTTTTTATATGTGTATAGCTTAGAATATGAATATGATAATGTGCGGTCGGATCTTGAAAATTCACTCGGAAAATATGATTTTTGAGTGCGACATAGGAGGGAGTTGCCTCCTGTGTCAGCTGATTTACATTTCTCTCATATATATATATATATATATATATATATATATATATATATATATATATATAATACAAAAATATGTACAACATCATGTTTCTCCCACACCTAGAGCTTTTTCAGTCTCATCCCTCTAGCTCACTTTCCATCATTCCAATGGGTTCTCTTTATAGGGCATAATGGAGAGGTCAATCTTTTTGTTATTTTAGCTCTCTTTCTCCCCAGTCTCACCTTCTTTAAGTTTTTCTTCCTCATATTTCTATATCCATTATTCAAAAATAGATCATCATCACACTTCTCAGCTGGAACTTCCCAATATGAATGGCTAGGAATTCTAACTCAGTTCCATACATCTCCTCAAAACTTAGGTGAACACTTTCTCTTGGAGGTGTGTAATTAACCAAAATATCCTTAGTCGGTTCATCGAAATACATGAGTTCTTCTTCGAAGAGGTTTTCAAAGAGTAGGTCAATCAGAGGTTCTTGAATTATATTCTCATGCGATATATCATTGGTCGGCTCATCGAAAGTGAAGATATTCAAATCAAATTTCTTTTTTTAAACTACTCTAAAATTAGGATCTCTGACATATGTCTTCTCATAAATATAATCACATTCATTCTTAATAATTCATCAAGAAACAGAGACTCATTCTCTATACCTTCACTTTCTTCATCACAATTGTTTTCAACAAAGTTTACCTCAAACGTTTGGTCTCTTATCTTACGAGGTTGTTTTTCTACGTTGAAGACATTAATTTCTCTAGTCATGTCCCCAAAGATTAATCTCATAGACTCATTCCTGCAATTGATAATAGCATTAGCAGCAGTAAGGAATGGGTGCCCTAGGATAACAGGAGTTTGAGTCCTAAGATTGGACACAGGTTGTGCCTCAAGAACTATAAAATCAACTGGGTAGATAAACTCCCCAACCCGGATAAGGACATCATTAATTTCCCCCTTTGAAACTTTTACAGAACGGTCAGCCAGTTGGATTGCGACTCGAGTTGGCTAAGATCGCCCAACTCGAGTTGTTGATAAACTGAGAATGGAAGCAGGTTGATACTTGCCCTTAAGTCAAGAACTGCATGACTAATCTCGGCTTGTCCTATAGTGCAGGCAATGGTGGGATAACCCGGATCCTTGTACTTGACAAGGATCGGACCCGACAGTAGCTCACTAATGTTGTGGCTAAGAAGACTTTCTTGGGTACATTAGTCTTTCTCTTCTTGGTGCACATGTCCTTAAGAAATTTTGAATAGGATGGGACTTGTTGGATGGAATCAAGAAGTGGCACATTTATCTCCACTTGGTTGAAAATTTCAATTATCTTATCCACGTGTGGATTATGCTTGTTGTTCTTCATCCTATTAGGAAATGGTACTATAAGCTTATACACCTTACTGGTTGACTTATCTGTTTCAGATTCATCAGATTTAGAAGGATTGGGACTAGATGAGGTGAATGCTTGAGTGTGATTGTGCTGAATGGGATTGAATGGTGTTGACACTGGATTATCAACTTTCTTTCCTGACCTCAATGTATGAATAGCATTACATTGATTCAATGATTGATCCTTAGCTAAATGAGCTTGTTGAGAATTCTTAGGATTCATTATTGGCTGACTGGGCAAGTTACCCTTTTGCCTCTCATTCTGTGGATTGGCTAATTGGCTCATTTGATCCTCTAGCCTCTTTATTGTTTGCATGAGGGAATCTTGGTTCTTCATGTACCTTTCCATATTTCTCTCAAAATCAGTCATTCTCCTTTCAAGTTGAGGATTCTGGAAGGAAGATTGTAGAGCTTGGTTGGGAAAGTTTTGTTGATAATTTGAAAATTAGGCGGATGGTTGGGAGAATTATGATGGTGATTAGAAAAGTTGGGTTGATGATTGGAAGAATTATTAGAATGATGAAAGTAGCTTGCATGGTTTGACCGTGGGTGGTCATTGTTGTGTTGGCTTCATGAGAAATTTAGGTGATTTCTCCAACCAGGATTGTACGTTGGTGCGTAAGGATCATTGTTCGGTCTTGAAAAGGTCGCATTCATCGGTTCAGAATATTATTGCTGAGCTTGAAATACAAGACACTCCTCAACACATGATTCATGGCTTGACAGTATGTACAACTTGGAGTTGGAAATTGGTTTGGGCTGACTTGATTGACTGGACTTGGTTCCTTAGTTTCTAAAACTTTCAGTCTTCTCGCTAGATTAGCTAATTTAGCCTTGTTAGCTATGGATCATTCAATTGAGTGGAGACCTCCTTTAAAGAGATGGAGTTTGAATTTCTTGAGTTTTCACTAGTTGGTTCCCATTGGATGATCTTTTCAGCTAGATTCTCATATAAATCACATCCTTCATTCTCATCCTTCTGCAAGAATGCCCCTTGGCATATGGTTTCTAAGAGGTCTTGGTAGAGTAGTCTAAAACCGTCATAAAGAATTTCGTTGTCGCTATTTCTCTATTCCATTATGAGGATATTAGACAAGGAGGTCTTTGAATCGTTCAAAGTACCTCCAAAACGGTTCACTAGGTTCTTACTTGAACTGCATGATATTTTTCCTAACAAAAGCGGTCTTATGAATTGGATAGAATTTCTTCAAGAAGACCTTAATGAAACCATCTCAGGATGTTATAGAGAAGGCTGCTAAGTTGTAGAGCCATTTCTTGGCTAAGTCCTTAAGAGCAAATGGGACAAATCTCAATCTAATAGCATCATCTGCAAAGTGTGAGATTTTCATCATTAAGCATAATTCCTCAAATTCTCTTATGAAGAAATAAGTATCTTCGGACTCTAAGCCATGGAACTTAGGGAGTGTGTTGGCTTAAGCTCAAAGTTGTATTCACCAACCGATGGAAGTTGGATGCAGGATGGAAGTGAGGTTCTAATGAGATAGAACTATCCTGCAAAGATGTCGGTTGAGCCATAACTGAATCTGGTCTTGGTTCGAACTTGGGTGGTGATGAGTTTCTAGTTAACCTAGATGAATTAATCATAAACAAGTTCATCAACAGTCAATAAGAGGAAACAACTAAGCCTAGTCTAAGGTAGCCTTGAGCTAGACAACTCCTAACTGGTTGATTGTCCACATGAGATATAATGCATACTTTGATCACAAGCTAATCAGCCAGGTCAGGGTAAGATTAGTGGAAAGTATCCGCGCAAAAGCGACGGGTCTAATTAAGTCAAACCACCAACCTTCGAGGTTTCGCCCCTCAATCCTTATCCTTAGACACTGATTTTGCAGGAGTCAAATTCTAACACCCTTCCTCCTTAGGATCTTCTACTGAGTTCGAGATGTCCCTAAGGCCAATCTCTATCAGATTTTAAGTTAGGCTTAGGCTGTGCGTACTTGGAGATGGTTTGTGGGCTAAGAAAAGGTAATGACTTCCCCACCTTATCTTTTTTTGGGTTTTACCCTTAAAATTGATTGTGCAGAGTATGCAAGATATAGAAAAGTAACATTCACAAGCAAATATCACCCAATGTTTCCTAAACTATATGCTATGCATACGTACCTTGTCTCCAGTTATCTTCAACAGTAATCGTAAAGAAACGAAATTAGGACAAATGCCTAGAATGCAAGTATAAACATTTTTTAAGCAATTAGCAATCAATCAGATTACTGTTGGATTAAACATAGGAAGTGTGAATATCAGATATAGCAAAAATAATACACAAAAACTATATTTTTCCAAAGCGATATGTCCAGCAAAAAAAGTTTTTAGTAGTCCAAAAAATCTCAAGCTTTTGCGCTGTAATTTCTTGAAATTCTGTTTCCTACTTTCGAGAGTAGGTGCACATAATAGCAAGTCTTCTCCTGTAAAGTTTGAGTACTAAATTTGATTCCTTAACGTCCCTGAAACAAGATACCAAACTTGTTAGAAAATAATACACACCGTTCCCTCCCAGGCAACGACGCCAAAATTGATTGCAAAGTGAAAGTACAATGAAAATTACCGTCTAGTTTTGGGCTAACGGGTCGTGTCCAAGAGGAGGAATGCGATAGAAGCTTTTCGATGAATTGTTAAATAACAAAGAAAGGTGTTGTTCTTTTTTTTATATTGAAAAAGAGAATGGAGAGAAGGAAGTGATTTAAGAAAAATACAAAACTTGGAAAAGGCTTTGGAGAAGATAATCTTTTAGAAAATGATTTGAGTGATTTGGCTGTAATTTGAATTATGAAAAGAATCTGAGCTCACTAATCTTCTACTCAACTACTTACTTATCTCAAGAAAATTTTGGTGCGTCACTTTTATCATAAGCAAAAACCTTTAGTTTCTTTTAATGTTTAAGTAAAACAAATAAGATGTTTTGGTTTAAATCTTAAGGTCATTCTTAACACAACATTAAAAAGAACGTTAAACCATCAAGCGCGAAGAAGTAAGTATGGAATAAAAATGATTTGAAAATATTTGTGCTTTGAATGTCCAAGTTTAAAAAAGAAACATCCTCATGTGCTTTCAAGAACAAAGTTCAACTTAGGCATTATTATGATTCAAGAAAATTGCTTTCATAAAAATCGATCAAGAGAAAGGAGGTAGAAGAGATTGATTAATGAGCCCAGAAGATAGTTTAATTACTCATGATAAAAAGAAAACAAATAAGAGAATGGAAATCAAACATAGACATACCGAATTGAGTCGAGTTGAATAAGCAAGTTGAATCTCCTTTGATTATCACTTCAAGGATGAATTACGAACTCAATTCCACTCTTCTCTCTTTGCTAGTCTAAATAGAAAAGTAAAAATGAGATACAGCTTCTCAGAACTATCTAACAATACTCCTAAAACCCTAAAAATGAAAAAGAATTCTAATCCTAGTCTTCGCTATCTTTTCAGTGCAAAACCTGCCTTTTATAGGCAAAAACTAAACGGGGGAGGGTGTACGAAGATAGGGGGAGCAAACACTCCCCCAACAGCCTTAACCAAGCTGCGAAAACGCAGCTTTGGTCGCGTTTTTCGCGGCCATGGTGTGGCCAGGTGGCCACACCTGGTTGGTGGCACTCCCTCTTTTGGTGATTCCCCTTTATCTCCTACTGGTTTTCCTATTTTAGCTCTAGAATTTGATGAAATGGCCTTTGATCTTTGGCTTTAACCACTTGATTTGGGAAGATTCATTTTAATCGGTTTTCAACCTCTCTGATTTGCCATGATCTGTCCTAATTTTCTGATTTCGAATTAATTCTGAATTAAATCAGAATTTGATGGGCTTTTGGGCTCATTTCTCTTCCCTTTCCTTAAGCAATAGGCATGCACTTTATAAAAAAAAAATTAAGACTTATTAATAAGATTTATTAGATAATAAACATGGTAATGTGACAATATATGTGCAATATATGTGACCGATCAATAGCTAACTCCGACAACCTACATCAGACTTTTGGCCTGACAACTAAAAGGCGCTGCGAAGACATTGAAATGAATCACCCAAGGGGCAAGCTCCGATATCTGTCGACTCCGCATCCTAACTCTCACTCTCTCAGGTCGAACGCAATCAGACAATCAAGTCACTCTGATAACTATCGACTCCATGTCCTAACTCTCACTCACTCAGGTCGAACGTAATCAGACAATGCAACGAGTCGTGCAAGCACGCAAAAAAAGCAAGACTCAGAAGTGAAGGAATCATTACTAGTTTATTACATATATATTGTTACAAAAAGAGTACAAGTGCCAACAAGCTGGTTACTACCTTCGCCTCCCACTCAATCCCAGCCCGGTTCGGCCTGAAATGCGACTCAAGCTCAATTCAAAGTGCAGATCCTGAGCTTTTTTGTAGGACTCGCAGTAGCGATCATTCAATCACACCACTTCTATTTGCAGATCCACAACCTCACGCTCACGGCACTATAAACTCAGCTCCAATTATCGGATCATCCCTCTAAGCTCATGTTTTTCTTCAATGTTTTATGCCTCTGTGATCGGAGTGAATCGATCCTGACTGCCTCTCAAGGATAATACCACGTAAGTGAATGAGCTTAAACATGTGCATAAAAAATATAGAATTTTAGAACTTAAGAATAGAAGTGTAAGGTACTCAATGCTACCATGATAGCAAGTGGCTATGCAAGTCGTGATCAACAAGGAGGGACTTGCGATGGAAGCATGATGCAAGTTCTCTTTTAATTCACTTAAAATGGTTTAAGTTCTTCTCTTGTTCTTATAAAGAAAATGAAAATAAAGTCTATGGTTAAGTTAAGAAGAAAGTGGAAGATAAGAGAAGGTGGAGAAAATGAAAAATGGGTTTATACAAAGAAATAAAAAGAATAAAGAGTTAATAGTTGGTGATGGAAGTGATCTAAACTAAAAATTAAAAGAAAGGAAGAAAACCTAAAAGAACTTACTTACCTCTCCCGTTGATGACTTACCTTGAATCCTTGGCAAAGACTTACCTCATCTTGAAGTCGAGCAAAGCATGGCAAATAGGATCTTCCCCGTTCCCAGACTTAAATTATGACTTAAATTAAAGCAAAAAAAAAATAAATCGAAACGACTATCCACCACCATAAGCCATCAAGGGCACTTGCAATGGCAAGGCATGTTCGATGCTATAAGTTTCATTTGGATTATCATTAAAAATTAGTAGAAGAAGAGTAAGAGAAGAAGAAGAGAAAGAAGAACATAAAAATGTAACTTTGATTCGATTCAAATAACAATGAAAGAAAAGAAGAACTTACACCGGTGTCATCCTCAGTATAAGCTTCATTCTCATTCCTCCATGAAACTCTTCTCTAATCTCAGTTATATTAATAAATAAAAATTATATAAAAGAAAACTAAAAACCTAAGTTAAAAGCTACAAAATAGCCTAATCTATGCTCTCTACTGAATCGTTCTCTCTGTACAGAGAATTTACAGGTATTTATAGCAGAATATGAAGGGGGTGCGCGTCTGAAGATAGGGGGAGCAAACGCTCCACCATATCTAATCAAAAGGCCGTGAAAAACACGGCCAAAGTCGCGTTTTTGTGGCAGGGATCTGGCCAATGGGGCAGATTCTGGGGGGGGACGTTCCTCTGTTGATCTCTTATGCGTGTATATCTTCTGTTAGATTTTCTGTTTGAGCTCTGATTTTGCCATTATCCCCTTGATTCTCCCAGTTAACAAAATAAATCCAACTAAATCCAAATTAGTTGGGGAAATATTTGTAATTATCTTCTCTACTGTCCATTAATTTCCACCTGCAAAAATCAGACATGAAGACAATTAAATAGCAGGGATTATTACTAAATAAATATGGGAATGTAATAAGAATATGTCAAACACACGTGTACGATCACACCCCCAAACTTATCCTTTGCTCGTCCTCGAACAAAACAAATAAAAAATAGAGATAACCTAATCTAACTCACTTTCGTAAGAATCATGGTTGCACTTAACATGTGCAACAAGCTGTTAAACCTCAAGGTTACCCTAGAGGACGAGTTTTATCTTGTGAGGATTTTCAGTGGATTACACCCACAAAATCCGTAAAGAAAGAGAAATAACGTGTTAGCACTTTTGAAAAGCATTTTAAAAAAAGAAGAAATATATGAAATATTATTGTAAGAGTTTAAGTAATCTATAAGTTATAGGAAAACTAATTTTTTCATTCCTAAACTTAGTCTCTTCAAAAACTTGCTATCAATTGATTAGTCTACAATTCTGCATTATTATATCGCATTTTCCCGTCGATTTATGAATAAATGTTGGTCTAAATCGTGTTTTGGTCTCTCTTGCAGGTAAATCAAGAGTTTAAGGTAAAGAGTAATAAGAGCTTAATTAACCCTATTTTCAGGTAATTAATTCTGAATTTCTTGGAGACCAAGTAAGGGAACATCTAGAAGATACATTGAACCTAAACTTTGCTCACGTCAGACGAATATTCGGGCGAAATTACCAGAATTGAGATATATCAAGAAGATCCTAAAAGCGTCATGAAGCCACGCACCAAAATCAGGGACTTTGTACCTGGTAGTGCCGCAGATCCGCGGCAATTGCCGCGGTTCCGCGGCAATGTGGTAGGCCCACGCGTCGATTTTCGACGCGTGAGTCCGTCTCGTCTTCTAGAAGCTATTTTTGCCTATAAATACCCCCGTAGAGGTCCAAAACGTAGCAGTTTTTAATTTTAGGCTAGGATTTCTACATTTTAGTGCAGGATAGTGTAGGTGTTCTTCATTTCTTTTATTTTGTATTGTTATTTCATTTTTAGATCTTTTAGTAGGGCTGAGAGATTCAGAGAGAGATAGAAAGGGATTGATGTAATAGATGGTGACAATCTATGTAAAGGTGCCTCCTTTCTTCTCCATTGTAATCTCTCCATCTTCTACATGATGCTTAGCTAACTTTTCTTCTCATGGCAATCTAACTACTAACCACTAACTAGCTAACCACTTACTTGATAATCCACATGAATCTATAGCCTCCTCTACAAGGCCTTCCTCTTGCAAGAGCCATTGAAGGCTCATGATGATGGGTTTCTAACATCTAACTTGCTACTTGCTAACCAAGCTAACTCTCTCTTATTTAATGCTTACTTCTAATGGTTTGATGATCTAATGTTTGTATTAGCTTGATCTTGATGCAAGTTTGAATGTGATGAACCATCTTATGTGCCATGCTTTGTATCGTCTCTTGAAGCCAAGGATTAGTGATGGCCAAGGATCCATGTGAGGCAATTATCACTAAGAGGTTAGCATGATTAGTAGAGCAATTAGTAGTTAGTAGCCATGAGTTTTATTTCATAATTTTCTTCTAGCTTTTTACTTTGTTTTAATAATCATTTTCAAAACTCTTTTATCATTTTCTTATCGATGTTTTCACCATCTTCTTAGTTCACCTTTGTTCTGTCTTTATTTTGTTTTCCAAACCACATCTCTTTGTTTTCATATCGTCATTTTATCGCCTTCTCCATCTATCACTTTCTGGAATTATTTTCTTTTATTTTCTTTTTCATTCTTTAACAATGAAGAATTGTTAACAAACGACGTGAATAGAGACTGTTAATGCTTTTATCGCCTCCCGTCCCTGTGGATTCGACCCGTTGAGCCAATGCTATAACGGAAGTATCGAGAAACATTAGCACATATGTATTTTCATTGATTTCATAAATACACACATTTTCGAGTGCTAGTTCCGCCTCGATCAAATTTTTTGGCGCCGTTGCCGGGGAACGGGAATGGTTTTGTTTTCACGTTTTTGTTAACATTTTCTTCTCTGTTTTGGTGTGCAGGTCAAAGTTACACGAACTTAATATTGCAGAACCCCAATTAGCATTGTAGCTCCTGATTGTGATCCAATATTGCATATTTTACCTCATAATTCCCATGCATTTAGTTAATAAAATATATGATTTTTACTCATCTTCTCTACATATTTGCAGGTACACACTCTCAAGGAGATAAAGCAAATAATCACTTTAATTAACACTAATTAAAGTGATTAAATCCAAGATTAAGATAAGCCTCAAATTTGAATCCCAGATCCAGAAAGATCCGCGCGCCCAATGAAGAATCTAGATATGCCACGTGGATAACCACCTAACAAACTAATCCCAACAGAAAGATCTGGCTCAACGGCCAGGATTGAGCCGCGATCCGCGGCAAGGGCGCGGCAATCCTGAGTCAGTTGAGATCCAGATTTTGCGCCAACCAACTAGGTTCTGGACCCTTCACCTGGGGCTATAAATATGTGACCTTGGACCTGCGAGAAAAAAACTGAACAGAGAAGAGAGAGAGATTAGTGTAAAGCTTGTAATTTTGTTAGTTTTTCTAGGATTTTTGTAGCTCTCTATGATCTTCCTCTCCCTAGAAATTCTGTAAAGAGAGAGTTTGTAAGAGAGAGAAAGCTTGTATTCATCAAGGAGTGACAACTTGAAGCAATCAAAGATTGATCCATTCTCTTCTCTCTACTCTTGCATTTTCTAGTTTACTTGTTTTCTTTACTTGTTGCTTTACTTTCTTGCACTTTTACTTCATGCTTTGTTTTGCTTTTGTAATGGCTAGTAGTAGCTAATTCTTTCTCCATGTACTAGCTAACCACTAGCCTTGCTATCTTTACTAACTCATGGGTGATTGCTTTATCTCATCTTGCAAGTGTATGATCTTCTCTTCTCCGATGGGTTTCTTTCATTTCTTGGCAAGTATCTTGTTGTAATTCTCCATATGATTCATGTGTGTCTCATTTAGAGCCTTGTCTTTGAACAAGTGCCTTGATGGAACATGGAGATGGATCACCAATATGCTATTTGATGTACAACTTCTTTAAGTCCATTATTGAATGTTGTATGTTCTTCATTTGCATCCCTTGAGTGTATCTCTTTTGATTCCATTATTGAAAGTCTATCTTGTAGGCCTATGACCATCTATGGAGGCTACAAGACAAGTCCAAGAATGATCCCCCATCATCCTAGTGGGAAAGTAATTAGACCAACACGCAAGACAAATCCATGCCGATGAATCAACATGAGGCACGTATCACTATCACGGAGTTTAGTAAGTTTTAGCAAGGTAGTAAGGTTAGCTAGTCATGGTTTTCTTTCATTCAAAGTCTTCTTCAAAGTTTTCTTTTCTTTTAGTTTTAGTCCGAAGCCAATCTTGTTTTGATTTCTTTTCCGACTTTTTCACCATGAACATATCCACCAATTCTTTCATTTGTTTTTCTTTTGATTCTTTATTCTTTTAAACAAAGAAGAATTCTCGTTTTATAACTTCACTACCTATCGTAAAGCTTCCATCGCGAGCTCTCCCTGAGAATCGACTCGGTATAGCCCTATGCTATAGCGGAGATAAGAAAGGGTACATCAATCATATCATATACATTTGTGGAGTGAACTAAGCACTTAAGGTTGTTTCTAACCTTCATCTCTTTGTTAAATATTTGTGCTAATACTCTACACAACTCTTTCCCAATCAAATTTTTGGCGCCGTTGCCGGGGAGAGCAACATTTTTAGGTTAAAGTGAAGTACTAAACGAATCTTCTTCTCTGTTGCAGGTTACAGGTTGAAGAAACAGGAAACTTTGCATTGCAGTAACATACAAGTGGACCTGGGCCTCTGCTCAAGAAAGCAGAGACCAGGATCCCTCAGTTTTGCCGCAGATTCTGGACTTTTGCCGCAGATCTGCGGCAATCCTGAGATCACTACTGACCTAATTCTGCAGGGCCTTTGGTTCTGCAAAATACAGCTGCTGATATACCTGAAATCTTGTATTCTTCACCATATACCTGCTAAATTAAAAAACAGTAAAAAGTTGGTTGAAATTGTTAAAAATTGTTTAGACATTTGCATCATTAGGCACGTGTCTTTCAATTCTTTACTTTTACTGTTGAAGAGTGCTGGAGGCAAGGTACGTTTCGCATTGCATTTAGACTAGGACAAACTCTTTGCTTGATTTTCATGCTTTGAGTGAATCTTAGTTATATCTCTTGTACACTTGCACCAATTCAATTTTAAGGGCATTACCGATAAACAAGATAAGGTGGGGAGTTCATTACCCTTTCCTTAGCCCACAAACCACATCCCAGCACTCACAATCCCAAGCTTGTAAATAAAATTTGAATAGACGTTGGCCCTAGGGACATCTCGGACTCATTAGGAGATTTTCCTAAGGGGGAAAAGTGTTGGAAATTGACTTATGTAAAATCAGTGTCTAGGAAAGGGGTTGAGGGCCGAAAGCTCGAAGGTTGCTGGTTACTTAATTAAGGAACGTCTCTGACAGAAAACCTCCCACCAACCTTACCCTTCCCTGGCTGATTCGCTTATAGTCAAAGTCTACACTAAACCTCCTGTGGATGATCTAAAGTTAGGAGTCGTCTAGGTCCAGGATCCTTAGATAGCTGGGATTGATTTTTCTTTTATTGTTTTTTATTTTTATTTTTCTTTTTCGCTGGTGTGATCGGTGCACGTTGTTTGTGACTTTATATGTAAGAGTGGTTTTGTAATTCCAATTCAGCAAGACTTGCTAGACTTTCTACACTTACACAACCACTTGACACCATGACCAACAACGTCTCACTTCAAGATCGATTTTATCCGATTCGCACCTCCATTCCATCTTGCATTCTTCTCCCCGAGCCTAATGCAAATCACTTCGAGCTGAAACCGCAATTCATTAATACACTTCCCCATTTCCATGGTCTAGAGTCTGAGGACGCATACCTCTTTATTCGTGAGTTTGAAGAGGTATGCCAAATGATGAGAATTTCCCAACTGTCTGAGGATGCTGTTAGGTTGCGGTTCATACCGTTTGCACTTAAGGATTTAGCTAAGAAATGGCTTTATAATCTTCCAGTCAGTTCCATATCTTTATGGGAGGATTTTATTAAAGTCTTTCTTAAGAAATTCTATCCTATCCACAAAACAGCCCTCATGAGAAAGAACATAATGCAATTCAAGCAGGAACCAAATGAACCTTTCTGGAAGTATCTTGAGCGTTTCAAAGACCTTCTTGCCCTGTGTCCCCATCACGGCATAGAGAAATGGCGTCTATGCCAGATTATCTATGATGGATTAGATTACCAAACAAAAACCCTTTTAGAATCCATGTGCCAGGGGGAATTTTTGAAGAAAGATGAACATCAGGGGTGGGATCTCTTTGAAACCCTAGCTGAGAAAACCATTCAGTGGGAGTCATGCCCTGATAAACCGACTCCCACCACTTCCAGAATTGGTACACACTCTAAAGAATCCTCTATAGCTGCAGAAACCAAGATCACACAATTAATGAAGAGGATAAAACTGCTTGAGTCAAAAGGGAATTCTGTGGTCAACCAGGTCAACCCATTGCCTTTGATTAAACCGGGTTGCACCAACTGTCATGACCTTAGCCATGTATTTGAGGAGTGTCCATTATATCAGCCCCAATCATTTCAGGAGAACATGAATGCAGCTTTTACCAGACCCCCATACTCCAACACTTACAAGTCGGGATGGCAGAACTATCCAAATTTTCCATGGAGTCAGTCTGGTCCTGAGCATTATAGGCCACCACTTCCATATCCATACAATGCTCAGTTTCACCCATCCAGTTTCGATCATAATTCACTGTATGTTCATCCATCTCAAAGTCCACCACAGTCATATCAGTCTTATCATATGCCACCATCATATGACCAATCACAATTCCAATCTCCATATTTTCAACATCCACCCCAGCATAATTCTGAGATATCTGAGTTGAAAAAAATGCTAGAAACCTTTACAAAGAACCAGGAGCAGGAGTTGAATAAAATAAAGGTCCAAATTGGTCAATTGGCTGAGAATCAAAAAGGAATGTTCCCAAGCCAGCCATTGCCAAATCCCAAACACACACTTCCCTTTGAATGAAGTGGAAGATTCAGGACCCAGTCAATGTCATGCTATTCATACCCTGAGATCTGGAAAACAAGTTGACAATAGGGTTTCTAGTCCACCATCTCATCCAGTACCAAAGCCAACACCTCATGTCCCAATGCCACCAACTTTTGACAAACCATCTTCTAGTGCAGAGCCATCCACATCTCAAGCCAAGGGGAAAGAAAAGGTAGATGAGCAACCTTATAAGCCTAGAATACCATATCCAAATAGGCTTCTAAATAACAAGTCAAATGCTCACATGGAGAAGTTAAAAGAAATTTTCAATAAGGTCTAAATCAATGTCCCTCTTCTTGATGCCATACAACAAGTGCCATCATATGCCAAATTCTTAAAGGAGATGTGCACTAAGAAGAGGAAGACCCAAGTCCCTAAGAAAGTCTTCCTAGCATCATCCATCACTGAGCTGCTCAATGGTCCAATTCCTGTTAAATACAAGGACCCAGGGAGCCCCACCATTTCATGCATCATAGGACAGACTACAATCAATAGGGCACTTCTTGATTTAGGGGCCAGCATCAATCTCCTACCTTTTTCTGTGTACCAACAATTGGGGTTAGGTGATCTCCTCCCTACCCAAATGACCATTCAATTGGCTGATCGCTCTGTCACTAAACCCAAGGGGATAATTCATGATGTCCTTGTCAAAGTTGGAGAATTCATTTACCCTGTTGATTTTGTAATCCTTGAGACACAACCAGTGTCAAATTCCAATAAAAGGGCACAAATTCCTGTCATTCTGGGACGACCATTCCTGGCTACTGCAAATGCCATCATTAATTGCCGGAATGGATCAATGAGGTTAAGCTTTGGTAACATGACACATGAACTCAATGTCTTCCACACACAGCCTCACAAAACAAAAAATCAAACATTTGAGGTTAGCTTTATTGAGGACAATTGTGAGGATTCAAAAGATGAGTCACAATTCTGTGATTCTCTTCAAGAACCTCCAATTGATATATCTTTTGAAGACTTGTTTGCTGATGAGATTATGTGTTTAGATGAGTCGACTCGGGGTAAGTTAGCTGATTGTCCACTTCCGGATGTTGATTTGAGTTTGAAGAATTATATGGAGAGGAGTTAAAATTTCTAGACATTGGAAGTGGTGAGATTCTGAGTAAGAGTGGTGATAAGGAATTTGTTTGTGAACAATGTGGTGGCATGAGTGTGAATGATAATAACAATCAATTGAATCTGGAAACACCTAAGGCTAACAAAATTCATACCGTTCCCAACTGAGCTCACGAAAGCAAACGCACTGGAATGATGGGAAACGGGCCAGAGGAAAAAGACCAAAAGCCTAGGTAATTATTACACTTGTATATACTCTTTGTAAATAATTTTTTGCACTTTTTGTAAATAAAAGTTTCTTACCTCTTACCTATTTCATGCATACATATATCATGATGCATTGAGGACAATGCATGAAATAAGTGTGGGGGAGGGTTTACTAACATAGAGTTTTTAGATTTTCTTTCTTTTACACTTCTTTTAGAGTTTTTAGACTTTCTTTCTTTTACATTCCTTTTAGAAATAAATAAAAAATATAAAAAAAATATAAAAAAAAATAATAAAATAAAATAAAAATAAAAACTTTTTGAAATAAGAGACAAAGTTTTGTTCTATTTTTAAGAAAATTGAGATGTATCTTAGAAATTAAGAAAGCCTTAATTATGACATCTTAAACCTAGTTGAAGTAATAGATCTTGTTTGAAATTATAGGATAAGTAAGTAAAATTGGTGAGATATTTTATCTTGAATTTTTTGCCTTAGAAAAATATGCACTTTACACTTACACATTTCTTGGGATGGAAACAAAGACCAAAAATGCCATAAAATAAATAAAAAATATATATATATATAAATAAAACATCACCTATTAAGCTGGAGAATATGCCTCAAGAAGTATGATTATTCACGCCTAACGGTGATAAAATAAATAATCCCCTTTAGTTTCGTGGCCTTTTCTACTCGAGACTTAAACCCGAGGGATGTTTTCTCATCTGGTGCCCTAAGACCGTCTGGTTTGGGAGTCATCGGTTAAAAGCTCGCTACAAGGGTAGACTAGAAAGCCTAAACTAAGGGAAGAAAAAAGCATAAAAAGTATATATATAAATAAATGGCTTGATGGTTGGAGTTGAAATCCCAGAAATTTTCACTGAACACGGTGTGCATATTATCTAGGTTTTATGAAAGATAAAGTATTCAATCCAATTTTGAATTCTTACTTAATTGAAAACAAGATCTTGCATAGAGACTAAGTTTAAGGAAGAATGATTATAGGTGGACTTATGACCTAGGATCACTTTATTTTTGCAAAAATAGTTTGTAAACATGTCTCTTGTTCAAAATGTGTTTTCAAAACACTAACATTTGTCTTCTTTCTTTATGGATTTTGTGGGTGTAATCCCTGAAAACCCTCAGGAGACAACACTCCTCCTCTAGGGTAACCTAGAGGTTTAACGGCTTGTTGCACACGCTCAGTGCAATCGCGTCACCTGCGAAAGTGGTGTAATAAAATTTGTAGTATAGTTTTTCTTTTCTTTTCTTTGTTTTGCTCGGGACGAGCAAAAGAATAAGTGTGGGGGTGTGATTGTGATCCAATATTGCATATTTTACCTCATAATTCCCATGCATTTAGTTAATAAATATATGATTTTTACTCATCTTCTCTACATATTTGCAGGTACACACTCTCAAGGAGATAAAGCAAATAATCACTTTAATTAACACTAATTAAAGTGATTAAATCCAAGATTAAGATAAGCCTCAAATTTGAATCCCAGATCCAGAAAGATCCACGCGCCCAATGAAGAATCTAGATATGCCACGTGGATAACCACCTAACAAACTAATCCCAACAGAAAGATCTGGCTCAACGGCCAGGATTGAGCCGCGATCCGCGGCAAGGGCGCGGCAATCCTGAGTCAGTTGAGATCCAGATTTTGCGCCAACCAACTAGGTTCTGGACCCTTCACCTGGGGCTATAAATATGTGACCTTGGACCTGCGAGAAAAAAACTGAACAGAGAAGAGAGAGATTAGTGTAAAGCTAGTAATTTTGTTAGTTTTTCTAGGATTTTTGTAGCTCTCTATGATTCCTCTCCCTAGAAATTCTGTAAAGAGAGAGTTTGTAAGAGAGAGAAAGCTTGTATTCATCAAGGAGTGACAACTTGAAGCAATCAAGGATTGATCCATTCTCTTCTCTCTACTCTTGCATTTTCTAGTTTACTTGTTTTCTTTACTTGTTGCTTTACTTTCTTGCACTTTTACTTCATGCTTTGTTTTGCTTTTGTAATGGCTAGTAGTAGCTAATTCTTTCTCCATGTACTAGCTAACCACTAGCCTTGCTATCTTTACTAACTCATGGGTGATTGCTTTATCTCATCTTGCAAGTGTATGATCTTCTCTTCTCCGATGGGTTTTCTTTCATTTCTTGCAAGTATCTTGTTGTAATTCTCCATATGATTCATGTGTGCCTCATTTAGAGCCTTGTCTTTGAACAAGTGCCTTGATGGAACATGGAGATGGATCACCAATATGCTATTTGATGTACAACTTCTTTAAGTCCATTATTGAATGTTGTATGTTCTTCATTTGCATCCCTTGAGTGTATCTCTTTGATTCCATTATTGAAAGTCTATCTTGTAGGCCTATGACCATCTATGGAGGCTACAAGACAAGTCCAAGAATGATCCCCCATCATCCTAGTGGGAAAGTAATTAGACCAACACGCAAGACAAATCCATGCCGATGAATCAACATGAGGCACGTATCACTATCACGGAGTTTAGTAAGTTTTAGTAAGGTAGTAAGGTTAGCTAGTCATGGTTTTCTTTCATTCAAAGTCTTCTTCAAAGTTTCTTTTCTTTTAGTTTTAGTCCGAAGCCAATCTTGTTTGATTTCTTTTCCGACTTTTTCACCATGAACATATCCACCAATTCTTTCATTTGTTTTTCTTTTGATTCTTTATTCTTTTAAACAAAGAAGAATTCTCGTTTTATAACTTCACTACCTATCGTAAAGCTTCCATCGCGAGCTCTCCCTGAGAATCGACTCGGTATAGCCCTATGCTATAGCGGAGATAAGAAAGGGTACATCAATCATATCATATACATTTGTGGAGTGAACTAAGCACTTAAGGTTGTTTCTAACCTTCATCTCTTTGTTAAATATTTGTGCTAATACTCTACACAACTCTTTCCCAATCAGCT
>JAVJIF010003573.1:0-145048 GCA_038442645.1 Agave tequilana
ATCAGCCCGCGGGCTGAGAGTACTCTCTCAGCCTGCGGTGACGTGGCTCGATTTGTCACCTCACTGACTTGCGGCCCGCTTTTAGGGAGAAGTTAAATTACCAAATACCCCTTATGATAACTTTTCCTTATTGTTTATTATTATTTTTCCCCCCTTTTATTTTGCCGCTCTTTATAGGATATAAATTACTTTTCGCCTTATTTGTTTACCTCTTTTTTGTAAGATCTAGTTTCTCCTTTCAGCGTGGGATAAAATTTTTTTTGAAAATATAAAATCTTTTCAGATCAATCTTTTCAGTCTGCGATAAAATTCTACTTTATAGTTTAATTTTTTTTATATATAATGTAGTCAGAGTCTTGGTCGCATTGTAGATTTAAACTGCGACCTTAGTCAAAGACTTTGATCGCAGTGTACATGGTTAAATGCGACCAATGTCAGCAGTGTTGTTATTGATAAAGATGACCAGCAACCGCAATCTAAGGTTGCATTACATGGACTGCGACTTTGGTCGCAGTACGTTAAGTAAGTGTTTTCCTTTAGATTAACATGCATAGCGACCAAGGTCGACAGTGCTATTTTGGTTTAAGACTGCCGCCAGGAACTGCGACCAAGGTCGCCGTGTTGTTGTTTTATTAAGTGTTGTTTTGATGCGACTTGGAGTCACTCCGTGAGACGCGACCTGTCATAAAGATTTTATGAGATCTTTTTAACGTCAAGTCTACGTTGACGAACCCGCACCATTCGTTGTTTCCCGAAGCTGTTGTCCATTAAGGCCGACGGTTCTGATTAATGAACTATTAATTATGGTTATTATGGGCTGGCTATAAATAGGGCTCACACTCTCCCTTTAACAGCCCATAATTAGACTGTTTTCATTTGAGAGCAATTGCTCTGAGAATTTTCGCCTTCTTCAGAGTCTCTAACAGGGGCCTGCCTCCATGGATGAGATGACCCTATGCACGAAGATGACCCAGAGCTTGATTGTCCTTTTTCAGGTTCGCTGGGCCTCTGGGAGTATATTTTGGCCGGTGAACTTGATCGATGTTCGTCCACAAGGGAAGAAGTCATGGTCCGCGACGTCCACAGTTTTTTAATACACGGGACCTCAATAACACCACTGCTCTTATTCAACAAGGGCTCTTTTGATGTTTACTCTCTTTGTACTGCTATATTGTAACAGTCAATCTTATTGTATAAGAGATCGTTTTTTGTATCATTTTCACATGCCTTGAGATAAATGCCTGGACGTAAATAAAAAGACCTCAATAACACCCTGCTCTTAGTTAACAATGGCTCTTTTTTGATGTTTAGTTTTCTTTGTACTGCTATATTGTAACACTCAATCTTATTGTATAAGAGATCGTTTTGTATCATTTTCACATGCCTGGAGATAAATGCGTGGACATAAATAAAAAGCATATTTGTTTTTTAATAAACTACGACCTCTTTGGTCGCAGTCATGCATTGCAAACAAAAAAACTTGGACCAGAGACGCAACTGCGACCAGGTCGCATAAGACTACAGTGCAAACAGAAACAACTGCGACCAGGGTCGACATTGCGAGCAAAAAACTGCGACTAAACAACTGCTACGGTGACATGTCACCTCGTCGCAGTGTTGTTGTTGATTAAGACTAAAGACCAGCAACTGCGTCCAAGATTGCAGATTAATTTTTTAAGACTGCGGCCATCAACTGCGACCAATGTCGCAGTGTTGTTGTTGATTATTTATAAAGACCACCAACTGCGACCAAGGTCGCAGTGATGTTGTTGATTAAGAGTAAAGACCAGAAACTGCGACCAAGGTCGCTGTGTATTTTATTAAGACTAAACACCAACAACTGCGATCAAGGTCGCAGTTTATTTTATTAAGACTACGGTCAGAAACTGCGACCAAGGCAGCAGTGTTGTTGTTGATTAAGACTAAAGTGCAGCAACTGCGACCAAGGTCGCAGTGTATTTATTAAGTTTGCGTCCTTGGTCGCAGTATTTCAACCAATACATAGTAGTAAAAAATGTAATTCACACAATTAGCTTTAGAAAACAGATTTATATATATTTAAAAAGAAAAACAAAATACAATTTTTTTAACTTCTAATCGTCGTCATCACCATCGTAATCAGATTCGTCGTCAAGAGTCATGCTTTCGTCTTCTGTCTCTTCCTCCTCTTCAGGTACAGTCTCATCGTCGCTTTCTTCCTCTTCATGTTTGTGTTTTGGTTCATCAATGAACTCCCAGAAAGGGTCGTCTGTATCAAGCTCAGATTCTGACCCATAGCGAGACATTGTTTCAGAACTAAACATAAAATCATCATTTGATGATTGGCTTCTTTCCGGTGAGACGGTGGTGATGGTGAAGACATTTTTTGAATGTATTTTCGGAACAGTGAGAGTAACGAGTTTGAGCAAAAAATAAACTTAGTATGTTTTTAATCCTTTGCTCATGACCCTTTATATGTATTTAATCCGGAATTCCAAAAGGTTTAAGCTCTCGGACCACGTGAATATCTCTCAAATATATTTTCTATCTTTTCCCAAAAATTGTATACTTCCTAGGTGACTGTTCAGTTATCCAAAACAGTTTAAAAGTTAATACACTATAACTTTAAATTACTTTGAACTCCAAAACAGTACATTATTGCGACCAAAGTCGCATTGGGAACTGATAAATGATTAACTGCGACCATAAATTGCATCCGTAGTAGGATTGCGACTATGGTCGCAGTGTTTAAGAGCAGCAGTCGCAGTTTGGATATGTAATTAAAAGAGCTTATAAGTTAATATAGTGAGAAAGAGACCTTACAAAAAAAAATAGAATTAAAAGCTTTTAAAAGAAGACAAAATATAATTGAATATCAGAAGATCAGGAAATCCTAATCTCGTCATTATCACCATCATAAGCAGATTCATCGTCTTCATTCTTCTGCTCTTCCTCTTCATCACTATTTCCTCATCATCTTGCTGTTTTTGAGGTTTTTTTGTTTCACCGATGAACTCCCAGAATGGATCGTCTCTATCAAGCTCTTCGTCTGACCCGTTGCTAGGAAGCGAGCCTACAGCATCAGAGGACATGCTTTCATCAAGCATGTCTCCGTCAAGTGGCAGAGGAATAATGTCTTCTTCACTAACCCACATGAAAAATTCATTATCATCATGAATAGGAGGATCAGTTAATACATTATTTGATGTAGTGAGATAGTCAAAAGGAGTGAAGTCCAGACTGGTATCAGATTCACTAGAATATCTAAAGACAAAGGACGGTGGGGGATTGATTGAAGTTGAATTCTGAGTGTTCAGAGGAAGAAGATGGGGAAGACATGATTCAAGAATGAATTTTTTTTGGAAGTTTTTGAAATCAAATTGAAAAGGAAGAGCAAAATTATAGTTTTTTAGGTATGAGGTAATATATTAGTTACAAGCATTATATAAAGGTCAATATTGTGGAAGAACATGAATAGTAATAATAATTGTTACAGGTGAGGGTTGAGTATGGTAGGAAGTGGTAAAAAAAATTAAATATTTAATTGAAGATTTATTGCTGGAGAATCCGAAGTACAAATTAACTTTTTATAGAATTGTTTGGCTATATCTTTAGATTACGTATGGTGCACATCTTTCCTTTCTCGAGATTAACATTAGTGCATTCTTTTTTTCTAGACTGGTGTTGTATCACGGTAGATATAATATTAATTACTTCTTTTACATAAGGCATGAGAAAAAGATTGCGAATTTGGTCGCAGTACCGAAGGAGGTCGCATTGCTATGCGATAGCATTTTTTGTCTTGTATTCTTTATTCTGTATTAAGTCTGCGACCATGGAATGTTTTTTTACTTTTGAATGCTAGAAGTCGCAGTCGTCATTTAAAAGGGGTATTTTTGTCATTTTGATTCACGATTGTTTAGGCGGGATTTTTTAATTTTTTTGGCGCCCACACTCTGCGACCGATGTGTGGCCTATATTCAGCCACGTCCCGCAGGCTGAGAAACTCTCTCAGCCCGCAGGCTGAGGTACAGTAAGCCCTATATATATATATATATATATATATATATATATATATATATATATATATATATATATATATATAATATATATATATATATATATATATATATTATATATATATATATATATATATATATATTATAATATATATATATATATATATATATATATATATATGTTCTTATTAACTTTTATATGGTACCTGCAAGATGAAACGTTAGATGGTACCAAACATAAAAGAATATATTAACCTTTAGGAGTCCAAATCCATTTAGAATTTGGTTTCCACCTGTTAGTATACACATAGTTGCAAGAATCACATATATCATGAATGTATGAAGCAATATATGTATTTTTATCATGAAAACTTAAATTCTTAGGAATCCATATAAACTTTGTCTTAATTCTTTTTGAAACATGATTAGACTTTCTTTTCACATATGGATTACTAACATATGAAGACTTTTCATTATATCCAATACCATAATGATTATCATGTGACAACTTCTGAAAAGATAATAAATCATTCAATTTTTCTTTTTCTTTATTGAACTTAGTCACATTTTGCAAAAGATCTTCATATTTCTTTTTGAAAACTGAAATATCTTTATCTAAAATAGAAATCCTTTTATTCAAAGATTCAGTTTCCTTTTTCAGAAAAATGTTCTCTTTTATAAACTTCTCATTTTCATTTTTCAAAGATGATATGACTTTTTCAAACTCATTTGTTGAGAATTTATAGAAGATACTTGTAAAGCATAACATGAATTTTCCTTTAAAAGTTTTTCATTTTCTTTTGATAAAACTTTATTTTTCAATTTTTCATTTTTCAGATCAATAAACAATTCATGAAATGCATCAGAAAGTTCAGAAAATGATACCTCATCATCTTCTAGTGCCATGTAATATAGGTTGACACGTTCAGTGGTTTCTTCTTCATCCGAGGAAGATGAATCACTGTATTCTGATGATGCTTTGTAGTTTTTCTTCTTTCTGAACTTTTTGCTCTTGTATTTGCCTTTATTCTTGAGCAATGGGCAATCCATCTTCATATGATCTGGTTTATCACAATAAAGCATTTGAATTTACCTTGCTTTAGAAATCTCCTGAATTTCTTTGAAAGCATTGTCATCTCCTCTTTATCGTCATTGGAATCGTCCGTGTCAGAGGATGCATGGAAGGCAAGTTCTTTCTTCTTTGAGTCGTGTTGTCGTTGCTCCTTCTTTCTTTCTTCCAATTGCACTTCATATGCCATTAGATTACCGATTTGGTTTTCTAACGACAAAGTTGAGAGATCATTCGCCTCTTCAATTGCGGTTGTCTTCTTCTCCCATTCTGGTGTGAGTGCACGAAGGATCTTACGAACTCTTTCGACTTGGGTGTAGTCCTTTCCAAGAGATGCTAGGGAATTGGTAATGTCGGTGAATCTTGTTACCATTTCGGATATGGTTTCATTCTCCTCCATTTTGAATAATTCAAACCTGTGGACAAGAACAGATATCTTAGATTCCTTAACTTTACTTGTGCCTTCGTGTGTTACCTGAAGAGTATGCCATATTTGATGTGCAGAAGTGGCTGTTGACACTCTGTTGAACTCTTCTTTGGTTAGGGCACAAAACAAGGTATTCATCGCTTTGGCGTCAAGGTTCGCATTCTTCTTTTGATCTTCACTCCAAGCGTTGTAGTTGGTTGATGGTTTGGTGTACGATGCTTCAACGATGTTCCAAAGTTCGTAGTTAAGCGATTGCAAGTAGATCTTCATTCTACACTTCCAATAGTTGTAGTTGGATCCGTCAAATAGCGGTGGACGTTGTGTAGAATGTCCTTCTTTGAATTGGGATGATGAGAACTCCGTTGCCATCTTTGTTGTTGACTTGTACCCGCTCTGATACCAATTGTTGGTCCCGAGATGATGTCAAATGCGGAACTATCTCTGTTGGCAATTATAGATCTAAAAATACCCAAGTCAACACAAAACTAAAACAAGAAGGATTAACGTTAAGTAAATAAATAAACTTGCAAAAAGGAAAATAAATATCAGAGAATAGACAAACGCAAACAAGAGAGATTTATCCTGGTTCGGTCCTTGTGACCTACATCCAGTCCCCAAGCCACCCGCTTGAGATTTTCCTTTATTCTTGATTTTGTACACCCAAAATCACAACCATGCACACCACTTGACAAATCCCCTTTGTCAAATATGTACACCTTCTCTACATCCAAGAGAACACCTTCTCTTCCACCAAGAGAATAAACTTCACCTTGTACAACTGCCTCTACACCAAGAAGCCACCCGTGTACAATGCTTGCTTTGAGTATTACAACTTTCCTATAAGCCTTGGTATTGTGTATGAACGTGGACAAGGTCTAGTATAGGAGAAAACTTCAGAGAACTTCACAATGGAAATGACTTTTTGGTGAAGAACAGAAGTTGGAAATCAGTTTTCAGGTTTGGCAGAATATTGACTTGGAAAACTGAAGATTTGGATTGATGTTTGGCCTTTGGATTAACTACCCTTTATATAGCTGAAGACTAGGGTAAGTTAGGGTAGTTATAGGTGCAATTCAAACAAATGGAACGTTGGAATTCATTGCACAAAAGACCAGATAACGAAAACTGTCCAACAGTCAGAAACTGCTTATAGTCGACTTGCCTATGGAGTTAGTCGACTAGACTAGGCAATTTTCCTACTATAAGTCGACTAGGTTTGACTATAAGTC
Source organism: Agave tequilana (assembly GCA_038442645.1). NCBI lineage: Eukaryota > Viridiplantae > Streptophyta > Magnoliopsida > Asparagales > Asparagaceae > Agave > Agave tequilana. Next base: position 6,724 of record JAVJIF010003573.1, read on the forward strand.
GACTAGGATAAGATACGTTGGACTGACAGTTTTCTGGATAACTGAATCAAGTCGACTGCAACTAACTATAAGTCGACTGGACCAGCTATTAGTCGACTAGGGGCAAGGGATTAGTCGACTACAAATGCTATTAGTCGACTACATTTTACTGTCAAGTCGACTAATGCAGAAACAAAGAGTTGGGTCTGTTTTGGACACAGGACTTAGTCGACTGGGGTTTGGGTCAAGTCGACTACACATGTTATTAGTCGACTATAAGGGACTGTAAGTCGACTAAAAGGACTGTGATATGAGTGTATGTGTCAAGGCTTTTTACATGCTATTTCATCTTTATAAAATACATCATATCAACTCTCCTTGGAACATCTTGATCATGTAGAACTCTTGATTCGTCATGTGTTAGAGCTCCAAATGACATGCGTCACATAAGTCTTCATCAAAACAAGTTCCAACAAGGTTTTCCCTTACAATTGATTGTGCAGAGTGTGCAATATATAGAAAAGTAACATTCACAAGAAAATATCACCCAAGAATGTTTTCTAAACTATATGCTATGCATACGTACCTTATCTCCAGCTATCTTCAGTAGTAATTGTAAAAGAAACATAACTAGACAAATGCCTAGAATGCAAGTTTAAACGTTTTTTAAGCAATTAATAATCACTCAGATTATTGTTGGACTAAAAACAGAGAGTGTGAATATCAGACATAGTAAAAATAATACACAAAAACTGTATTTTTCTAAAGCGATATGTTTTGCAAAAAAGAGGTTTTTAATAGTTCACAAATTTTCAAACTTGCGCTGCAATTTCTTGAAATTCTGTTTCCTACTTTCGAGAGTAGGGGTACAGAATAGCAAGTCTTCTCCTGCAAAGCTTGAGTGCTAAATCTGATTCCTCAATGTCCCTGAAATAAGACACCAATCTTTTTAGAAAATAATTACACCATTCCCTTCCCGGTAACGGCGCGAAAAATTGATTGAAAAATGAAAGCAATGAGAATTACCGTCTCGCTTTGGGCTAACGGGTCGTGTCCACGAGGAGGAATGCGATAGAAGCTTTTTGATGAATTGTTAAATAACAAAGAATGGTGTTTGTGTTTTTTTTAATATTGAAAAGAGAACGGAGAGAAGGGAAGTGATTTAAAGAAAAATTTAAAACTTGGAAAAGGCTTTGGAAAAGGTAATCTTTAAAAAGTGTTGAAAATTGTTTGGTTATTTTTAATATAGGAAACAAATCTGGGCTCACTATCTTACTACTCAACGATGTGTTCTTCTCTTAAAATTCTTAATGCCTCAACTTGATCATAGGCAAAAACTTAAGCTTTAGTTTCAAAAGTCTTAAGCAAAGCAAATAAGATCGTTTGGAAAAGTTTAACTTTTTTCTTAGGAAATCCTCTTGAACTGAATGTTAAATCATCAAGTTTTCAAGTATGAAATAAAGGCAAGTTCAAGTGATATTTTAAAAGAAATATTAGTTTAGAAATCCAAACCCATCCTTATGTGCCTTCAAGAATGCTTTCAAAGAAGAAAAGCTTAGTTTAAGGCATACATATGATTCCATTGAGTTCTTTACATGAAAATCGTTCAAACAAGAGGGATCGAAGAGAGGGACGATCGTGAGCCCAGAAAACGAGTTACCTACTCATGGAAGATGTAAAACAAGACATGTAAATAAAGCAAGACATACCCATGAATTTGAGTAGAAGAAGAGAAAGCTTGATCCTTTATTGATGTCACTTCAATCTTCAGATTACAATCACTCTATCTCTCTCTCTCACTGGTATTTGAACTGAACTACAAATTAGAAAACAGAGATACAACTTCTTTATACTATCTAACAAAGAACCTAAATCTTAAAAATAAAGAGACTAAAACTAATTTTCGGTCCCTTTTTCTCTGAAAATACAGTATTTATAGAAAAAATCAAACGGGGAGGGCGTACGAAGATAGGGGGAGCAAACATTCCCCCAACAAACACTAACAAGCCGCGAAAACTCGACTTTGGCCGCGTTTCTGCGGCCATAGTGTGGCCAGGTGGCCACACCTGGTTGGTGGGTCGTGCTCGCTTGGTGTTTCCCCTTTATCTCCTGCTGGTTTTCCCATTTCAACTCCAAGATTTGATGAAATAGCCTTTGATCTTTCGTTTTAACCACTTGATTTGGAAGATTCATTTTAACCGATTTTCAACCTCTCTGATTTGGCATGATCTGCCCTGATTTCCTGATTTCGAATTAATTCTAAATTAAATCAGAATTTGATGAGCTTTTGGGCTCGTTTCTCTTTCCTATCCTTTAGCTATGGGCCTGCATTTTATAAAGAAAAATAGGACTTATTAATAAGATTTATTAGATAATAAACATGATAATGTGACAATATATATGCAATATATGTGACCGATCATAGGATTCACCGAAGTCCCTTTAACATCTTCCAACTTCCTCTTCAGTGATTCTGAAGAGGGGTCACTTTGGGGACTTTGGAATTTCTTTTGAGTAAACAAACAAACTAAATCCAAATTGCTATCATTCACTATAATGTTGTATGATTCTTGGAATTAGTCATGAATTAGCAGAAGTATTGTGTATTCATTTTCTAATTCTTGATGGTTATGTGAATAAATAAACTTCACAAATTCTCTTTCCCTAAAAAGAAAATATGCAGAGATCTTTTTGTAATACCCCGTACCCAGAATACGTTCCCTGACACGTGTCCCGATTTTTTGCACGTATTATTCTAATTTTTTTTATTTTTGTTATTTTTGGTATCTGACACATATTTTTTGGACTGGAGCCCCGCCCGATCTTAGACTCTGAGCCCAGAGCCTGACTCCTTTATCTATTATTTTTTTTATTTATTTATTTTCCTTTTCCTTTCTTTTTCTTCTCCTTTCTCCATTTTCTTTTCCTTTCTCCATTTTCTTTTTCTCCCTCCTTCTACACTCTTCTCCCATCTTCCCCCTTCTCTTTTCTTCTCTTCTCCTCTATCTTTCCTCGCCTGGCATTCTCCCACTCTCTTTCATCCTCTCTCTCTCCCCCACACTCTCCCTCTCACTCTCTTTCTCTCTCCACTCTTTCCTCTCTCATTTCCTCTAGTCGGCCAACCACCCACATCTAACACCACCTCCAGCTGGTGACCCTCCGTCCGACGACCACCTCCCCGGCTAAGCTCCTCCGGCCACCTTCCTCCACCAAGCACCCCTCACTCTCTCACCCTATCTCCTCTCTACCTCCTCAAAAAATCTCCACCGCAACCTCATTGCCGGTGCTCCCTCCGGCCGGTGATATCCCTAGCAACCACCCTCCACCAACGGTCATCCCCCGATGGCCCCTCCCCCGGCTCCTCCTCTGGCGCCACCACTTTCTCCCTCTCCACCTCCAAACACCAAACCCCTCTTCTCTATTTCCCCTTCTTCTTCTCCTCCTATCACCAAGCACCACCCACGCCTCCACCATTTTCCCCTTCCACCTTCTCACTCCAGCCAACCCCCTTCTCCACCGGCCAACATCCACATATCACTACCACCTCCTCCACTACTTCACCTCCACCATATCCCCGGTCACACCTCCTCCCTTTCCACCTCCTGCATCACCTCCCCCGGCCGCACTTGTGCCACCCCAGCCTCCCCTCTCCTCCGCGCGCGCGCTCGGCCGTACATTCCCTCTTTTCTCTCCCCACCCACTTTCTCTTCCTGTTCCCCTCTTCCTCTCTTTCCCACTCTCTTCTCTCTCTTCTTTCTCCTCTCTCTCTCACGTCTCTCTCCTTTCTCTCTTTCTGATTCTGTTCTCTCTCACTTACTGATTCTCTCTCCTTTCTCTAATTTTCTCTTTCTCATATGTTCCATCTATTCTCTCTCAGTCACTTTCTCTCTCATATGTTCTCTCTCTCATTCCCTCTCTCATTTCCTCTTTCTCTCTTAGCCCTCTTCTTTCTCTCTCTTACTCTTATTCTCTCTCCCCCTATTTTTCTTTCTCTCTCATGTCTATCCCTTTCTCTCTATGTTTTCTCACCCTTTATTCCCTCTAATTTTCTCTTTCTTCACGCGATTCGTGCATTAATGCCATCGACGTTCCACCAGAGTTTAGCGTCGTAGTCGAGACGTTCTAGGCGAGTACTTGTTTTTGTATATGCGTGTACAGTTCCTTGTGATCAAGTACTATTTTCTGTATTGTGAGCACTTTTCCCTTCCTCCGGCGAGTTCATGTTTGTGTGGATGTGTATTTTGTATTGGTGTTTGTGCGAGTACCATTATTTATGTGCAAGTACATGTATTTGTATGTGTGGGTGCTTGTATATTTGGTGGGTGATTGTTGTATTGTGTAGGGATGGTTGTAATTGTGTAGGCGATGTTGTAATTGTATTCTGTAGGCTGATTGCTTGTAACATTGTAGGTGATTACTTGCATGTGGGTGCATTCTGGTTGTAATACTGTATTATTATAGGTTTAGTCAAGCCTTCGTGGTCGTTAGCCTTCGAGCTATTCTCCAGCCTTCGGGCTTAAGCCCTCAGAGTTTCTCTAGCTCCGCCGGGAGGTAAGTTTAGCACTCAGCACTTTATCACAAAACTCACTCGGCATAGCTTCATTGCGTGCGTTAGCAAGATATTCATACGCCCGCTTCGTCATGTGCATCTAGCTTCGCCGCGAGGGTGGCTTCATCATGAGTGTTAGCATAGCGTTCATACGCTCGCTTCACTGTGTACGTCTAACTTCGCCACGAGTATGGCTCTGCCGCGAGAGTCAGCAGAATGTTCATACGCATGCTACGACGTGAGCGTTAGCCTTATCGAGCGTGTTAGCGTCTGGAGCTGCATGGTAGCTCCACTAGGACCCAAGCTCTGCCTTGGGTCAAGCGTACAACTGACATGACCTAACTTCGTTCTAGCTTAACTAGCCCCATCTGAATAATCATTAGTAAATAAATTATTATTGTTATGATGGTTGTGAAAAGTTTGAAATATTTTTTAATACTATTTTCTTCTACTTGGTTGTATGATATGTTCCGGCATGATATTATAATACTGTATTTACTTATACTGTTATATTGTTGTACTCTTTCTAGTGTTACGACACTGACCTGTTACCTGTATCACATCACATAATACTCTTGTAACTAGATGTGGTGGGACGATGTGTGGAGCTAAGTATCACACCACACACGTGGTGTGATACTTAGCTCTCGAGTCCCCACATCGGTCCATAATGCACCTGCTATAGACATTGACCTGATTCCTTATTCCTATTATCCGATACGCATATAGTGTGTGGAGTTAAGTACCACACGGAGCTAAGTACCAACACGTGGTGGGGGTACCTCTGGAGTCCCTGGGGTACCTCTAGGGTCCTATATCATGTCCTTGGCACACTAGTCCTCCTAACCCAGTACTTGGCACATTATCTGATACAAGATGCACTTAACCTAACAGGATTATAGGCTGTCTAAAAACCATTAAGGATGGGTCATCAGACGCGGACCTCACTTCAATATGAAGGTCGCGTTTCAATTAAAATGTGGACCTCGCGTCCAAAGGAAAATAAAGACTTTAGATGCGAGTCTAAGAAACTTCGCGTCTCACGCGAGTATGAGCAACTCCGCATCCCACTTCAAACATGGGTCTGAGTAACTCCGTGTTTTACGCGAGTCTGAGCAACTCCGCATCCTACTTCAAGCGCAGGTCTGAGTAACTCTACGTTCCACTTCAAACGTGAGTCTAAGAAACTCCGCGTCTTGCACCTTACGCGGGTCTGAGTAACTCCGCATTCTGACTGAGATGTCCATATCTACAACAAACAACGCGAGGTCCACGTCCAGCATGAGACCCGCGTTTTTGTTATAACTGATCCCCATTACTGGAACAATTAACTTCCCACGTAATGGGGAGTTAATCCCCCATTATGGAATGATTTTAGGGGACAATTATACCCTTATGACTCCCTGTAAATAGTCTGAGGAGTTATGAATGGGGAGGACTTTTGGGAGGCCAGAGAAGAGAAAGAGACTTTGAAAGATTGAGAGCTGAGAATTCTCAAGTTAAAAACTTCTTACTTTCCTCTTACCTTTTTTAAAGGTCTATGTTAAAAATAGAGCTCCTCTCTGATTACTTTTCAAGAGCAACCCGTAGAGAAGCTTGTCATTCGGCCAGCCAACGGAGAACAAGAATCACTCTCCATCGCCACACAAAGAATCTAGCCTTAAACAAATGGGAGAACCAGTTACCCTCCCCTCTTTTGTAATTGGAATCATCTGTTGTAATTTTTCATCCACTCAAAGAAATTTTACTTCGCACAAATTTTCTGACTAAATAAAAGATGCAACTTCACTGGGGACTTCATTCTCTACTGATAAGAATGCCATGGCGCAAGCTGGCGTCCAGCTTCTCGGGAAAACGGTGGAATCCCTCATCATTGAATTCGACCAAGGAAAGTTCGAGGAATTTTTTCCCTCAGGCTCCGCTAGCCCCAAGACAATGTGGCAGTACCGCAAAGTCTCTTCTGAGACTCGCTCTCGAATGTCTTCAGAGATTTCTCCCAAAGTGGTTCACACCACAGCTCACGGCATAAATGGTGCCACTTCTAACAAGGTTCTAAAAATCGCTCGTGCAACCTATACAACCCATGTCAATGTCTCTCAGGAGACCCGCAGGGCTAATGCGTTGGTACACTATCATAGCGATGGTGAAGATCAATTCCGCCATCACTCTCCTCTCTGAACTCTACAATTTCAGGTTGTTGAGGGTTTTTCACAACCCTTGTGACTCAACCAGAATGCTGAATGTCGACAAAGGCGTCATGCTCGTTGACAACAGATTGAAAATTCTGTAGAGGCAATCTGTTCTGCAGATTCAGAACACGAGGTTCATACTCGCATTTCTTTCAAGCGACGCGAGGATCACGTTTCTGTTTTAGAACGTGAGTCCCGCGTTCTTCAACAACACGAGGTCCGCGTCAAAGGCGAGACCCGCTTCAACCAACCCCAAAACGCGAAACCCACATTCTGCTTATTTCAGAACATGACTTCCGCGTTTCTAATTCTAAACGCGAGACTCGCGTTCTGAGGCATACTCAGCCAACACTGGATGTTCGTGTTCCAACACTACGTGAGGTCTATGTCTCAACAAAGCAACGTAAGACCCGCATTCAGAATGACATGTCTACATGACATAAAAAGCCAAAAAGCTTTCACCCCAGGGGTTTGAGTCTAGTTCCTCAGATGTCCCCGCGACAGACCTGAGGGACTACCTGACAAGGAAAAGTAATGTTCATCAAATCACTCCTCAATGTCATTGCAAGCATCTCTTGTCAGTAGTACTTTCTGATTGTCATTGCGACTTTCAGATAAACAAGCCCTCGATTTTTAGCCGGTTGTCATTAGCTTCAAATTCAGCCAAGAGACAATGATCCCAGGAGAAGAAATCATTCTCCGACGTTGAGAGTGGCTGTGAACATGGTGGGGCCGAGTTTCACACCAAGCAAGTCCAAAGAGAAGCAAATGGCTATCAGTTTAAAGCACTCAGATGTTGACCAATCTCCAGGTTTGAAGGACATTCTTATCGAACCTGAAGGGGTCTACCGACACACTTGGACCCAGACGGAACCAATTGCACCAGTCGACTATATTCTATTGGCCAGAGGAATTGAGGTAAACGATGAACACTCTGCCATCGTTGAATCCCAGTCTCCAAATTCTAGTTCAGGGACAGCAGCGTTTGCTTACTTGGCGGGAACTCTCAAGGAAGTGGTCAAACAATTCAAGAGCAGGTCTGAGTTCAAAGGGAACAACTCGAAATGATTCGAGCTCAGTAAGAATCTATCGATACTCTTAAGCAGATGCTTTTGCAACTGCTTAAGGAGAACAAGTGACCGAAGTTCAAAACTTCGTCCAAGAAGTCTAAGGGTAAAAGGAAGGGGAGAGGTCATCTTCTGCAAACACTAAAGTGAAGAGCATTCCAACTCTGAGCCACCCAAATCTTCATCTGAAGAGAAGGATAACTCAGAAAATGAAAGCAGTCATTCCAAGAGGATGAGTAATTGGAGCAACGTCTCGAAGCACTAACAAACTGAGGCGGTCTTCAAGACGTGAGGATAATTCGACCCTACCCAGCAGAATGGGATACGACTCCTTACCCTCCCAAGTTCAAGGCACCGACCCTCTATACTTTCGACGATAAAGGGTAGTCGAACCAACACATATACTACTTCAAATCTCAAAATTGGAATGTAGTATCAAATGATGCTATTATGACTCGTTTATTCATTGGAACTCTTAAGGGGGTCACCTTTGAATGGTTCATGAAACCTCCTGCCGGATCGATCAAGTCATGGGCCGACCTCGAGAAGTTGTTTCTGGCTCGTTTTCTGGCTCGTTTCTTTGAAGACGATACAGAAATTTCAGTGCCAACTCACCTTGGAATCAAGCAAAAGAAAGGAGAGTCTATTAAGACATTCATCAAAAGATTTCAGAGTACGGCACTCTGTTGTCCCAGCGGCATAACCCAGTCTACTGGTTGAGACATGTCGCTATAATCTACAAACTGCCCTCCTCGCTCAAATGGGAGTAGCAGAATGCCGCAATTGGAAGCAATTGGTGCCATAAGGCGAGCAGGCGAAAGAAATTATCGCCAGGGTCAGAGCTAAAGAAAAAACAGCAAATCAAGACCTGACAAACCAACACGGCGTGCCCAAAGTCATCCTCAAAACAAGAAAAGATACTCCGGCAACGGAGGTTAAGTCACATTCGAAGACCCAGTCAGTCAGAGGTGGTGTGGCTCCCGGCCAAGCACGTGCCACTAAACGATACTCCTTCAAGGATGAGCATATGGTCTTTTTGTTTAAGTTACTTCAAAAGAGTAATAAACTCAAATTGCCGGAGGTCAGACGTCCCGAAGAGGTGATAGATGATCTTAACTACTGTTTATATCACAGGATGCTGGGACACCCTACAAGATTTGCTACATCTTTAAGGATGTTCTTCAGGCCCTGATTTATGCAGAGGTACTTAAGCTCTGTCAAGAACAAAAGAAGATGACTGCTAACATGACATCTATATTACCTATTCAATTTGGCTGGGATCTCACGCCAGCACCAACCGGAGTGTTTCCATCCCGAAAGGGAAACTAAGAGTGATCAATACTGATACTCACAACCAGAAGGAGAAAGGTCTTTTCCCTGTTCTTACTTCTCGAGGAGAGACAATGTGGGTCCATCCTGACATTGTTGAAAGCTAGCAGTGGACGACTGTCACAAATAGGAAGTCTAAAGGCAAGACCAAGGCATCTTCCAGCAATGTGGTGGGTATCTCTACAAAAGAAACCGAAGAAGATGTTGCCACTCTCACTAGTTTAGGAGAAGATGAGTCAGTCTTTGCTGCTGACACAGGCACACCTCCCACGTAGAAGACTCAATCTGGCAAGCAGTACTTGAAACAGTACAGCGAGTTGATGGTAGACCCCCAGCCAGCTGAGGAGACAATCAAGCAGTCCATGAAATCATCCGTGAAAAAACAGAAAGAGCTTCACTATGTTAAAACTCCCTAAAAAGGCGGTATGGGACCATCGACTCCCTTCCGTTTTGATGCCATGGCTCAACTAGCCAATATCCCTGCTCGACTCACTTTTTGTGAGCTCCTGAGGTTTTCCAAGTCTATAAGGGATGTCTTAAGAGAAGCATTAGCAGATGCAGAGGTTTTCATGATCCGAATTCCTGCTCTATGCGGAGAGGAAGACGACAACCATTTCCACCACACCTCAAAACAATTTCACCTTCACCCCAGAAGACATGAAAATTAAAGAAAGACATGATAGACCCCTATATTATACAGGGTATATTGGATCATCTGAAGTGAGCCATATTCAGGTTGATCCGGGATCCACATTGAGTATTATGTCCCGCAGGGTCATGCAGCATTTGGGGATCCCCACCTGCCAATTAAGCGCCACTCAGACAATCATTTATGGTTCAACACCAATGGTGCCCGCCCGATGGGGAAAATCAACCTCAAATGTCAAATTGGGGACCTGAAATCTGAGGTGATATGCTATGTCATTGACGCCGACATGTCACATAATTTGCTGCTGGGACAACCTTGGATTCACCGCAACTTCATCATCCCATCCAATCTTTATCAAGTGATGAAATACGTTGATGAAGATGAAAAAGTGAGAACATTGATTGCCAAAAGGCACTCATTCAAGGGAGTTGAGAATTACTTCACTGATCCCTCCTCTATCAAGATTCTATTGACACTGATGAGAATCCACACCAGAAGAACACGACTCAGGTAATGAAGCTGATACAGAGCCAGAAGAAGAAGAGTGTCTCTGAGAAATAAATCTACTTGTAATAAGCATATGATAAGCTCGATTTTAATACCACCGCTAATGTTAAAGGAGAGTGGTTTATCAATGAAAATTTAGATTTGGCTTACTTTTCTGCTTTGCTTTTGATTCTGTACCGTCATATACTAGTACTGATGTATACAGTGACCCTTGATCAGCAATGAATGCCCTGACATCATTGCGTACACCAATAAAGTCATCCCTTATGTTACGCGAAAAGATTGGAGACGTGCGCAAAGCTCTCTTTGAAGTACCAGCCAAGCGGGAAGATCAAAAATCAATTCTCTTTGGAAGAGTTGAGTCTGAGCCCACAACTTGTGAAAGCTCAGGGGATAATTCTGAGTCTCCACAATTCTTTTGTTATGGACAATAGTCACGTTACATGATGGAAAGAATGGGGTATGATTTTACCAAAGGATCGAACCTTAATTTTGGCAAAGGAAAGCGAGCATTACTTCGTTCGTTTGTACTAAAAGGCAAAAACCCCGACTAAAAGGGAAAAACCCCGACTACTATCACAAGACTCGAAGAGGACTCGGTTATATATCTACATCAGTCTCGTCAGATTCTGAATCTGAAGAAGAGGTCTATCATGACAGCTCATCAGCAACATCTTCGTGGGACTCAGATGTCAGTGTCGGTGATATCTTCGAAAGTCTCTCAGTGAACATTGTATCAACCAGTCATTCAGAAGATGATGGAGAAGATACCTTTAAATCTGAAGAATTGATTCAATCGGACTCTGATCCATGGATTATACACTTAAATACTCTTTGGGATATACACTTTGAACAATGCGAACGACCCACTGAGGATAAAGTGACTCAAATAAATCTTGGAGATGAGGCTAACTCTAAGCCCATTTTCATAAGCGAAAGCTTATCACCTTCCAAGAAAAAATACTTAATATATCTCATATGAGAGTATAAATACGTCTTTGCTTGGAATTATGAGGACATGCCGGGGCTCGATCCCTAGATTGCTATGCAACATCTCAACATCAACCCGGATGTCAAGCCAGTCAAAATGATGATTCTGTCCCGAGATTATGAAAGCAATCGAATCAGAAGTCAAGAAGCTCATAGACTCTGGTTTCATCAGAGAAGAGCAACATCCTAATTGGGTGGCCAATATAGTTCTTGTTCCAAAAAGAATGAAAAGATCCGGATTTGCATCGACTACCGTGATCTAAATGTCGCTTGTCTAAAAGATGAATTTTCTCTCTCGATCACGGATGTTATGATTGACAATACGTGGGTTTTGAGTGAATGTCTTTCATGGATGACTTTTTAGGATGTAATCAAATAAAGATGTACCCTGAAAATGAAAAACACACATCTTTTAAGACACCTTTGGGGTAGACTGCTTACATAGTGATGCCCTTTGGCTTTAAGAATGCTGGTGCAACTTATCAACGCGCCATGAATGTTATCTTCTATGAGCATATACACAAGACCGTAGAATGCTATGTCAACGATATCGCTGTGAAAAGCTGCAACAAAGGCGATCATCTCGTAGACCTGAGAAGAGTGTTTGACATCATGTGGGCTCACCAGTTGAAGATGAACCCAATTAAGTCCTTCTTGTGGGTAGCCAGTGGCAAGTTCCTGGGATTTGTCATTAAATCCAAAGAAATTCACCTGGATCCAGAGAAAATCCGCGCCATCCAAGAGATGCAACCTCCGAGAAATCTTAAGGAACTCAGAGGTTTATAAGGACGATTGGCATATATCCGGAGGTTTATATCAAATCTTTCAGGGCGCTGCCAATCCTTCACTAAATCAATGAAGAAGGAAGTCTCATTCGTTTGGAACAGTGCTTGTCAGCAAGCATTCGAAGAGATCAAGGAGTATCTCACACATCCTTCCGTTCTGGTAGCTCCAGTATCAAACTTTTCCTGTTATATATTCGAGCTTTGAATCATTCTCTAGGAGCTTTGCTAGCTCAAAGCAATGATCAGGCAATCTACTACTTGAGTAGAACAATGATCGGGGCGGAGCATTGTTACAACCCGATCGAGAAAGAATGCTTAGCCTTAGTCTTCACTATTCAGAAGATGCGACACTATCTCGCGAGGCAACACATTTATGTCATCTTTAGAGTTAATCTGTTGTGATTACTCATGATAAGACCATCTTTGCTGAATTGCAGACTAACGAAATGAACCATATTGCTCTCACAATATGAGATGCAATTCATGCCACGAAAGGTGAACAAAGGTCAAGCTATGACAGATTTCCTGGCCGATCATCTAGTTGCAGGAAGTTTAAAACTTTATAACGATCTCCCAGATGAGATTGCAAAAGTTAATGCGACATGTCTCCTCAGAAGAACAATTCTTGAGGGATATATTATCGCAGGTGTGGGGTTAGTGCTCATGTCCTCACATAATCACGTGATCTCTCATGCATTCTCATTAACTGAGCCATGTTCCAATAATGTTTCAGTATACAATGCTCTCTTGATCGGGATGCAACTTGCTGAAGAGATTGGAGTCAAAATCTCGAACCGTATGGTGATTCAAAGCTCATCGTCAACCAGATTCGCGAGGAATATGAAGTCCGACATGAAGACTTGGTGCCCTATCTCAACGCGACCATTGACATGGCAGAGAAGTTTAAAAGCTTCTACATTGACTATATACCGCGTTAGCAGAATGCGCATGCAAATGCATTAGCATCTCTCGCTGCTTCATTGGTCCTTTCAGCCAGAGCAGAAGAGAGAGTACTTGTCTACAGTCACAACTTGTACAGTTGCAAATTCACCATTGAAGACAATAAAACTCCAAGAGGAGACCTTCAAGTTAAATATGTTCTTGAGACTTCAATAAGTCTCAAACCTAGGGATTGGAGGTTCCCTTACATTGGCTTTGTCTTGTATGGTATATTTCCTGACGACCCCAAAGAGGTAGATGCCATCAGAAGGAAAACTCATCGGTTCTATTACAATGTGATCACGTGAACATTGTATCGCCGGTCGTATGATAGAATCTTACTCCGATGCCTTTCACATAAGAGGCAGAAGAGGCGCTCAAAGAAACTCATGACGGCATGTGCGGAGCACACCAGCCTGGACCTAAGCTCGGAGATTGGCTTAGAAGACTTGGCTACTACTGGCCGAAAATGATCCCTGACACCATTGCCTATGCTAAGCGATGCCATGCCTGTCAAATCCATGGTGATTTCGTCCATCAAACACTGGGACATCTTTATCATATGTCCTCTTTATGAACATTTGATATGTGGGGAATGGATGTTATCAGACCCATCAGCCCCTAACATCCACAAGACATCACTTTATCTTGGGCATAACTGATTATTTCTCAAAATGAGCAGAAGTCGTTCCCCTAATGGAAGTAAAGACATCAAACATGCTCAAGTTCATCAAGCATCACATGCTCTACCGCCTTGGTGTACCCCAACAAATTGTCCACTACTATGAACCCCAATTCGTCTGCTAAACATTCCAGAGATTCCGTAATAAATTCAGAATCCAAAGTGTGTATCAACGACATACTATCCAGCTAACAACAGTCTTACAGAAGCCTTCAACAAGACTATTTGAAAGCTACTCAAGAAGTTTGTCTTAAAAAGTCAATGCGATTGGGATGACAAACTAGGTGAATGCTTATGAGCTTCCCACACAATAGTAAGAACTCCGACAAAAGTCACGTCATTTTTCTTAGTGTATGGATGTGAAGTTTTACTTCCACTGGAAATCTAAATCTTGTCCCTCCGAGTTGCCTTGACAACCAGGATGACGGATGAAGAGAAGCATCGATTGCACCCCCAAGAGTTGAAAGTTTTACATGACAAATGTCTGCAAGCCCAACAACATCAAGCTCTGTCAAGCCCAAATTTTCAAAGTTTTCAATAAGTCAGAGAACGGGTTTTCAAGAAAGGCGATCTTGCCTAAGCTGTCAGTAGACCCATGGTTATGACACATAAGATGAAAGAAAATTTCAACTCAAATGGGAAGAACTATTTGTAGTAAAGTTAATCTAATCAAATGGAGCATATCACCTTATAATTCCGGACGTGATACGTTCATGATGCCAATCAACGGCAGATTCTTGAAGAAGTACTATCCTTAAAGAGACTCTTCTTATGATCAAGTTAATACTACACCTCTGATCGAAGCTTCGCCCTAATCAATCAGATGGATTAGGGTTTGAGATCCAAGATTTTTAGGAGAGCGCTAAAGAAGAGCTTCCTTATTCAACAGATTACATCACGATCAATCGACGCCGAGCTGACCAAACATCATTGACATCGTGATGCATGATGTTAATATCAAAGAAACAGAGCTAGAAACTTCAGTTTTAGCTTTGTCACTCTTCTCATGATCAAGTTAATATTACACCTCTGATCAAAAATTCATCTTGATCAATCAGATAGATTAGGGTTTGAATTTCAAGATGTTTGAAAGAGCACCAAAGAAGAATTTTCTCATTCAAGGGATCACAGCACAATCGATCGATGTCGAGCCGACTGAACATTGGTGACATTATGATGCATGATATAAACATTGAAGAAATGACAAAGGTAAAATGTCAGCTTTTACCCTTGTCACTCTTCTCTAGTATATAGACATGCAACCACCTTCAGCTTAGAAGAATAGGTCATATTTTGAAGTCGAGCATACCTAAGCAACAATTTTAGGCGCTCTTCTTTCTGATCATTCCTCTCGATCCAGAAAGATGGCTTATCTAACCTAACTTTTTCATATGTAATGGTGGCATATCTCTCTACTCCTGTTCGATCGATCGAAGCGACCCAACGATAAAGAATCCGAACAATCAGATGGTGGACTTGAATGAATTTATCTAATAGCTTATTAAGTTAAACTAATTGAAGAAGGTTTGTGACGCGTCCTTGCAGAATCTTTTCACTGTTTCCACATTCATATCAAGATGTGATGATCGGTCAACTCTCATGGAGGGTCGAATGAGTTTATTGATGGCTTATCAGGTCAAATTCATCGAAGAAGTGTTTGAGGTTTTACCTACACACAGAAAAACACAGAAATTCAGAACTTAAGAATAGAAGTGGAAGGTAATCAATACTATCGCGATAGCTAGTGGCTATGCTAATTGTTCGCGATTCGAAATTCATGAAAAACTCTATCGTTGTTGAATCACGTACAAGTTATGAAACCTAAACTCACTAGAATCTTTTTAGCAAAGTGTGTAGTGGCAAGTATGAGATCGAATCCACATAGACTTGTTCTTGAAATTTTAGTTATTAAAAATCTCACTTTTATCTTATTCTAGTTGAGAAATCCCTTGGATGAAGGTTGGAATTTTTTTTAAAAAATAAATAAATAAATAAAGATCTTGTAGAAGAAAGCAAAAGCAAAATAAAAATATGAATAAAGTAAAAGAAAATAAAAATATGAAGAAAGCAAAAGAAGAAAGAAATACTAACCTTTTTGCGAAGATTTGAATAACCAAAGTAAAAAAAATTACGAGATTGGTACGAAGGGAAGAGGAAGATGAACCAGTGAACTTGTTTCCTGTCGTCACCTTGTTGTTTCCTCCAAGCGATGCTGAAAACAAAAGAACCTAATAAAAGAAAAAAGATGACTTCATGGAATCAAATATGTAAGAAAAAAATAGCATAAAAAAATAAATAAAGAGAAAATTAAGAAAAACTTAGACTGAACGCCGCAAGATCGTGAAGAAGAATTCTAAATTTTATTCAATAAGCATCAAATACAAAGCTCTTGACCTCTCCAATCTCGCATTACAACGCTCAAAACTCTCTTTTTCTGGCTTTTCAGCCCTCTCCAGTGTCCTCCCTCTCTCAATGAATACAGATATTTATAGGAAAATAGTGATAAGGGAGAGTGTAGGGAGATAAGAAGAGTTGGCTATTTTTGAATTTCAATCTTCCCCTTATCTCCAAACTTGATTTATCCAGAATTCTGATCTGCAGCTTGATGGCGTGTTGATTGCTGAATATTACTTAACAGATGATAGAATTCGAAAAAGTGATCAACATAAGAGTTGTAGCCCTTTAAATCTTTTTTCTGGATCATCTTGAATCATCAGATTTTAGGTTCGGTAGCGAAAGTTATGATTAAAATGCTAAACTATATCTAGTCTGAATCTAAATTGCTTCATCTCATCCGTTGATCTTCTCTCTATCCATTTATCGTCAGCAAACCCAATAGGGTCTTCAAAAAATTCATTTTTTTTAAAATTTTTATAGTATTATCTTATCTGATAAATCCAATCCTCAGATAAGATAGACTAAAGATTCTCTGAATTTGAGTCGATCCCTGTTTGATTTGAATTTTTGGGTTTGTTTGGATAGGATCCATGTTTATCTTCTCTTTATCATCCTGCAAGGATTAGGACATTAAAACAAGTGAGTTTGTAATGATTTATTATAAAATATATGTAGAAATGTAATAATATTTATGCAATATATGTGTCCAAACACACCCCCACACTTATATTTTGCTCGTCCTCGAGCAAAACAAAACTAATCTAAGGTTTTTATTTGGACCACTTTTGCAGGTCACGCTATTGCACTTAGCATGTACAATAAGCCTTTAAACCTCTAGGTTACCCCTAGAGGAGGAGTTGTAGTCTCCTGAGGGTTTTCAGTAGATTACACCCACAAAATCCATAAAGAAAAGAAATAATTTGTTAGTATTTTTAAAAATACATTTTTGAAAAGAAGAGAAAATATTTGAAGTGTTTTTACAAGTATTAAGCAACTTGTAAGTTATAAGAGTATCGAATTATTCATCCCTAGACTTAGCCTCTATTCAAATATTTGTTATCAATTAAGGTTAGAAATAAAATTGTATTCTCATCTAATCTATTATTTTACCTAAAGTCATATGCATCCTGTGACTGTGAATATTTTGACTAAGGGTTCTTCAACTCTAATTCTTATTCTTTATTTGTATATATACTGGTGGTAATATTCCTTAGCTTTCTTAGGCTTTCTAATTTGCCCATGTATATGAACCTTAGTCGGTGACTCCCAAACCGGACGGTTTTAGGGCACCGGGTGAGAAAACACCCCAAGGACTTAGGACTCGAGCAAACAAGGCTACAAAATTAAGGATTTATTTGGTGATATGAATCACTTTTAGGCGTGAATAATCATGCTTTATGAGGCACAAAAATCCAGCTTAATCAGAGGATTCTTATTATATATAATATATATTTCTTCTTCTTTTTTTTTTGAAGGCATAAGAATTTTGTTTTTGAACCCTAAGTATGTAAGTATATAAAAGATGCATATTTTATCAAGGTAAAAAATCAAGACTAGATTACTTCTTCAATTTTTTCTTCCTATCCCTAGAAATTAAATAAATATTCTTATTTCAACCAAGTATAAGAAATCCTAATTATGATTCTCTTATTCCTTAAATTAACTTAATTTCTTACAAAAATAAGTCAAAATATTATTTTTCTTTTCAAAAAGTTTTTTTTGTAACAAAGAAAATGTTTTTTATGTTTTTTTAATCTTTTTTATTATATATATGTATTTTTAGAAAACCTAAAAGAAAACCTATGTTAACCCTCCTCCACACTTATCTCATGCATCATCCTCAATGTATGAATGAATGCATAGCATGCTACAAATGTAAGAATGTGAAGGGTAGATAGTACCTGATGAGGACGAGTGAATGTTATCCATCATTGCTAGTTAAGAGAAAAAAATACAAAAACTATAATACATAAATGGATCCCTTGTATGATAGAGATCAATCCTGATAAACAGGACTTCCAGAAGGATTTCCTCCACTTCTGGGCTCAGATACTCACGGTATGGTTTTAAACGATGGCCATTTACTTGAAAAGTGGTACCATTCGTGGTATTGTGGACCTCAACTGCACCATGTGAGCTTACCTTATGAACAATGTACGGACCGGTCCAACAGGATTTCAGTTTTCCCAAAAAGAGATGTAGATGGGAATTGTACAGCAAGACTTTTTGCCCTGATTGAAACTTCATCCGAGTTATGATCCTATCATGCATAATCTTCATACGATCCTTGTACCATTTTGAACAGTCGTACGCATCATTCCTTATCTCTTCAAGCTCATCCAGTTGAAGTTTCCTAGACTATCCTGCCTTGTCTAGATCAAAATTTAGGCGTTTGATTGCCCAGTATGCTTTATGTTCTAACTCGACAGGAAGATGGCAAGCCTTGCCATAAACTAACCTATATGGAGACATTCCAATAGGAGTTTTGAATGTAGTTCTATATGCCCATAAGGCATCAATCAGGTGAAGAGACCAATCTTTTCTAGTAGTATTCACAGTTTTCTCTAAAATGGTCTTGATGGCTCGATTGGAAACTTCTACTTGGCCACTAGTCTGTGGGTAGTAAGGGGTGGCTACTCAATGATTGATGCAATATTTTCTCATTAAGGCTTCAAATGTACGATTGCAGAAATATTTTCCACCATCGCTGATGATTGCACAAGGAAAGCCAAAACGAGAGAATACATTCTCTTTCAAGAAGTTTACCACAACTTTGTGGTCATTGGTTTTACATGCTATCGCCTCTATCCATTTAGAGACGTAGTCAACTGCTACAAGGATATATTGGTATCCATGGGATATAGGAAAGGGACCCATGAGTCAATGCCCCAAACATCGAAGATTTCGACAACTAAGATAAGGTTTAACGGCATTTCATTCCGGCGTGCAATCTTTCCTAATCGTTGACAATGATCACATGATTGACAATAGACATGAGCGTCACGAAATAGAGTGGGCCAATAAAAACCACATTGTAAAATTTTTGCAGCAGTTTTCTTCTCACTAAAATGACCTCCACAGGCTTGGTCATGGCAAAATGAAAGGATGCTCCTAAATTCTGAGTCAGGAGCGCAGCGTCGAATGATCTGATCAGGATAGTACTTGAACAAGTATGGTTCATTCTAGAAGAACCATTTGACCCTAGCTAAGAAACGCAATCGTTCTTGCTTGGTCCAAGAATCGGGCATCTGTTCCATGACAAGATAATTCACAATGTCAGCATACCACGGAATAATTGAAGAGGAGACAGACATTAACTGCTCATCAGGAAAAGTCTTAAGGACAGGTAGTGAGTCAGACACAGATTTGACCACAATCCTAGACAAATGATCTGCTACAACCTTCTCAGCTCCCTTTTTATCATGAATTTGTAAGTCGAATTCCTGTAGGAGTAAGATCCAACGAATTAAACGAGTTTTAGCATCTTTTTTCGTGAGAAGGTACTTTAAAGCCGCATGATCGGTGTAGATTAGGACCTTAGAACCTATAAGGTATGGACGGAATTTGTCAAGAGCGAAAACGACTGCCAACAACTCTTTTTCAGTGGTGGAATAATTCAGTTGGGCATCGTTAAGAGTCTTACTGGCATAGCAAATGACTTGAGGAAGTTTATCCACTCGTTGGCCTAGGACAACCCCTACAGCATAGTCGGAAGCGTCACAGTTAAGTTTAACACTATACCTCTAACAGTGATTAAGTTACTACCAAGTTTAATATTAAACCTCTGACAGTCACTTTTTCTCAGGCTTTCATATCGAAGCTAAGATGAGTAATGCTAGGTTTAACACCACACCTCTAACATCCAGTTCATTATTAATTTCAACAATACACCTATGACAATGACTTTTCCTCAGGCTTCCATATCGAGCTAGGATGAGCGATGCAAAGTTTAACACCACACCTTTAGCATCCAGTTCATTGTTAAGTTCAATAATACACTGATGATTCCAATCAGGTGGTTGGATGATGGGTGCCGAGGTTAACTCGGTGTTTAGCCTTTCAAAGGCTTCCAAACAAGAAGGAGTAAACTCAAAAGGAACATCCTTTGCTAGAAGATCACAAAAAGGTTTGGAGATTTTGGAAAAATATTTGATAAAGCGGCGGTAAAATCCAGCATGGCCTAGGAAAGATCGCACCTCCCGAACAGTTCTAGGAGGTGGTAATTTGGCGATTAGCTCTACCTTAGCTTTATCAACCTCTATACCTCTATCAAAAAAAATGTGTCCTAAGACAATACGGGATTTCACCATGAAATAGCATTTTTCCCAATTAAGAACTAGGTTCTTCTCCTTGCATCTTATCAATACCAATGATAGATGATATAAACCCTCATCAAAAGTAGACCCAAAGACAGAGAAGTCATCCATGAAAACCTCTAGAAATCGCTCAACCATATTTGAAAAGATGCTCAACACACACCGCTGAAAAGTAGCCGGTGCATTGCATAGCCCAAAGGGCATGTGACGATATGCAAAAGTGCCAAACGGACATGTGAATGTCGTTTTTTCTTGGTCCTCACGAGCAATGTGGATTTGGTTATATCCTGAATAACCATCGAGGAAGGAATAGTATGCGTGACCGGCAATACATTCTAACATTTGGTCGATGAAAGGTAAAGGAAAATGATCTTTCCTAGTCATGGAGTTGAGTTTTCTATAGTCTATGCACACTTATGCACACTCGCCAACTAGTTTGAACACGAGTTACTAACTCATTGTTCACATTAGTAACAACTGTGACTCCAGACTTTTTGGGTACAACTTGTATTGGACTAACCCACTGACTATCAGAGATAGGGTAAATGATACCCGCATCTAATAATTTTATTATCTCCACTCTCACCACCTCTTTCAAAATAGGGTTTAAACGCCTCTGTGGTTCTCTCGAGGTCTTGGCATTCTCTTCAAGATGAATTTGGTGCATTACCACAGAGGAGCTAATTTCCTTGATGTCTGCTATGATCCATCCTATAGCTTCCTTATGTTCCTTAAGAACATCTAGCAATTTTTCTTCTTGGTCCTTATCTAAATGAGATAATATGATTACAGGTAAGGTTTCTGACTCACCTAGGAAGGCATACTTCAATGTGTCGGGTAAAGGTTTGAGCTCCAACTTAGGAGGCTCAACGATTGATGGAACGGGAACAGATGTTGACAATGGTGAGGGTTCTACCTTAGGTCTCCATAGGTTGGTGTCCATGATGGGGACAAAATCTAACAATACGTTCACCTCTTCTATAGACTCCTCAATATCAAAATTCATTCCAAAATGGGTCAAGCATTTCTCCAAGGGGTCTTCATAGCAAGACTCCTCAAAGGTGTGATTGACCAACACATCAATCATGTTGACCTCCTCATGATCGTCCATTACATGTGGTTGGGAACTAGTATGGAAAACATTTAGCTCAACTGTCATATTCCCAAATGACAAGGTCATGACTCCATTCCTACATCTAATAACAACATCACCAGTAGCAAGGAATGGTCTCCCTAAATTCACAGGGGAGTGTTGCTTGGATCTCTAACTGGTTCAGTGTCTAAGATCACAAAGTCAGCAGGAAAATAGAATTCGTCGACCTTCAAAATAACATCCTCAATAATTCCCTTGGGGACCTTAACTGACCTATCTGCTAGAAGCAATGTAAGGTTAGTGAGTTGTAACTCCCTAAACCTAATTGTTTGTACACAGAATAGGGTAAAAGGTTTACACTTGCCCCTAAATCTAGTAGACACCGATCCATAACTGATCTCCTATCCTAACAGAAATAGTTAGACTCCCAAGATCCTCATATTTGGGTGCAATGGGTTGCTGGATGAGACATGATGCTTGTGTAGCAAATGCAGCTTCACGAGGCACATAACTTTTCCTCTTGACCATGGTTAGGTCTTTTAGAAATTTAGCATATGAATGTATCTGATTAATGACATCCAAGAAGGGAATATTGATTTGGACATTTTTAAAAACTTTCAAAATTCCCTCACAGTGATTTTTCTTCCTAGTTGGATGAAGACGTTGAGAAAATGGGGCTTTGGGCACAAAAGATTTATCTTGATTGTCAACAATAACTTGATCATCTGTCTTTGTTGACTCCTTTGGTTCCTTTTTTTCTTTTCTTTTATAATATTAGGATTGTTTGGTGGATCTTGGACTTGGTTGTCCACTATCTTGCATGACCGTAAAGTGTGGATGACTTGGACTTGACGGTTTGAATCAGAACTAATTTCAAACTGGCCTGTTAGAGTATTTTGAGGAGCAGGTTGTCCTCTCGGGTTGGGCACAGTTTGACTAGGAAAAGTTCCTTTCTCTCTCTCCCTAACAGTTGCAGCTAATTGTTCTATCTGAACCTCGAGCCTAGCTATCGTCTGATCCTGATTGTGACACATTTGGGCTTGAGTTTGATTAGTTATTAGTTGGCTTTGCATGAATTGTTGGAGAGTGTCCTCTAAAGAAGGTTTTCTTTGATTGGGAGGGACATATGGAGGGACAGATGGTGTTGCATTGAATTGATTTCCCTTATGAAATTGCTTATTAGAAGATGGTCCTTGAAATGATGATGATCCACCATATCCTTGTCCTTGAGGAGACTTCCATGAAAGGTTGGGATGATTCCGTCATCCCGGATTGTAAATGGGTTGTTGTTGGATTGGGCTTGCGAAATGTATTGAGTATATTTACTTGCTCCGCTTTGATAATTGGCAACCCGGGGCATTGTTCAACCAAGTGGTCTTGGCTGTCACAAAGGACACAAACGGGAGACACCACTGGCTTGGATGGTTCGGGAGCTGAAGATTGTGCTCCCTTACTTAATTCTAATGCTTCAAGTCTTCGTACTACTGATGTCAATTTGGCATCACTCTCAAAATAAGGGTTGACTTTATGCATACCACCCCTGTTAGTGAAAGTTGAGGTGGTAAGTTGCTTATTATCAACACTAACAGGCTCCCATTCTAGAGTATTTTCTGCTACCTCTTCAAAGAATTGCCATGCATCATCGGCCGTTTTGCTCGTGAATGTTCCATTGCAAAGGGACTCAATCATGGTCTTATTCGAGTAGTCTAACCCTTCGTAAAGAATTTGAATCAAACGGATCTTTTCAAATCCGTGATGGGGACACTCAAGTAAAAGATTCTTTAATCTTTCAAAATATGTGAAGAACGTCTCCCCTTGTAGTTGATGGAAGGTGTTGAGGGTTTGACGTATGGTAGCAGTTTTCTGCTTAGAATAGAACTTCCTATAGAAGACTTCTGCTAATCCTACCCAAGTAGAAATTGAACCCGATTGGAGAGAAAGAAGCCAAGATTTGGCTCTCTTTTAGAGAAAAGGGGAATAACCTAAGTTTTAGGATTCCTCTGTCATTTGATGATACTTCATAGTCCCACAAATATCCTCAAATTCCCTAATGTGTTGATATGGGTTCTCATTTGCCAATCCCCGAAAGACTGGAAGCATCTGTATCATCTGGAATTTAATCTCGAAATTTGCCTAAGGGTTGGCAAGGTGATACAGGAAGGTTGGGTGGACCTTGTAGGATACATGTAATCCTTTAATGTCATTTGTTTGGTTTCATTAGCGTCACCCGTTGTTGCAGTAGGGTCAGAAACAGTAATGGATTCTAATTGACCCTTAACACAAACCCACTTTCGCATGAACCAGGGTACTACCCTGACGAAGGATTCTCTAAATCCCAGATAAGATTACACACAAGATGACTGAACCAATCAATGCAATCAAGTGTATTTTTTTATCTTGAATTTAATTTAAAGGTAATCAGTTTTTTTTCAACCACTAATCTTAAGAGAATAGAATTCTCCCTAGTTAGACAGCTCCTAACTAGGTTGGAAGGATTGTGGGTTTACCGATCAAACCGTCAAACAAGCGATTCGGCTCTCCTCCCAGGCTGGACACTTACTAAATTTAGCCACCCTTTCTTAGACAGGAAAGTTCCTCGGTCCTTCTTCCAGGCCAGGCACCGCCGCAATGACTAAGTCACCCTTTCTAGATAAGAAAGCCCTCTTTCACGAGCTTGAAAGTGTTCACTGGAGTCTTCCCAAAATAGTTCCACTTAAATGAGCTCAAAATCCTAGTGGCTGAGTTCTAATTGAATTTAAATTAGTTCATGCTTGAAAAAAAAACTTATATGCGGTTGTGATTTTTGAGCCAAGGAACGGGTGATGAAATCCCGACCTTATGTGAGGGGGGACAACTCTTAAGATCTTTTTATGCAAGTATGCACTAATGCAGCATAAAATTCAATCAATAAGCACCTCCAAAATCCCACTGACAAGAGATTCATGGGTAGAGTTAGAAAATACTAACCTTTCCGGCGACTCTGAAGCAAGCAAATTTTTATTTATTTTTAGCAAAGCAATATGTCATAAGTAAGCAAGCTTCTTCTTGTTGTGCAAGTTTTCTTTTGTTTATGCAATATCCTTACAAAAGAAAATTTGAAATTAAATCTTAGGGATGAAAAGAAAAATAATAAAAGAATTTTGATTTTTTTTTTAGATTTAACTTTCTGAATTTTTTTTAATATTAAACTAGAAAAGATTAGATGTTGATTTTTCAAAATCAAAAATTTTCACAAGTCCCCTGCAACGGCGCCAAAAACTGTTCGCGATTCGAAATTCATGAAAAACTCCATCATTATTGAATCACGTACAAGTTATGAAACCTAAACTCGCTAGAATCTTTTTAGCAAAGTGTGTAGTGGCAAGTATAGGATCGAATCTACAGAGACTTGTTCTTGAAATTTTAGTTATTAAAAATCTCACTTTATCTTATTCTAGTTGAGAAATCCCTTGGATGAAGGTTGGAATTTTTTTTAAAAATAAATAAATAAATAAAGATCTTGTAAAAGAAAGCAAATGCAAAATAAAAATATGAATAAAGTAAAAAAAATAAAAATATAAAGAAAGCAAAAGAAGAAAGAAATACTAACCTTTTTGCGAAGATTTGAATAACCAAAGTAAAAAAAATTACAAGATTGGTACGAAGGGAAGAGGAAGATGAACCAGTGAACTTGTTTCTTGTCGTCGCCTTATTGTCCCCCTCCTCCAAGCGATGCTGAAAACAAAAGAAGCTAATAAAAGAAAAGAGATGACTTCATGTAATCATGCAAGAAAAGAATAGCATAAAAAAATAAATAAAGAGAAAATTAAGAAAAACTTAGACTGAACGCCGCAAGATCGTGAAGAAGAATTCTAAATTTTATTCAATAAGCATCAAATACAAAGCTCTTGACCTCTCCAATCTCGCATTATAACGCTCAAAACTCTCTTTTTCTAGCTTTTCAGCCCTCTCCAGTGTCCTCCCTCTCTCAATGAATACAGGTATTTATAGGAAAATAGTGATAAGGGAGAGTGTAGGGAGATAGGAAGAGTTGGCTATTTTTGAATTTCAATCTTTCCCTTATCTCCAAACTTGATTTATCCAGAATTCTGATCTGCAGCTTGATGGCGTGTTGATTGCTGAATTTGCTTAACAGATGATAGAATTCGAAACAGTGATCAACATAAGAGTTGTAGCCCTTTAAATCTTCTTCCTGGATCATCTTGAATCATCAGATTTGAGATTCGGTAGCGAACGTTATGATTAAAATGCTAAACTGTATCCAGTCTGAATCTAAATTGCTTCATCTCATCCGTTGATCTTCTCTTTATCCATTTATCCTCAGCAAACCCAATAGGGTCTTCAAAAAATTCATTTTTCTTTTGAATTTTTATAGTATTATCTTATCTGGTAAATTCAATCCTCAGATAAGATAGACAAAGATTCTCTGAATTTGAGTCGATCCCTGTTTGATTTGAACTTTTGGGTTTGTTTGGATAGGATCCATGTTTATCTTCTATTTATCATCCTGCAAGGATTAGGACATTAAGACAAGTGAGTTTGTAATGATTTATTATAGAATATATGTAGGAATGTAATAATATTTATGCAATATATGTGTCCAAACACTTCTCGTAATACATAAAGAGGGACTAGCGATGGAAGCGTGTTGTAAGTTTTCTTTTAATTTACTAAAGATGGTTAAAAGTTTTTCTCTTGTTCTTGTAATAAAAGGAAAAATGTTATCGTTAAGTTAAGAAAAAATAGTAGATTGATAAGGTGGAGAAAATAGAAAATGAGTTTATACAAAGAAAGTGAAAATAGTACATGATTGGGGAAAAACAGAGACATAGTTTAAGGGTTAGAAAGATGTTATCTGGATGGATAGTGTCTCTGTCTTTCACAATATATCCGCGGTAGCAAGAGCTATGCGGGTCGAATCCACAGGGAGGAATGCGATAGAAGCTTTTCGGAACGAATTCTCTAACAATTAGCTTGTAAAAGAAGAAATTGTTTGTAAGCAAATATTTTAAAATAGAAAGAATAAGTATAGCCAACTAATCATCTATCACAATCAAACACTAGTCTATCAAGAATAAATATCATGTTGAATCTATAAGGATTAAACCTAGATTATCGCTTCAAATCCAAGAAAGAAAAGTAAGAAAGAGATTAAACCCTGTTGGCAGTACACTAAATAAAATTAAGCATTGGTTTATCAAAGTCCCAAAGTATAGTTTAAGAAAAGTAATTTTAACTTAACATTAAACCATCAAAGCATCTAAGTATAAACCAAGGTTAATTATTAAATAGTATACCCTAAACCTAGCTTAACTCAATTCATGACTAGTCTTCAAGAATTATTTACTTACCCTAGGTTTTTTAACATGCATAGAGTTCAATCAACTTATCTTCATAGACCTAGGTTTTAATTAGTGGAGAGATTAGCAAGCTATTATGAAATTAGTTACACATAATTATGGTGGAATTAAAACATGGTAAAAGATTGCATAAAATAGATGAAACGAAAATAAAAGAAACACAAATAATAATAAAAAAAACAAAGAGATTGAAAGAAAAGAATGACCTTTTATTAAGTCTGTCACTAACTCAGTACAAAGCCTTCTCCTTTCTTCAACTCTTCTTCAAAGTAAAAAAATAAAAACTAGAAAAGTACAAGTAAATTTGGAAAGAAAAGAGAATCTAAAGAAACCCTAAGCTTGAGCTTCTGAGATCTGCCCTTCCTCTGTTACTATGCAGGGGTATTTATAGGAGAAAACCAGAGGATAAGAAGCGTATGAAAATAGGAGGAGCAAAATATTTCTGAATTTGAATTCTTCTTTTATCTCCAAACTTGTTTTGACTTATCCGTAGAAGTTCAATTCTGTTCTGCAACTTGTTATGATGTTGATCGTTGAATATGACTTATCAGCCGACTGAATTGAAAAGTTTGATCAACATAAGAGTTGTAGTCCTTCAAGACTTCTTTCTGGAGCATCTTGAATCATCAAATGTGAGTTTCGATAGAGAAAGTTGTGATTGAAATACTAAAGGGTGTCCAGTCTAAATCCGAATTAAATTCAGATTTTCTCTCCTTTATCTTCATCTTGTGGTGCAAGCAACCTTGTTCAAATAGAAGTCCATCTCTATCTTTAATTAGAGTGATGATTCATCTTGTTCTATCTTTCTCCTCCTCTAGATTTGAATAGCAATTAGGAGTCCCACTTTATCCTTCTCTTTAGCAATTAGGAGTTCTATTTTTATCCTTCCTCTTCCTCCCATAGATTTTAAATTAATAATTTAAAATCAAAGTTTAGATTAAGTTAGATAAGATAGAAGCATCTAAATTACTACAATTAATTATGCATGTGGACTTGTGGACTTTTTTGGGCTTTTGGGCTTTAATTGGGCTTCAATTATTTATTCTTTAATTACTCAAGGCCTGCACAATATTAAACAATAAAATGTTACGTAGCAGTGCTTAATAAAAGAATAAGTAGGGAAATATGATGGTAAATGTGATGATAAATATGTACTTTTGACTACCAATCACACCCCCACACTTACCTTTTGCTCGTCCTCGAGTAAAAATAAAGAAAAAGGAAAAGAAAATAAAAACTAACCTATCCTAACTCACTTTCGTAGGAATCACGATTGCACTTAGCATGTGCAACATGCTGTTAAACCTCTAGGTTACCCTAGAGGACGAGTGTTGTCTCGTGAGGGTTTTCAGCGGATTACACTCACAAAATCCATAAAAGAAAAATGTTAGAGATTTAATGAATTTTATTTTGAAAAAGGAAAGAAATATTTGAAATATATTTGAAGAAACTAAGTAATCTATAAGTTTTAAGATTATCATTTTTATTCATTCTTGAACTTAGTCTTTATACAATAATTTGCTATCAATTTTAGATAAGGATTAAAATTGAATTTTTATATAGTCTCTTTCGTTACCCTAAGTCATATGCATCCTTGTGAATCTTTACTAGGGATTCTTAAACTTGGACTCCCATGCCTCTTTATTATTTTTTTATATATATATCTATATTATTTTTTTAATATGTATAACTCATCTAATTTTCTTTTGTGTAAGTATAAAGCTTCTTGAGGTCCTTATACCTAACTAATTGACTATTAGATGTGTTAGTACATATATAAATAATATTTCTTAGTTTTCTTAGGCTTTCTAATCCATCCATGTAGCGAGCCTAAGGTCGGTGGCTCCCAAACCGGTCTGATTGGTCCACGAAATGCGGCCCAATCGAATTTTTGTGAAGTTCGGAGGAACCCACCAAAAATCTCTCTTGTATAACCCACTAAAATGATGTATGTATGAACGGTTTTTAATAAAAATGTAACCCCATCTAATTTTCAAATTTCATAATTAATTTCGGAGTCAATTTTATCAACCGTCTTGTCCCAAAATGGAATGTGAAAAGATGGAATGATTGACTTGGACACAGGAAGTACGGGAACTAAGACCGACTCAGGAAAGTGACTTAAATCAAGTAAAGGTTCAGGAGTCGAGATTGGTTCAGGAAGTGGGTCCAAATCAAGAAGTTGAAACTCATGTCCACATTCATTTTCCCACAATGGAATGTGACTTAATATTGGTGATTCAAGTTCAAGAATGACAGGTGTGGGAATCAAAACTGACTCTAAAATATTACTCAAATCGGGTAACAAAACAGGAGTCAATATTGATTCGGAAATTTGAACTGGATCACAAATTTGAGAATCTAGGTCACATTTCTCATTGAGTTCAATTTCATAAAAATGAGAACTTACCAATTCGTCAATGGGACTTTCAAAAGTATGAAATTGGTCAAGTTCAATATGATGATCATAAAAGATTGGCGATTCAATTTCATGATGAATTGGCATAGGATCCAATGTTGACTCGGAAAAAATATTAAAATCAGGTGAAGACACCGGAGTCATTATTGAATCAGGAAGTATAATTGAATCATTAAGTTAAGGTTCAGGATCATATTCATTCTCAAGTTCTATTTCAGGAAATGAATAACTTGCTAAACTGTCAATGTCATTTTCAACATTTGGAGTTTGGGCAAGTTCAAATGATTGTACTGAAATGTAATCTTATTTTTCAAAACAAGATGACGCTTCGGCTCTAACAGAATGGTTAGCGACATCAGAAATGGTCAAACGGTGAGAATGAAGAGTTTAGACCATTAGATCTATGTCATGATTACGAGCGATTTTAGCCTGAGTCATGGCTTCAAGCATCTTTTCATAGTCGATTGGTTCATCGTTTTGTTGTAATTGGACTTGAAAAGATGAAGTGTTGTTGTGAAATTCATGGTGAAATTGTGAGTCCGTTAGATTCTGTGATTGTTGCTTGGACTCACGCATACTCATTTCTATCATTCCAAAATTGATGATTTTCTATTTTGAATTGGTGGTTGTGAGTATGAATCTTGGAAATATTGTGGACAAGATGGATAAGGAGGACAAGTTGGTTGAAAATTAGATTTGGGGGAGGTGAATCCCCATTGACTCTGTGAAGAGTTAAAATTGTTTTGAAAATTATGGTCATAAGATTGGGGACATGGGCTATATTGATTTTGATAAGACCACTCCGGCACACTAGGTTGGTCAAAATTATGATATGCCGGGTTGGTAATATTTGAAAAAGAAATAGGGGGTGTAATATGGATTATCATTAAAATGGGAAGAATTATTATTATAAGCCATATCATACAAACAAAGAAAAACAAATAAGCAAACAAACAAAAAGAAGAAAAAGAAAAAAAATCAAACCTAAGTTAGGGTAAACCTGGACCTAGACGACTCCTAATTTTAGACTTTCTTTAGGAGGTATATTGTCGACCTTAACCACAAGTTAATCGGCCAGGTAGGTGGCAAGGTTGGTGGGAGGTTATCCGTCAAAGACGTTCCTTAATTAAGTAACCACTAACCTTCGGGCTTTCGGCCCTTAATCCCCTTCCTAGACACCGATTTGGTAAGAGTTAATTTCAAACAACTTCCTCCTTCAGCCAATCTCCTAAGGAGTCCGAATTAACCTAAGGCCAGCGTCTAGTCAATTTTTATTTTTAAGGTTAGGGTTATGAGTGCAACGGAGATGATTTGTGGGCCAAGGAAGGGTGATGAAATCCCCACCTTATCTTGTTTATGGGTTTTGCCCCTAAATTGATTTAGTGCATATGTAAAGAAATAGACAAGTAGTCACTCAAAGGCAGTAAATCAGCCAAGGGTGCTTCCTAGTCTATATGCAATGCGAACGTACCTTATCTCCAGCACTCTTCAACAGAAATTAAAAAAAATTAAATAGACACGTGCTTATGATGCAAGAGTCGAATTTTTTTTTATTTATCAACCAATAGGTTACTGTCAATTAGTTAGCAGTATGCAGGGTGATCACAGAGAAAACTTATCAGAGCAGTAAATAGAAATTGCAATTTGCAACAACCTGAAAAAAGTTTAGTCAGTAATTCGCTACTATAGCCGCGGATCCGCAGCTATTGCCGCGTTTGCGCGGCTAGATAGTAGGCTCTGCTGCTCTGCCTTCTAGGGCAGAGGCACAGAGTTGCTATATGTCCTAAGCTGCAGCTAATTTTCCTGTTATCAGATCCTACAAACAGAAAAAATAAATAATTAGTTTTTTTTAAGAGAATATCGTACCGTTCCCTCCCGGCAACGGCGCCAAAATTTTGATTGGGAAAAAACAGAGATATAGTTTAAGGGTTAGAAAGATGTTATCTGGATGGATGGTGTCTCTGTCTTCCATAATATATCCGTGGTAGCAAGGGCTATGCGGGTCGAATCCACAGGGAGGAATGCGATAGAAGCTTTTCGGAACGAATTCTCTAACAATTAGCTTGTAAAAGAAGAAATTGTTTGTAAGCAAATATTTTAAAATAGAAAGAATAAGTATAGCCAACTAATCATCTATCACAATCAAACACTAGTCTATCAAGAATAAATATCATGTTGAATCTATAAGGATTAAACCTAGATTATCGCTTCAAATCCAAGAAAGAAAAGTAAGAAAGAGATTAAACCCTGTTGGCAGTACACTAGATAAAACTAAGCATTGGTTTATCAAAGTCCCAAAGTATAGTTTAAGAAAATTAATTTTAACTTAACATTAAACCATCAAAGCATCTAAGTATAAACCAAAGATAATTATTAAATAGTATACCCTAAACCTAGCTTAACTCAATTCATGACTAGTCTTCAAGAATTATTTACTTACCCTAGGTTTTTTAACATGCATAGAGTTCAATCAACTTATCTTCATAGATTTAGGTTTTAATTAGTGGAGAGATTAGCAAGCTATCATGAAATTAGTTACACATAATTATGGTGGAATTAAAACATGGTAAAAGATTGCATAAAATAGATGAAACAAAAATAAAAGAAACACAAATAATAATAAAATAAATAAAGAGATTGAAAGAAAAGAATGACCTTTTATTAAGTCTGTCACTAACTCAGTACAAAGCCTTCTCCTTTCTTCAACTCTTCTTCAAAGTAAAAAAATAAAAACTAGAAAAGTACAAGTAAATTTGGAAAGAAAAGAGAATCTAAAGAAACCCTAAGTTTGAGCTTCTGAGATCTGCCCTTCCTCTGTTGCTATACAGGGGTATTTATAGGAGAAAATAAGAAGCGTATGAAGATAGGAGGAGCAAAATATTTCTGAATTTGAATTCTCCTTTTATCTCCAAACTTGTTTTGACTTATCCGTAGAAGTTCAATTCTGTCCTGCAACTTGTTATCATGTTGATTGCTAAATATGACTTATCAACCGACTGAATTGAAAAGTTTTATTAACATAAGAGTTGTAGTCCTTCAAGTCTTCTTTCTGGAGCATCTTGAATCATCAAATTTGAGTTTCGATAGAGAAAGTTGTGATTGAAATACTAAAAGGTGTCCAGTCTAAATCCGAATTAAATTCAGATTTTTTCTCCTTTATCTTCATCTTGTGGTGCAAGCAACCTTATTCAAATAGAAGTACATCTCTATCTTTAATTAGAATGATGATTCATCTTGTTCTATCTTTCTCCTCCTCTAGATTTGAATAGCAATTAGGAGTCCCACTTTATCCTTCTCTTTAGCAATTAGGAGTTCTATTTTTATCCTTCCTCTTCCTCCCCTAGATTTTAAATTAATAATTTAAAATCCAAGTTTAGATTACGTTAGATAAGATAGAAGCATCTAAATTACTACAATTAATTATGCATGTGGACTTGTGGACTTTTTTGGGCTTTTGAGCTTTAATTGGGCTTCATTTATTTATTCTTTAATTACTCAAGGCCTGCACAACATTAAACAATAAAACGTTACGTAGCAGTGCTTAATAAAAGAATAAATAGGAAAATATGATGGTAAATGTGATGATAAATATATACTTTTGACTACCAATCAGTACAGAGTTGATATTTTTGAAGTCGTGTTCCAAGCCTAGAAATGAGAATAAAGAAAAGCTAAATAAAACACTTATTTTTTTGGCGCCTGCTTACCTTTGATCCGTATCAACGATGTACCTTGCCTTAAAGGCGATCGAAGCATGACAACTGGGATCTTCCCCACTCCCGTTCTAAACTAGGAAATGAAAGAGCAAGCTACACTAACATAAAAATGACTATCCATCACCATAAGCCATCAATGACACTTGCAAGGGCAAGGCAACTTCGAGGCTATCAGAGTCATTTAGATTCACAAACATAGAAGAGAGAAGTAGAAGAAAAAAACCAAGAATAAAGAAGAAAAGAAAATTTTGATTCGATTCAAATAACAATGAAAGAAAAGAAGACTTACTTACATCGGTGTCACCCTCAGTACAAGTTTCACTCTCATTCCTCTATGAAACTCTGCTCTCCTCTCAGTTACATAAATAAAATGAAAATTACATAAAAAACTAAAAATCTTAAGTTACAGACTACAGAATAGCCTAACCTATACTATCTGCTTAATCGTCCTCATTTGCCTTCATGAATTGCAGTATTTATAGGATAAAAAGAGTGTCGAAGGGTGGTCAAGAAATGAGCGCAAATCGCTGGCTCAACAACCAATA
The DNA here is from genome assembly GCA_038442645.1 of Agave tequilana. Classification (NCBI taxonomy): domain Eukaryota; kingdom Viridiplantae; phylum Streptophyta; class Magnoliopsida; order Asparagales; family Asparagaceae; genus Agave; species Agave tequilana. Next base: position 40,235 of record JAVJIF010003573.1, read on the forward strand.
TCCTTATCCTTGTTATCCCTTTGTTTTCTGATAAAATTTGCTTATGGACTTCTGAATTTGGGATTATCTTAATTGATCTTCAAGTTAACCAAATAGATTTTCAAAAATCTTGCTTTAACTGATTTTATCTGGTGTTATCTTCTCTGATTTGCTCTAGTGTTTGGATAGATTTGCTTCTAAATCTCTGGATATGAATAGATCTTCATTGATTTGCTTGAGCTTTTAAAACTTCAGATTTAATTAGATAAACTTGTCCATTTCTCCTTTTTCTCCATAAATTATCATGCATACCATTAGACATTAAAATGAATTAAATAGCAGAGTTTTATTACAAAATAAATTTGAAAATGTGACACATGTGACACTAAATATGTAATGCACGTGTACAATCAAGAAGATTTATGATGTATCTTTGTAAAATATTTTCATTGTTTTCACATTAATATCAAAATGTGGCAACCAAATGAAAATCAAAGAGGATTCCACGAGGGGGCTAATCTCCAGCAGAATTCATATCTACCTTAGTAGCCCCCAACTTAACGGTTGGAGGCATACACTACATCTAACGCCTCTGACGGCTAAAGGATAGAGGAAACAGTTGGCATTTAAGCCCAACGAAAAATCCTCGACAGCTCATCATGCTGAGGAGAATAGCATAGCTAGCTCAACTCAAACGGTAGTTGGTAAAGACATACCAAATCCGTTGATACCTAAGGATTTGCTAAAAATTCTGAGGGACCTGATCCCACCTTCCCCTCCAAAATCCCTTACTAATTTCCTTCCATGGAACGGTAAGACCAAAAAAGCTGTAATTATTTTCCCAGTAAAATAATCACAGATTGAGCCTATCATGTTAACAATATATCTCTGGCATACTCTAATATTAGGTTAATATTATACCTCTAACAGTGATTTTTCTCAAATTCCCCAGTGGATAAAATTTTAACTTGTCAATTCTCTTCAATAGAATGATGAGTCCACTAAATTGCTCAAATCGCAAAAATTCTCGGTTAAGTTAATATCACACCTCTGACCAAAATTGCTCATATCGTAATATAAATCCTGTTAAGTTAATATTATACTCATGACAGTGATTTTCTCAATTTTCCCAACGGGAGCGAATCGTTCGATGCTATGTTAAATATCACACCTCCAGCATCTATTTCATTGTTAAATTAAATACTACACCTATGACAATGATCTTCCCTCGAGCTTTCTCATCGAAACCGAGATGTCTGATGCTAAGTTAATATCACACCTCTAACATTCCTCCTGCTGTCAAGTTAACACTAACCTATGACAGTGATTTTCTTAGTTTTCTCAATGAAAACGAGATTTTCTTTCTGCTAAGCTAATATTATACCTCTAACACATATTCTTGTCAAGTTAATATCGCGCCTCTGATAATTCAATTTACTCAAATTACAAATTCAAACGTCATGTTAATATTATACTTCTGACGGTAAAATTTTTCAGAAATCTCCAGTAGATCAAACTCCATTTGTTATTCTTATCAATAAAATAGCAAGTCCACAAAATTCATTCAAATCATGAATCTAATCTCCGTTAAGTTAACATCACACTTCTGACAGTAACCTTCTCAAATTCCCTAATGGAATTATCAAACTTTGAGTTGCTAAGTTAATCATCTCCTCTGGCAATCAAATTCAAATTGCTTTCGTTTGTCTGATTTTCAAACACAAAAAGAAAATAATGACAAAATGAAGCCAAAATTATCACTTTTATTTTTCATGAACAAAATTATAAAAGTGATACAAACGCTCTCTTATTTATAAGATAGAGTGTTATAAAAAAGGAAAAAAAGTTAGTCATGCTCAGTAAGAGACTTTATTTGGTCCTTAAAGCGCTGGATATCCCTCTGGCATGCTTTCTCGACCTCAGCTAGAGCCTGGGCTCTCAGCTTCTCATCAGATAAAAGCTTCTTCGCAGCAAGTTGTGCCTGAAAAGCTTCCAATTTTGAAGTATGGACATCAAGTTCCTGATGTACTCGACTTTTAGCAGACTCGAGTTCCTCCACCCTCTTTTTCTCGTTCGCAAGCTTCAGCTTGTTGTCACAGATTAAGGCTTGTGCCTTAACAATTACAACTCGAGCCTCGCTATCACACCTTCTGCATCCTTAGTGACGATCTCAGATCGCTGAAGGTTATCTATCAAATTTTTATAGCTGGCTTTGGAATCATCAAGATTACGAGCTTCCTCAGCTATCTGCTCCCCGATCTCCTTCTGCTCCGTTCCTGGTTGGCACGAAGATTCTTTGATGCCCTTTGAGAATCAGCAACCGGACTGACTTTCTCTAGGTTCTTAAGATCCCTCAAGTACGTACCTAGTTGTTTACCTAGCACTTGATGTGCTTTCGCTCGATCAGACCCCCAGTCTACCGGATGTTCTTGACCTGGTTCTCGAGGAATGTTCGTGCGAACTCGAAGGACCTTCGCCCAGAAAGCACTAATTAAATGCAATACTTTTCGTGATGAAGAATCACTTGACCATTTGGAGAGTCAGCTCTTCCAGGATGTCCATAGCTGATGTCGACACCGGAGGGGCACTTTCTAATCCAATCTCTATGACAATAAAGACACTTTCAGAAGTTGAAGGTGGAACATTTGTCCTTTACAAAAGTGCAGAAGCCGGATAGGTTGAAAGTTGCCTCATCTCTGAGGTCACCACAGGAGCTTTAGGATTGGAAGCTATAATAATTTCCTGTGTAGCAACCTTGAGAACAGGCTCCACAGTGAGGATTCAATCCGTCGAAACCTCAACAGGAATGTCCTTTGCGCTAGTGCCCGTGATAGGCTCTTTTGCTTGATTCAATGCGATGTCATCTGTAGTTATTACAATGATGTCAGCAACAATACCAAGAGTGAGAATACCAAATTCTGATATCTTACCCGGCTGAAGAGATGTAGATGGCAAATCCACTGGCAGCTCTCCCGAATGGGAAGATTCCTCAGCCACAGATATTGTGCTTATAGAGGCCACCTCAGTGCTGATCTTGAGAATTTCTGTGCCTTCTGACTGAGTCAGTTTCTCAATTATTTCAGCAATGCTCGAGGAGGTTTCTCCTTTAGCGATAGCGGTAGCCCCTCCAAAATGTTATCCAAGCAGGTGTTAAAATGTTATCTATATATGATCGGTTACTGATATTACATATTTATCGCTACATTTTCATATTTATTATTTAATAAACTTTGCTATTTAATTATTTTTTTGTCTAATTATTTGCAAGGCCTTTACCAAGGGAGAAGGAAGAGAAAACAAGACCAAAGCCCATCTAAATCTGATTTAATTCAAATCAAGGATCAGAGCAAATCAAAGCAAATCAAAGAAAATCAAAGAAGATAAAACCAGTTGAAAATTAGTTAAATCAGATCTTTTATAAATCAAGTTAGTTAAAGCTGAAGTTCAACACTGATATCGTCAAATGCATAGCTCAAATCGAGAAACTTGTTAGAGGTACTGACGAATCATCAAAACTGGAAGTTGTACCCCTCAGGTGTGGCCATCAGGCCACACCCAGGCCACGAAAACGCGGCCAAAGTCGCATTTTTGCGGCCATTCTGTTGAGATTCAGGGAGCGTTTGCTCCCCCTATCTTGAGACACCTCTCCCTTCTGCATTGTGCTATAAATACCTGTAAATTCTCAGTACAGAGAAAATGATTCAGTAGAGAGTTTAGTTTAAGCTATTCTTTAGCTTAAAACTTAGGTTTTTACTTTTCTTTTATGCAATTTTCATTTTTATTTATGTAACTAAGAGAAGAGGAGAGTTTCATGGAGAAATGAGAGTGAAGCTTGTACTGAGAGTGACACCGGTGTAAGTTCTTCTTTTCTTTCATTATTATTTGAATCAAATCATAGTTATGTTTCCATGTTCTTGTTTCTCTTCTTCTTCTCTTAATCTTCTTCTACTGGTTTTTGATAATAATCCAAAGGAAATCTATAGCATCGAACATGCCTTGCAATTGAAAGTGCCCTTAACAGCTTATGGTGATGGATAGTCATTTCCATTTATTTTTTACTTTCATTTAAGTTCATAGTTTAAGTCTGGGAACAAGGAAGATCCTATTTGCCATGCTTTGATCACCTTCAAGATGCGGTAAGTCTTTGCCAAGGATTCAAGGTAAGTCATCAACTAAAAGAGGTAATTAAGTACTTTTAGGGTTTTCTTTTTTCTTTTAATTTTAAGCTTAGATCACCAACATCACCAACTCTCAACTCTATTCACTATTTTCACTTTTTATGTAGTAAATAATAGGTGAGAAAAGAAAAGATACCTTCAGTGGTAGCAGTCTCCCTAGACGACAACTCTGTCTCTGGGGTAGCAACTTGCATTTTCTCTTCTGTCATATGCGAGAATTTGCTAGCATCATGAGGAGCAGGCTCAGATCCCATATCATGGTCGTTTCCTTCAGATGATGAAGACAATACTTAAACTAAGGGAGCCTCAGCAATTGGAACTTTCCCACCAATTGGTCCAGTAGTCGGACTGGGTTCAGGGATCTTCAAGGCTGGCATCATAACCCTTGGAGGCTGGTTGTGTTTTGGCTCCTTCGTCTGAGGCCATCAAGGACGCTGATGGAGCTTTTGACTGAGGCTCCTCTGCAACTTCTATCCCTTCTAAAGCAGCAGGGCCTCTACCACGCCGACTCCAAATGAGCAGAGGAGCCACCTCCTCTTCTTCTTTAGACTCCGTAGGGCCCAACCCTGACTTATAAGCCTCCTGCAGTGGAACTTCATCTTCAAGATCTTTTCGTGCCCTATTCTGACTTGAACCACCTGTAGAGGAAGATGGATGGGCACGCTTCAATATGACTTGTTGAGACTTTCTTATAGAGCGTTCCTTTACAGTTTCAACAATGCGCCCTGCAAGTTCATATGTACCAACCTCTTTCTCAGCCTCCAAGTACTCGTTCATTCCCTTCTTACGAATAGTCTTGGATCCTTTACAAGCGTTGTAGGTGGACTTGATAGCTTTAACGCATGAGGCGTTCATCCCATAACCCGACACCATATTGGCAATGACATATCAGATACAAAAGCTCAGGCTAGTATATAAATTGGGTAATCGAGGGGGAAGACTAAACGTTGCCCCCTTTCCTCCGGCCTCGTGGAAGTACCATGATCGTGCCCCATCAAATAAATTCCCGCTGAAGTGAAGGCCGGTATTTAGATTCTCTATATAAAGTTGATCAAACCCAAATTGACGAGCTAACCGACTTGGCAGATATGGTTCGATCGTGCAGGTATCACCTTGGCAAAATACATCAGGGCAGAATATTAATTAGCCAACAGAGGGCGCCAGTCGATAAAGTGGTTTACCTATCTGGACCTGCGAAGTCCAGGAAGTGGTTCCCATACGACGTATCATGAATATCAGGAAAACACCGAACCAACTGGTAGTTGGAGCTGCTCTGAATGGTTCTCCTAATATAGAATATATAAGTATGCTGCCAAATCGAGCGCTCTAACTTCTGTAGAAATGGCACAAAGTCTTCTGATATGTGCACGACTATCATTAGGGATGGACAATGCATAACATACCATGCCACCAAGTAGGTATAGGGAGTTCAACTCTAGAATTAGGCACCTTGACTTCAGGGTCACTATGCTGACCAATAATCACATTGCCATCATTATCTGCCAGAGCTTCTACCCTGCAGAATGTCTTAATTAATGTCCAAAGCCCACTCTGAATGCACCCCACCATCGCTGAAAGAAGGGTAATATTTCAGCAAACGCCAGTAGGACAGCTGGGTATACCATATCTGCCACTATAACTTCAAGGGCGAGTGTCGGCACACGCACCATTTCAACTGTAGCATTAAGAATCTAGTTAGCAAAGCTCTGTGGGGAATAGGAGTCTTGGCCTGATAATGAAAACTTTCGAAGACTGTGCCTGGTTTGAAAGTATCTGGCTAATTCTGTGGTATACGAGGACATTGATGCACTAATCCTCTCCTTAATCTCTGTATCCGTACTTGGAGCTGGGCGAGTCAATTGGTCAGCTTTGTCTCCCAGACCATTGAAAAGATAGTTCGCCCAGGCCATCTGTTTGACCCCTCTGGATCTCAAACCAGTGGTCTCAGTACAGATGTGGAAGTGACACAACACTTCCCAATATGTCGCATATACCAAGATAGCATTCTGCTCCATCAGGTGCAATTCTTCGGCCGACGGAACATATTCTTCGTAAAGAATGTCCCCCATCGCCAACCCAATGACTTCATATATTTCATGGAGAGCAAATCCCATCTCCCCGTCTGGGGTGAACAATGTGCACATCTTCAGATTATAACGCTCCAACATGACAAAAAAAAATGATGACTGCTTTGCGGGATGCCATACTGAACAGCCAGACCGCGGCACAGAGGCTGGTCTATTGCAGCTCTTCCTTCAGATATTCAAGGACAAAGCCCACCATCCTTGGCCACCAATATTTGTCCGAAGAGTGGACCCATCCCAATGCTTGAAATTCACCTTTCAAGAAATCATCTTTTATGGTCATAAACTGATTAATGAACATGGCCGCTTGTTGGGGAGTCTCACCCACAGGATACTCCGCCTTCGATGAACCCGGCAGCAGTCCGACTGCATTCCTGTCTTGACCCGCTGGGACTACAGTGTGATGAGAGATCTGCCCAAGGGAAACTCCAAATTGCTCCTCTGTCAAAATCCCACTCCATCAATCGAGGAAGGGACATCGATTGAATAGAGGATAAGGAAAACATCATCTCCATGTCCAGGAGAAAGAAGCAAAGTTCTCCAAGCCGACGAAGCCATTTGTAGCTGTCATCAAGCATCACCTCTGCATCCTCATCGATGGAGTCTCCGAATAAGAAATCTGACTTTCTTAGCAATGTACGGGTATCAGATTCAAATCTCCCATCTGTGATGAGCTCTCGGAGACTCAGCGAACTAGCTTGGCTTAACTTAGTTTTCGCTCTCGAGTTTTCCAGTAAAAGCCGGCAAAGGCCAGAGACAATGTCCGGATCCAGTCTACCCACATGACCAAAATGACGTCTCTTTGCCAAAGTATTCGAGGAGTACCTCACTGCAAAGAGGAGAACACAAAGTTAATACTCTGAAGATAGTGAAATTATTCTAAGTGTTGGAGTTCAAATGCGAGGCTCAATGCATGAGACCCGTGTTCTGTGACTAAAACACGAGGTTCACATGGAGCCCGCGTCTAGACTCCACACTTAGAAAATTTTCTAAGTCTTGAGACTCAAACGCAAGTCTCACAAGCGAGACTCGTGTTCAGAAGTTTTAAAATGCGGAGTCCCCTGAACTCGCATTCAATTTGCAGACGCAAGGATCGTGTTGATAAAAAAAAAAATGTCAAGATCGCCAGACCCACGTTTCGCTCATCAACGCGAGAACCGCGTTCAAAAATCAAATGCGGATCAGCGAGATCCGCATCGACTGTTCAACTTCAATAGAAGTTTAAAAACTTCAAGAAGTTAAGAGACAGTGTCTCCTCGTATTCTTAATGGCGGAAGTAATTTCACTTACCAGAAATGGGGGTTTCCTGACGAGAAGAACCACCCATGGTGGTTGGCGCAGTGGCAGTGCTCGATGAAGCAACAGTTTGCTTGGGTTTTGGGGTTATCTCAACGGTGAAAATCTTTGAAAATATTGAAAAAAGCTCGAATGGGTTCTGAGAAAGCTCAAAAGCTTTTAATCTTCAGATGCAGTTCTGATCGAAAGAGAATCACAGTCAAGTGAATTGACTGTTGAAAGACCCAGATTTTTTATAGGTCCTTCAGTGGCCGAGATATCGGCGCGTATCTCGAGCTCGATCTGAGCTAGACACACGTCTAACGTGACACTTGCATTCGCGTCTGGACTCATCCAACGTGATCTTCCCATTTGAAATTGAGAGTCGCGTCTCAACATCAACCAAGGTCGCATTTCAACAACAATTTAGAGCCGCGCCTCTACAACAACTGAGAATCGCTTCTCAACTTCATTAAAGTTTGTGTCTGTATGACGATTGCATCTTTGAGGGCCGTGTTCTCTCACATACAAGGAGTATGTCTCTACTTATGCAATCAATTCAATAGTACACTGGAAAAAGTAATCAACAACTCTACCAATTCAATAGTACACTAACAAACAAGCCAGAGCTTATACAAGTGTTAGACTGAGTTTCTAAGACACTTGTGATAATCTTTCCTGGAGGCTTTAAGTAGTTCAACAGTACACTCATGAAGACTAGAATCCAGACAGGATCAAGCTCAGAGCATCTCGAAAGATTGCCAGTCCAATCACGGGAGCCCAAAATCAATTGAAGTCCAAAGTATTCTGAAATCTGTCCCAGTCAACTATTGAGTGTCAAAAACTTTAGAGGGGGTTCTGTAGGCTGTCTAAAAATCATTAAGGATAGGTCATCAGACACGGACCTAACTTCAACACAAAGGTCGCGTTTTAACTAAAATGCGGACCTCGCATCCAAAAGAAAACTAAGACTTCAAACGCGGGTCTTAGGAACTTCGCATCTCACATGAGTCTGAGCAACTCTGCATCCCACTTCAAATATGGGTCTGAGTAACTCCACGTCCCCCGCGAGTCTAAGTAACTCCATGTCCTACTTCAAGCACGGGTCTGAGCACCTCTGCTTTCCACTTCAAATGCGGGTTTGCGCAACTGCACATTTTGTACCTCACGTGGGTCTAAGAAACTCCGCGTTCCGACTGAGATGCCCGCGTCTACAACAAACAATGCGAGGTCTGCGTTCAGCACGAAACCCACATTTTTATTATAACTGATCCCCTTTACTAGGTCAATTAACTCCCCACGTAATGGGAGAGTTAATCCCCATTATGAAAGAATTTTATGGGACAATTATACCCTTATGACTCCCTATAAATAGCCTGAGGAGCTATGACTGGGGAAGGACTTTTGGAGGCTAGAGAAGAGAAAGAGAGACATTTGAAAATTAAGAGTTGAGAATTCTCAAGCTAAAAGCTTCTTGCTTTCCTCTTGTTTTTTTTAAGGTCTAGAGAGATAAGGAAAAATCAGTGGGCACAAAAGACTTAATGTGTAAAAATAGAGCTCCTCTCTGATTACTTTTTGAGGGCATCCCAAAGAGAGGCTTGTCATTCGGCCGGTCAACAGAGAAAAATAATTACTCTCCATCGCCACACGTGGAAGCCAACCTTAAACAAAGGGGAGAACTAGTTATTTTTTCCTCTTTTGTAATCAGAATCATTCTGTTGTAATTTTTCATCCACTCAAAGAAATTTTACTTCGCACAATTTTTTCGACCAAACAAGGATATACTGACTACTATTGTTATTACTATTATTATTACTATTATTACGATTATTACTACTATTGTTATTTTTATTGTTGCTATTATTATAATAATACCTAGCTCGCCACTTGTGTAACACTATTCCTATGCTACCGTAATTAATTCCTGATATTCTTGTTTACTGGACTGTGCCTGTATGACTGAGTCTCGGTATACTACTCTGTACACAATAATGATATTAAGAATGTGTGCTATTTAATCACTTCCTCGTTTGGCGTAATGATACCAGGTATCGTGATTCGAATGAGTCCTACCGGAGTAGAAACTCCACTACGGATAGCCAGTGGTATGGGTCATTGGCAGGGAATGACTAAAATAACAAATGATACTGATTATTTTTTATTGTATTATATATACTGCCTGCCTTGACATTATACCTGAGCTATTGTATTAATCTCCTGATTTGCTTGCTTGCTAGTTTAATACTGATTCTACATTTATTGTTTGCTATATACGTCTTCGTCTGAATCATGTTACTATGATCCTGTACATGTATGCTTTCTTATGCATGGCACTTAGCTTTATTTGACGTACTCGTTGGATTGTTTTCTGATAACCCCTGACCTGCATATCCAGATCCCGAAGCTTGGACCGTGGTGGACCTTTTCGTGGAAATCAGAGCGGCACAGAGGAAGTGTGGTGGATCAGAGCTCTTTTCTTCCAACCCCTCTCTTGATTGGCCCCCGAGATTCCCTTTTTTGCTGCTCGTGAGCATCTATCAGTTTTTGTACTTTGTAAATCTCTTTATAAATCATACTTTTGTACCTTCTGGTGATCTTATTTCCTGTAATATTAGACCACTCTCCGTGATGACCGTGTACTTGTATTATTTTGTTGAAATATATATTACCACTGTGCTTCCGTACTCTGATTCTTTTCAGTACTGATGCTTAGCATACGTATGTAAGGATATTTTCATCCTGCATTTGTACGTCACAGTAACGTCTTCGTACCCACTGGATCAGGGCATTGCAGGATGATATCAGAGCTTAGGCTCTTACATCTTCACTACATCTAGTCGGCAGATTATATGATTTTAATTTGCAACTGGAGTGCATAGGTCATGGCTATACAATCCAACCGCAAGTACAAAATTATCTATTCTTTCCTGATAAGCTATCCCCTAAATCCTGAAATCCTTGCTTCTTTTCACCTTTCATTTTCCATCATCATTCACTTGTCGTGTTATCGTCCACCCTGATCCTTCTCGTGTTCGTCTCCTTTCTTATCGAAATTTGGAGGATGAAATTTTTGTGAGATGGGTAGATTGTAACACCTCGTGCCCGAAATACGTACCCAGACATGTGTCCTGATTTTTCGCTTGTATTATTGTAATATTCTGTATTTTATGGACCGGAGCCCCGCCCGATCTTGGACTCTGAGCCCATAGCTCGGCTCATTTATCTATTATTTTAATTTTTATTTATTTCTTTTTCCTTCTTTTCTTTCCTTTTCCTTTGTATTTTCTTTCCTTCTTTTTCTTTTTCTTTTTTCCTTTCCCATTTTCTTTTCCTTTTTTTTCTTTTTCTTTTTCTCCTCCCTTCTACACTTTTCTCCCATTTTCCCCTTCCTTCTCTTTTCTTCTCTTCTCCTCTCTTCACTTTTCACCTGGCTCTCTCCCTCTCTTTTTCATCTACTCTCTCTCCCCCCATACTCTCTCTCTCACTCTTTTCATGATCAACTAATAGAAAAAAAATCTGAGGTTATGAAAAGTATAGAAGTCATGATTGAGTCCCAAGAACAAAAGCTAAAAATGATGGACTCACAATTCTCACAAAACTCCCAAATCCAAGATCCTTACTCCATGTTCCAAGTCCCACAATAAGAAGAAGAACCTATGGACTCAGATAGGAGTATGAAAAATCTAATTCAGTTTGAAAATAATTTTTTCAATCTATCAATAGGTTAGAAGCACAAATGAGTCGTTATATCTACATAGTAAAAGATAGGAATGAGGAACCTCTACCTAATACATATTCGACCATTCAAGATTGCCCTTGCCATATTGATAGGAACGAAGAATCTTGGTGTCTTGGAGACTTTGATCAAGATTCAATTTCATCACACAAATTTGAACTTGACGAATTCCAAACCTTGGATAAATTGGCAAGTCTTCCATTCAATGAGATTGAACTTGAATGTGAATGTGACCCTGATCCCCAACTTGTGATTCGATTTTTTATTTTGACTTTATGTTGACTCTGGTATCATTACCCAATTTGGACCAATTTTCGAAGCCAACATTTATTCCCGTACCAGTAGATTTAGAAATTGAATCATTAAATTTGGATAGTCACATTCCATTGATGGGAGAAGAATGTGAATTTCAATTCTTTGATTTGGACTCAACTCTTGAACCAAAACAGACTCTCAAACCCAAAGTTGATTTTTCTCAGTTAGTAATGGTTCCCGATCCTATCACTCTTGAATCCAAGTCAATTATTCCACCAAGTCACATTCTTTTGTTGGACATAGATATTGACAATAATGACTCAGTGATGATTTTTCAAGACTGGTCATGTAAAGAGAATAAATTCCATGATAGGATCTTTCATGATCTTATTCATATTGGGGATTGTAATTATGTACATAGAAAAGAGGTCAATAAAGGTGGGTTCTGTGAACCACCCCATTATCTTGATTGGGTCGCAACGCTTGACCCAATCCGACCACCACCGGAACCACCACCTTAAGATAATATTTTTCTTCTCTTTCTTTTTTTCATGCATCTATGCATTCATTCATACATTAAGGAAAATGCATGAGATAAGTGTGGGATATAATATAGGTTTTCTTTTTATTTAAAATAAAAAAATTAACATTTTTCTATCTTAAAAAATACTTTTTAAAAAGAGAGCAATATTTTGACATATTTTTTGTAAGAAATTAAGTCAATTTTAAGGAATATGAGAATCAAAATTAGAATTTCTTATACTTGGTCAAAATAAGATTATTTGTTTGATTTCTAGAGTTAGGAAAAAATTTTAAAAAAGTAATTTAGACTTAATTTTTACCTTGATGAAATATGCATGTTTTATACACTTACACATTTAGGGTTCAAAAACAAAGATTCTTATGCCTTATATAAAATATCAAGAAAAAAGAGAAAAATATGTATTTATATCAAAATCCTCTGATTAAGCTCAGTATTTGTGCCTCATAAAGCATAAGTATCACACCTAAAAGTGGTCCTTAAAAAATCCCTAGTTTTGTAGCCTTGTTTGCTCTAGTCCTTAACTCTTTGGGGTATTTTCTCACCTGGTGCCCTAAGACAGTCCGGTTTGGGAGTCACCAATTAATGGCTCATTACATGGGCAGATTAGAAAGCCTAATAGAAATAAGGAATAATAGCATCAAAAATATAAAAAAATAAATAAAATAACGTATAAGAGTTAGAGTGAAAGAACCCTTAGTTAAAATTTCACGGTCACGAAGGTGCATATGACTTAGGGTAAAGTAATAGACTAGATGAGAAGTCCTTGCCTTAATTGATAACAAGTTTTTGAATAGAGACTAAGTAAAGGAATGAAAAATTTGATTTTCTTATAACTTATAAATTACTTAAACTCTTACAATATTACTTCAAATATTTTCTCTCTTTTTCAAAATACTTTTCAAAAATACTAATACTTTGTTTCTTTTTTTTATGAATTTTATGGGTGCAATCCACTGAAAACCCTCACGAGACAAAACTTGTCCTCTATGGGTAACCTTGAGGTTTAACGGTTTGTTGCACATGCTCAGTGCAATCGCGTGACCTACGAAAGTGGTCTAATAAATTCTTTAGTTTAGTTTGGATGTTTTACTCGGGGATGAGCAAAAGATAGGTGTGGGGGTGTGATCACACACGTGTGTTGCATGTTTTCATATCATATGTGTCATACTTCTTCATTTTTATTTATATAAAACTCTGCTATTAATATATTTTCATGTTTAATGGCGTGTAGGATAATTAAGGAAGAAAAAGAAAGACAGATTTATCCAATTAAATCTAAAAGTTCAAAAGAAAGGGGATTGATTCAAATCCAGAGGCTCTAAAGGCCATTTTATTTGAAGACCGGGTATATCAGATGAGATAATATCATTCAAATTCAAAAAAAATAGATTAAAAGAAAACTCTATCGATTTCACTGAGGGTAAAGAGAGAGATCATCAAATCTAAAGCTGAAATTTAAAATCCAAAAGGATAAATGGATAGAGAGAAAATTAACAGATGAGATGAAGCAATTTAGACTCAGATTCTGACTGGATACATTTAAGTATTTAAATCATAACTTTCGCTACTAAAACTCAAATCTGATGATTCAAGATGATCCAGAAAGAAGACTTAAAGCGTTACAACTCTTACATTGATTACTGTTTCTAATTCTATCATTTGATAAGTTATATTCAGCAATAAAAATTCCAAAAAGCTGTAGATCAAAATTGAATATCCACATCAAATCAAGTTTGGAGATAAGGGGAGGATTTAAATTCAGAAAAAGCCAGCTCCCTCTATCTTTTGACTCATTTTCTTATCCATTTATATCTTATAAATACCCCACACATTAGAGACAGAGGGACAATAAAGCAGAGAGTAGAATAGATTCTTGTATAGGTTTACCTAGGTTTTTCTTTCTGTTTTAATGTAAATTTTTATTTTCTTTATGTAACTGAGAGAAGAGAAGATTCATGGAGGAATGAGAAAGATGCTTGTACTGAGAGTGATACCGGTGTAAGTATTCATCTTTTCTTTCATTGTTATTAATCGAATCGAAAGTTACTTTTTCTTCTTTATTCTTATTTTCTTTCACTTCCTCTTTTGGTTTTTGATGAGTATCTAAGCGAATCTAGTAACATTGGTATAGCCTTGTTGTATGTTTGCCACTGATATTTCATGATGATGATCTTCTCCTCAATATTCTGTATATTCTGTATCATTTCATTCTTATTCGTCTTGATAATGTAATGTGAATGGGGACTGAGCTTGATCATATGGACTATGCGTTGATTGCCTCAGAAGTAAGGAAAACGTGCCAACGATCCAAGGTAAGTCATCAATCAAATAAGGTAAGTATTTCTTTTAGGTTTTCTTTCTTTTTAATTTTTTAGTTTAGATCGCTACCATCTTCCAACTCTTTTATTCACTCTTTTTAATTTCTTTGTGTAACTTCATTTTCTATTTTCTCCATCTACTCCAACCTATCATTTTCACAAATTAACATAACTTATTTCCTTTTCTTTTAAAGTACAAGAGAATAATTTTAATCATTTTAAGTAACTTAAAAAATAACTTACAAAATGCTTCCATCACTAGTCCCTCCTTGTGGATCACGACCCGCATTGCCACTTTGGTATAGCGGTAGTATTGAGTACTTGCACTTCAATTTTGTATTTCTGAAATTCTATATTTTCTGTGTGTAGGTTTGAACTCAATCACAAACAATACTGATTATTATTGGTTGTATATTATATATTCTTCCTGCCTCTTGCATGACATTATACCTGTGCTACTGCATTAATCTTTTGATTTGCTTGCTTACTATTTTAATACTAATTCTACATTTACCGTATGTTGTATGTGTGCTTGTCTGAATCACGTCATTATGATCCTGTACACATATGCTTGCTTGTGCACATCACTTGGCTTCATTTTACATACTCTTTGGGTTGCTTTCTGATAACTTTTGAACCTGCATATCTAGATCCTGGAGCTTGGACCATGGTGGACTTTTTCGTAAAAATCAGAGTGGCACAGCGGAAGTATGGTGGATCAGCAGTAGATGATCTGTAACTTTTTTCTTCCAACCCCCTCTCTTATCGACTCTCGAGATTTCCTTTTTACTGCTCTTGAGCATCTACCAGTTTTTATACTTTGTAAATCTCTTTTTAAATCATACTTTTGTATCCTTTTGGTGATGTAATATTCTTGTAATAATAAATCACTCTCTATAATGACTGTGTACTTGTATTATTTTGTTGGAATATATTATCACTGCTTTCGTACTCTGATTCTTGCTTGTACTGATGCTTAGCGTAAATATGTGAGGGTATTTTTTCCTGCGTATGTACGTTGCAGTAACATCTCCGTACCCGCGGGATCATGGCGTACACTTTTCGTATTACTCTTGCGATCTGCACATTTTCTACATTAGAGTAATACATGCGAGTTCCATCCGTATAAGAAATTAACACATCCACGGTATAGAGAGATGTGTAGGTTGTATGTGTGTTGAAAAATATTTTTCAAAAAAAACTTCTTGGATTCTCTTCTATAAATATTGGCTCGTAAAAATTTGTTTGAAATTATATCTTGCATTCTTTTCTAAATTCTTTTAGGAATAACCAAGCTTGTACAATAGATAGGAGTGTTGGATACAATATGAATTCTTGAATCTATAAAAAGTGAGAAAACCAATGCCATGAATACATCATTGACATGAGGATTAAGTTATCATTTATATATGTAATTATTGTTGGCCTAGAAGTCTATCGCTTTAGTTTTGATGATGATTAACTCATGTAGTTATAATGATCTCGTGTTATTTAAGTTTCAAGTATTCATCAAGATCTTATTAGTGTTTAGCTTCAACGAAAAATTCATAGTCAAGTTATTGAAGCTAACACATATTGATTTAAAAGCTCAAACATAAAGAATACATTATGAACTAAAAAAGATGTCTAACTCAAAGAAATTAAATTTTTGAATCGAGTCAAGATGGAAAGAACGATCAAATCAAGAAGAAGACTCTAGCTTGTAAGAATATTTTAAATTTGTGTAAAATATATATTAGTTTTGATTGCTCAAGTTCATACACAAAAAAATTTGATATTGGTTTTCAAGAACAAAAGTTTTAGTGTTTTGGTTTAACAGTTTATATTTTTAGTTTTATGAGTAGACTTTATCAAAAACAAGTCCATATTGTTTTATACATGCCTTGAATTTTATCCATATACATTGGTGCTTCAAATGAGTTTGAGAAACTAATTTTAAATTTATACAAGTTTTAAAAAAAAACTTGATTTTCCATTTAAATTTTATTTTTTGGAAAGCAATTTTTAATATAGTTTATGCTTCAAGATTGTATTCCTTATCTCAAAAACAAATTCACATGTGTATAATATGTGTTGATTTTTATCGCACATATTTGTACGCTATTGTATTTATATGAACTTAGTTTTGTAGATTTTACAAAGATTTATTTGGATTTAAAAAAGGATTAAAAAATATAAAGAGAAACAAAATTTAGGCTGTAGCATGTCGACCGCCAGCCAGAGCTAAGTGCTCTGTCGGTCGACCGCCCGGTCAATTGGATATGCACAGCCTTTGTGCTTATGCATGTCGGTTGACTGACCAGTCTACAACTTAAAACTCTGCTCTCTATTTTTGGTTTCCGGTCGACCGCCAGAGAGCTGAGCTCTCTGAATTTGGGCTCGTTCGACTGCACGGTTGACTAGCTGCTCTAGCGGTTACAAAACTAGCCGTTGGCGGTTGATCGACAGGCCATTTGGCCTGATTTGACCCTAATGACTATATTTTTCTAGGTTTGTAAAATGGGGGTTTTTGGGCTAGTTTCCAAAAAGATTTTTAAGAGTTTTTCAATCAGTTTTCAGATGCTTATTCTCTCCTACTAATCGAGTTATTCAATAAGTTTTTGAGCTTTAAATCCATATCTTTAAGAGATGTTTTCAAATGTTTGTTTCAAGTGTTGAAAAGTTTTGAAAATCAAGAAAACAAGTTTTTAGGAAATACAAGTTTTAAGCTTCTAATTTTTATATCTTCAAAGAAATTTTTTTCAAGTGTTTTCTTAAGAGCTTCATTTTCAAAATCTTTGTTTTCTCACAAACTTGAGCTATTATCTCTTTATCTATCCTTTAGGATCTAGTTTTGTGAGATTTATTGTTTGTAGTCTTTATGATCACCAAGTGGTGTAATCTACAATTTTGCTTTGTGCTCTTCTCTTGTGTAGAGGAGTATCTGTTATGTACATTTCTCTTGTGTAAAGGACCATTGACTTAGTGCCCTCATCTTATGTAGAGGATTGAAGATTGTATCCTTGTGAAATTCTTTGTGGAGAGTGTGGAAATCTTTCACACGGTGAAGGCGGGGATGTAGAGCAAGTGGCTCTAATTTTGAAACAATTATCTTGTGTTTGCTTTTGCTTATCTTTCAACTCTACTCTTGTTTATTGCTTGCATTGCTAATATTGTTCATTCATATATACTTGATATTATCTATGTGCTCACACTTGTATTGATCCAAGAAAGCTATTGAAGCACATCAGCTCTTATTAAATATGAATCTTGAAAAGAAGTTGTAAAGCCCTTCACGGAGATTTAGCTTCAAATCTTGATTATTATTTGTGTGTTGAGTTTTGTTAGTATAAGTTTTTAGTTTCCATATTTGATTAGCACATCACCTATTCACCCCCTCCAGGTGATTTTCAATTGGTATTAAAGTTTGGTGCACTTGATATTCGATTTAATCACCGTAAAGAGATTCTTATTTTTGCTAATCATCATTCTTGTTTCACACACTCATGAATTTTTTTGCTCCACCTATGTTTGATGTTTGTAACATCAAAACTTGAAAAATTAAAATAAGTTCACATCTTAAAGCCCTCGGAATAAATGTTTATCTTGTCACAACGAAAAGATCATATATTAAAAATGAAAAATATTTTGAGGCTAATGTAAAAGCCACTATTGCACTAAAGCAAACCCTTAATAATGATTACATTTTTACGATTTCTAATTGTGATTTCACTTTTATAGTGAGGAATATGTTGATCTCTCTTGGTGAACAAATTTCAAATAATATAGAGAGCGAATCCAAAGAAGATTCTGACCAAGCATGCTTAATGGTCCAAGTGGATGACTCCCTTGAGGTAAACTCAGAATTCGATCTTGATGAAGATGCAAATATGTTATGTAACCCCTGATCCTTATGTACGTATCATAGTATCAGTACTCAATACTGCGTACAAAATTGATTTGACCTTCTTGATAGTTAGACTAAACCAGTTTCAGTTTCAGATATTATTTTTCAATATTTCAGAATTTTCAGAATTTTGAAATGTTTCTGAATTATTTTGGAAAATCTTCGAAATCGGTGTCGACCGATACCGATAATCGGCTCTACGATTTTTAATTCACAAACAGAGTTGAGTTTCTGAAATTTGCTTCCATATTATTCTTCAAAATCATATTTTCTACTTTAATGTAATTTGAGAAATTTTCTGAATTAGTCCAAAATCCGGCCAATCCGGTGTCGACCGGTATCATCGATCGATTCAAGGATTTTTAATTTACAAATCAGACTGAATTTCTTGAATCTGATTTCACATTACTCCTTAATGTAATATTTGTTATTTTACAGAATTTTTGGGAGCAATTATGAACTAGGTCAATTTTGCCCAATTAAATAATATTAATTAAATAATATAAAAATTGATTTCCCCTCAAATCTTCTCATTTCTTCCTCCTCAAGTTATTCCACCGCCTCAACCCACCACCTTCACCATCGCCATCCCTCTATCCCTCTAACTTAAAATATCTCTCTCTCACTCCATTTCACACACACTCTCTACTTCTCTCTATCTCTCTCTAATCAATTTCATACTTACCCATTTTCCCCCTCTCACCCAACTGACCTCCACTCCCTCATCGAACCGTCGGCAACAGCCCCAGCTCCGGCGACCCCACGACGACCATAGCCAGGCCAAAACCCTCTACTCCTCCTCCTTCCTCCCATTTTCCTTACCAATTTTCACAAATCACGATCTTCTCCATCTTCTCTCCTTCAGTTAAATCCACCACCATCACAAATTCTCCATCTCCATTAATTTCATCTCAATCTCCACCAAATTCACTACACTCTTCACCGCCATCACCACTACCCAACTTCTTCACCACTCTCTTCACTATTACCACCACCATCAACAACAACCATCTCCATCTTCCTCTTCTTCCCCCACCAGCGCTCAGCGCCGCCGGGCCCTATGGCCACGCCGCCGGCCCTCTGGCCGCGCCACCGGCCGGCCAAGTTGGCTGACCACCTCCTTCCCTTTCCCTCTTTTCTCTTCTATTTTCTTTCCTTCCTTCTTTCTTTCTCTCTATCTTCTTTTCTTTCTTCTTTTCTTTCCTTTTCCCTGTGAACAAATCTCTCTCTCTCCTCTCTCTCTCTCTCTCTCTCTCTTTGGATTTAAACCCAAACCTAATTATCCAAACCCGAATTCATTAACTCAAAACCCAATAACCATATTCACTTAAGCTATTGGATCCGGGTTATTGGATCTGGACCCGACCAAGTAACAACCCAAAACCCGATCCATTATTAAAGGTAGTTTTACATGAAACCCCCTTGACAATTAAAATATTACATTTTAAACATTTATATTGCATATTTAACCCGCTTTCCATGATTTTAGTGTTGGGGTAATATCTGGAGCATCGGAGTCCGATCTAGACGATTCTCGAACCGTTGTGATCGTAGGAAGATGAGCTACATCTCTGTACTACTTATGTGAGTGTTTTTGTTTTAAAAAGTTATATTTAATGTACTGATTAAAAATTAATTAATTAAATTGTATTTACTGTTTCAATCATGTAAAATGCATTTATTGTCCAATAAATTCTATAAACGATAAAACACTTTAATAAAATAATATTTATTCATGATTCATGATTTAATATAACATATAAATGAATTACTTATATAAATAGTAATTATTAGAATGTAAATTAAAGAAATTCCATCTTAATAAATAACTTAATAATTTTAATATGGAAGTGTAGAGTTTGAGAATAGATAATTCCTGAGTAGTACCAATCATAGTAACAATACTGAAATTGATATAACAAATACTGATATATAAATTGATGCATATTAATTATATCACCTAATACAGTCATCGTTACCTGAAATCATGAGAATAATCACTGATACACTATCGTTATTTCATATACTTGTAACACTAGACACGGATATACTATCAAATTGGACACTGTCATTTCATGTAGTTGTATCACCGTTATACAATCACTATTATTACATGTATTAGTAGCATCGTTACACGAACACTCTTATCCTCTGGACACTGGTTACACTGAACACTATTATTTCATGTATTTGTATCACTGATTACACTGATACGCTACACTTGTACTTCTTATACTTGTATCACCGTTACACGGGTACTCTACACTGTTATTACATGTACTTGTCACATGGATTTACCTGTGTACATGCTTTGGTCGTATCTGTGTTCCTGTTACATGACTATATCCGGTAATCCTGATATGATACTCTTGTTACTGAACATGTGAGCTGTTGATATGTGATGTGTGGAACTAAATGCTACGTGGATTATAGCGACGGAGGCCACCTCTAGAATCCCACGTCTCTCGTTTTTCGTTTCCTGTTATCTTGTTTCATGCTATCAACAGAGCTTATGTCCTGTTATCGTGTTATATGTACCATGCACTGTACTTGTTCCTGATACACTGTGTAGTTTTAATATACTAAATATAACATGGGGATTGGGGGAGACTTGACGGCTGACTAGATCTTATCGGGTGAATATACTGGATCCGTCTTTATCCCACTGCAAGGAATGGTAGTGTCAGCTACCAATTATAGCTTTATGAGCTCCTGTTTCTCATTTTCTGTCCCCCTTTTCGCCGAGGGCCCTAGTCTCAGCAGCCAGGGGTCTGTTTAGGGCCGTGATCCTAGATATGCACGGGATGTACCCACCCGATTAAAGCTCCTTAACCATTGAGTTTTCAAGGAACTTAATGAAATAGTATATAAGTGACATCGGAAATGCTTGTTATTTGGTCGCTCTCTTGTTTGGATAATGATACCCGTATGTCATATTCGGATGGGTTCATTTGTAGTACGGGCTCCGGTATGAACTGCCAGTGGTATGAGCACTGAAAAAGATTGATTAAATATCAGGCGGTACTGATTGTTATCATTGTATAAATAATATGACTTGCTCGGTACATGTATATTATTGTTCATTCATACTTGTTACAGTTCTTGATATATTACTTACCGCCATGTCACATGTATACCACGCGCTTCACCTGGAGACGCTATTCATGTACACGTATACTCTGCATTCCATGTATTCTCTGTGTCATGTATACTCTGTAAATACACTGTTACTGTATAAGCATTACACTGTAGTATGATTACTCTGTGTAATTCATATCTACATGTTCATATTCATCACGACACTATTATGCTATTGTTACTACTAGAATTTGAAATATTAAATAATTAAAAACTTGCCCCATGTCTTAAACACATTGAATTGGTTAGAAAATCACTCCATACTGTATCATATTACGCATATTTAGAATAATATATAAATGGTATCTCTTACTGACTATAATAACATAATTTCCTCATTTTGACTCACCTATTATTTCATCCATTTACTATATATATTATTATTTGGTAGCATAGCCCATACATGTTAATTGATATTAATAATATAGAATTGGATAATATTGTAAACTAACATGCTAGGTTTTTATAATGTTATAGTACTGATATCATATTTATAATATTGATATACCGATTGCTAGAATATTTATATTGTATCATTATTACCCTGACATGTATTGATATTATCGTGATTGTACTATTATAGTATATATATATATATTATTGTTTTTTCATTTTACTGCTCACTAGGTCATATTTTGACGATCCTAAATTTGCATGCTCAGATTGGAGCTCAGAGATTTAGTAGCACCTGATACTTCCCGAGATATTATCTTAAGACCGTCACCCTTTTTGATTCTTAGGTATCTTTATTATATATTTTGTTTTCTTATTTATTTCTGTTTACATATCTATTATGATCACTGACTCTTTTGCAGGTATTTTTGTACTTATTTAATACTGAAATTAATGTGTATATTGTGTTTATTCCCTGTACTGAGACTTAGCGTATGTATGCGAGGGTATTTTCGCCCTACGTATTACGTCGCTGTAGCGTTTTCGTATCCACAGAATCAGGGCTCTACATGTTAAATGATGAGCTTGTCATATTTTGTGAAGACTTACTAGAAAAATATAAATTGTTAAAAACTAAAATATTGAAAATGAAGAAAGAAAATGATTCTTTATCTTCAAAACTAGATTTTACTTTAGAAGAGAAAGATTTAATTTTAAAGGAAAATGAAACTTTGAAAAATAAAATTGATAGTATTGTAAATGAAAATAGTCATTAAAAAATAAAGTTGATTTGGCTTCTAAAGAAAAGGAGATTGCTTTAAAAGAAAAAGATTCTTTGAAAAATCAAACTGTTTTGATTTCCAAAGAAAGAGATCTTGTCTCATAAGAAAAGGGTTCTTTGAAAGATAAATTGAACTTTATCCAAAAAGGAAAAGAAAAGATATATATTTCTTTAACAAAGTGAAAAAAGATTTTGTTTCTCATGATAATATCTCCTCTTCTATTGATAAAAATGAGATTTGTATTTTGAAGAAGAGTATTAATTGTTTAGGCTCAACCTTGAGCGAATGTATTTTTAACCATAAAAGATTGGAATCTTTATTTCAAAGGAAAAGGCCTCACATATTCATGCACACATCTCACGGCATGCACATACACATCATAGTCACAAGTATGTCAATATATTTCATTATTCACGTTGTGGTTGCAAATACCATCTTGCTAAGTTTTACTATAATAGATTAAATATTTTGAATGCAAATTTTTGAGTTCGTAGTAATACTAACCCTCAAGGACCCAAAAAAGATATGGGTACCAAAGGCCACACAAATTATTTTTAATGTAGGTATGCGCTCTCTCAAAATGTAAGGGAGTTTGGTAACTTAGTGGTGGATGCAATTAGAGCTTGATAGACAAATTAATGGATGCATCACTATCAAGGAGTTTAGGTGAGATGACCACCTTGTTTTAGAGAAATAGAGAGTAGCCTATCCGTATGGTAACATCTCTATCTGCCATCTTTAGTTTATACTTTAAATTGGATTATTAGCATATCATGGTTTATATGTTTAGATGCAGATTTTTGTCAAAACTTGTGATATACTTGTATAGCTTTTTTGATACTCTTGATTTTGTATCAAAATTGATTCTTCCTTTATGCACTCAATTATTGTTTAGTTATATTTGTATATCTTAGTTTTGATGACTCTGACATTTATACTTATGATTTATTTTATTTTTCAAGTATGTTTTGATGTTTATATGCAAATCTTATTTTGCTTAATATACTTGCTAGTTTTGTGAAAACTATGTGATATACATATATAATCTCTGAGATACACTTGATTTTCATGCTATACATGCTCTATTTCAGTTGTATACTCAATTCATATTTGATTATACTTATAAATCCTAGTTTTGATGATTCTTACATGTTATATGATATATCATGTTTTTGAAAATTTTTTTTGATTTGTGTTTTCATGTTTTTACAAATCAAGTTTGCAATGTGAAAAAATTTTAAAAAGTTTTTTGTATGAGTTTTGTAATACCCATAGTTAGTAATACTGTATTTTCATTTTTTCTATTTAATTTACTGATTATTTTTATTTAATCAAACTAATTTATTACTTCTTGAGATTATTATTATTGAATATGCAAATTACTTTGAGATAGTAAATAGTAATTTGGTTTTATGTTTACCATTATTTATCATTGACATTTCTTTTGCTAATTATTATTATTATTATTATTATTAGTGTTATTGCTATTATTCTCTTATCCTTGTTTTCATTCTAAATTAATATTACTACTATTGTTACTATGTCATTAATTATTAATGTTATTAGTATTATGATGATTACTAATATTGATATTATTTATTTTATTTACTCTATTTTCTATTTAGTCCCCCTCCTATTTGTATGTGATTTATCCATATAGAGATCCTACCCTTATCTTTTCATACCCGATACCCATTTGGATTCCAACCCTTTAACCCATTACCCGTTTCTATTTTCTAAAACCAAACCCTAATCTAATCCCTCCTTCAATCCTCTCTCAGCCGTCACCAATAGCAGCACATCCCCAACCTCTTCCCGGCGTGCACGAGCTCCAGACCTCCTTCCCTAACAGCTTGGCCGGTAGCCCACTCCAGCAGGCCCGGGTAGCGCCACCACCGCGGCAACCGGAGCCCCAACAGGCCGAATTTCCCCTTTCACCTGAGCGCCACCAGGCCTCTCCCCCATCTCTCCCCAGCGCTCAGGCCAACGCCCAGGCGACAACCCCTGCCGGAGCTCCCATCTCCTGGCCGAGCCCCGAGCAGACCTCCACCAGGCCTCCCTCTCTTCTCCGTCGGCAAGCCGAGCCACCTCCGGTGAACCCCAGGGCCAGATCCGCCTCCTTGCAGCCCCATCTTCCCTTGCTCCTCTCCGGCGACGACCAGCAGCACCACCTCCCCTTGGCCGGCCCAGCAGCTCCACACAACAGGCCATGGCCGGATCTACTCCAGCATCTCCTCTTGCCGCAACCAGTCCCTCGGCAACCACAGCAGGCCGCCCCCCTCCTGGACACAAACAGCCGGCGGCGACGTCCGACAGACCAGCAGGCCGCCCCACTTCAGCCCTTGCCGTGATCTCTGCCTTCTCCGTCGACCCCGCCGGAGTCTTCCCCATGTAATGGCCGGATCTCTCCCTTCTCTCAGGTTTCCTCTTCTCTCTGTTAACTTGAATGTGTGTTGGGTATAATTGTATACATGGATATAGGTAATAGGTATGCTGGAAATTATGTGCATATAGAGTTAAGTTTCAGTATGTATGCATGAGAATTTATATGATGATGTATATATATATATATATTTGAGTATATACGTATGAATGTGGGTGTACCCTGTGCATATACACTTGTGGCACGCGTGTATGGGTACACGGGCGAATGTATTATGGGTATGTGTTGATTTCCCTCCCTCTCTGTGTGTTGGTTGCGTGCTACAGCGTGTCGGAATTATTTCGGGAGATTCGGACCCAGCTACAGCAGACCCGGACAGCGAACGACAGCCCAGACCAGCAGCACAGGCAGCGACCGTAACGGCGACTCGCCCGGTAACGAGCAGATTCCCCAATGTGAGTGTTCTTTATTTTATTATTGAATATTTCGGTATTATTTGTGAGTGTTTGTTTTTGTCTCATTTTCTTATTTACCGTTATCTATGTGTATTATGTTTTACTTTTATCATATCATGTGACTATTTGATTTATTTTACCAGTGTGAATATCTGTATCACTCTATGAGTCATGAGCGAACATTCACTTTACTTATTTTGTTGATCAGAGTATTGGTTAGTGTCATTTCATGTGTCGGTAGATCTCCGGTAATGGCTTAGGCCTAGCATTGGATACCCTAGACTGAAATCTTGATTTGATATACTGATCAGTTGAACTATGTTATATTTGAGATTAAAGGACATATATTAGGCATAGTGTCTATTGGCAGTTGTCGGTGATTATCCCGACTAGAATCTCTATGGATATCGAGGAAGTGTTAGGTATGACAATGTTTTACCAATATACTGATTTGTTGATACTTGGACTGGCATTGACTTAGTTAGAGTTGGAGTTGACTTATGATATATTTATATTAGATATTGATCATTTATAGAGAAGTTTGATCTTGTTGGATTGTCAAAACTTACCCTTCAAATAGAGATGTAACATGATCTCGATTTTAGATTATTAAACCAAAGACTTTCGGATTTACCTTAATTGTATGAATTGAGTACTGATGATCTTACCGACGTTAGATACTAGATGATCTGGATTTCTTATTGATTGAGGACGTTACCCTCTTTAGTTATGATCTTGACTATAGTTGGATGGATACGATATCGAGGAATAGATAATGGATGGAATGACTTGACTTATCATGATGGAACTTGGACGCATGTATATGATATGTATGATACCGAGTGTTGGAACATAATGACTGATCGTTAATAGAAGTGGTGATTGAGAAGACTTGGGAATCAGATTAAATTATTAGAGTAAGAGAGTTGAGCTCGATTATGAATATATGTTGGAATGACAATTATTATATCAGATTCATTGATGTATATTGATACTTGACAATCATGTAACTGTTGGGAATGTGAATTGGATATGGTGACTTTGGATTGACCTGGGACTTATGTTATTTACATTGAATGATGATGATCCATTCAGATGTTGAGGTGGATATCTTACTTTTGACTCGATACGTGATATCATATTGATTTTGGATTATTAGAAGCTAGAGTTCCAAGATATACCAACTGATTGGATTATAGAGTAGGATGAGCTGTTGGTATAAACTCATGAGTGGACTTATTCTAAACTGCAGTTCTTTGAGGATGTTTCCTATTTAATATGATTCAGTATGTGTCGACTTGATGACCTCGAGGACATACTATATGTTTCATGATTGGTTATGGATTATATCTATTGATAGAGATTGAGTTATGATGATGGTAATCTAGTCGACAATCAGTGATCTTGTATTCCAGAGCTTATATGGATTGGTAGAGATGTAAACCGGCTATTGTTATATGCAAACATATGAGATATAACCGGTTCTAGATGAGCTATTGAGTATTATCGAGTTCTATTGTGTTGTATTGATCCATGTTATTGAAAATTACTGGGAAATGATTGTTTGATCGTAACCAAGGTACAGTCCTATTGTTCATCATATACACGGTTACTGTTACTGTTACTGTTACTGTTACTGATATTGTTCACCGTGTATACGATTACTGATTGATTATTACTGTACTGATATTGTTACCGTCCAGTAGCATCCCAGTAATTGAAATGGCATAAGGTATTGATTGTTATTGATGGCATTACCTAACTGACTGTACACTAGACACCTTTCACTGGACCTTGACATATGACTGTATCACTGTTACTTGACATCTAGTACTCCTGTACCCCCTGTACCCATGTCCCATGTACTGTTGACCTGTTAATAGCACAGTCAAACCGGCGTCCGGCGGTTTGCCGCCTGGTGTCGGGATTGACGAGGATGTATCCCACAATCGTGCTAGCGTCCGGCGGATCTTGAAAGGAACTAAGTGCCACGTGGAACAAAGTGCCACACCATACACATGGTGGGGGCCACCTCTTGAATCCACGGGGGCCACCTCTAGAATCCTGTTTCCCTCAGAGTAAAGTGCCACACGGAGCAAAGTGCCACACCATACACATGGTGGGGGCCACCTCTTGAATCTGTGGGGGCCACCTCTTGAATCTGTAGGGCTATCTATTGTACGTGACGCCTGGTGTTAGCGTGATATTGCATTCTCAGTGCCTATTAGCATCCACACGCACTTGTATGATGATAACCCCTAGGACTCTTGTTATTTGGTTCTCTTTCCCTATTCGAACAATGATACCCGCATATCGGAGTTCGGATGAGTTCAACTGGATGTGCGGGCTCCAGGGTGAACTGTCGGATGTTGTGGGACGCCGGTGGGAAAGTGACAAAGATAACATAGAACACTACTGATTGTTATTGTATGGATTGGATGAAACACATTGTATTATACCCTGAACTGTTACTCTGCCTTATGACACATGACTGTATACATGATTGTAACCGTGACCAGATTTGTGACCAGACTTGGATACCAGACTAGTGACATGTGATAGGTTACCTATTGTGACATCAGTTGCTTGCTTACTATTGATCAGTTGTTGCCGATCTTTATTCGTGTTATTATCATGTTTATTACAGTTCTGTTATTTATCTGTTATATGGGCTCTTTTACCTGCAGTTGCTCTTATTACTATTTATGCACATTGTTTCTTTTGCACGAGCTTTTTCCCCTTTACACACACACTCATTATGGTCGCGTTCTGACGACCCTGGGTTTGCACGTCCAGCTATTGGACGGTTGTTCTAATGTGCAGGTTTTCGATGAGACGGTTTGCCTTGCGAGGAGCTTGGGCCCTCTCCCTTTAATTCTGGTATACTTGCATTTTATTCTTGTTATGATTCTTTGATTCCTGTATATCACCTTTGACTTCTATTCAGCTGTCATTTTCTTCCTGTTATTCATTGCTATCATGTGTAGTCTTATATGTATTATTGCAGTGATCCTTGATTATTATAGTTCTGATTCATAGCTTGTTCAGGTTACAATTTAGGCTTAGCGTATATACGTGGGGTATTTTCCTCGAGTATATGCGTCGCCATAACGTCTCCGTATCTTTAGGATCGGGGCGTTACAGAGTGGTATCAGAGCCTAGGTTCGACATAAAAGAGAACCTAGTTTCTACCTGTAACCTGAGACAGTTATGTTGACACTGTAATATACAAATACTATTCACATGATAATGTTGACTCCATTTGGAATTGATCGTCCTCCCTTTGGAATTCCGTTCTTGATCTGTTGATATTCATGATTCCAACACTTCAATTAGAGTGATTTGGATGTCCATCGTGATTTCATCCTTCCTTTCTATTCATTCTTTCTGATTCTATCACTTGAGATCGGTTACTCCATGTTGAAGCTGGTAGCAGAGATCAGAGCGCGCAGCGGAATCGTGGTGTCCCAACGAGGCGACGTGGATGCTTGTTGTGTTCTCTCTTGATTTTAGATTCTTTTTATCATTCCCTACCTTATTTTGAATTTCGAGGACGAAATTTTTATTAAGGTGGGTAGAATGTAATACCCATAGTTAGTAATACTGTATTTTCATTTTTTCTATTTAATTTACTGATTATTTTTATTTAATCAAACTAATTTATTACTTCTTGAGATTATTATTATTGAATATGCAAATTACTTTGAGATAGTAAATAGTAATTTGGTTTTATGTTTACCATTATTTATCATTGACATTTCTTTTGCTAATTATTATTATTATTATTATTATTAGTGTTATTGCTATTATTCTCTTATCCTTGTTTTCATTCTAAATTAATATTACTACTATTGTTACTATGTCATTAATTATTAATGTTATTAGTATTATGATGATTACTAATATTGATATTATTTATTTTATTTACTCTATTTTCTATTTAGTCCCCCTCCTATTTGTATGTGATTTATCCATATAGAGATCCTACCCTTATCTTTTCATACCCGATACCCATTTGGATTCCAACCCTTTAACCCATTACCCGTTTCTATTTTCTAAAACCAAACCCTAATCAAATCCCTCCTTCAATCCTCTCTCAGCCGTCACCAATAGCAGCACATCCCCAACCTCTTCCCGGCGTGCACGAGCTCCAGACCTCCTTCCCCAACAGCTTGGCCGGCAGCCCACTCCAGCAGGCCCGGGTCGCGCCACCACCGCGGCAACCGGAGCCCCAACAGGCCGAATTTCCCCTTTCACCTGAGCGCCACCAGGCCTCCCCCCATCTCTCCCCAGCGCTCAGGCCAACGCCCAGGCGACAACCCCTGCCGGAGCTCCCATCTCCTGGCCGAGCCCCGAGCAGACCTCCACCAGGCCTCCCTCTCTTCTCCGTCGGCAAGCCGAGCCACCTCCGGTGAACCCCAGGGCCAGATCCGCCTCCTTGCAGCCCCATCTTCCCTTGCTCCTCTCCGGCGACGACCAGCAGCACCACCTCCCCTTGGCCGGCCCAGCAGCTCCACACAACAGGCCATGGCCGGATCTACTCCAGCATCTCCTCCTGCCGCAACCAGTCCCTCGGCAACCACAGCAGGCCGCCCCCCCTCCTGGACACAAACAGCCGGCGGCGACGTCCGACAGACCAGCAGGCCGCCCCACTTCAGCCCTTGCCGTGATCTCTGCCTTCTCCGTCGACCCCGCCGGAGTCTTCCCCATGTAATGGCCGGATCTCTCCCTTCTCTCAGGTTTCCTCTTCTCTCTGTTAACTTGAATGTGTGTTGGGTATAATTGTATACATGGATATAGGTAATAGGTATGCTGGAAATTATGTGCATATAGAGTTAAGTTTCAGTATGTATGCATGAGAATTTATATGATGATGTATATATATATATATTTGAGTATATACGTATGAATGTGGGTGTACCCTGTGCATATACACTTGTGGCACGCGTGTATGGGTACACGGGCGAATGTATTATGGGTATGTGTTGATTTCCCTCCCTCTCTGTGTGTTGGTTGCGTGCTACAGCGTGTCGGAATTGTTTCGGGAGATTCGGACCCAGCTACAGCAGACCCGGACAGCGAACGACAGCCCAGACCAGCAGCACAGGCAGCGACCGTAACGGCGACTCGCCCGGTAACGAGCAGATTCCCCAATGTGAGTGTTCTTTATTTTATTATTGAATATTTCGGTATTATTTGTGAGTGTTTGTTTTTGTCTCATTTTCTTATTTACCGTTATCTATGTGTATTATGTTTTACTTTTATCATATCATGTCACTATTTGATTATTTTACCAGTGTGAATATCTGTATCACTCTATGAGTCATGAGCGAACATTCACTTTACTTATTTTGTTGATCAGAGTATTGGTTAGTGTCATTTCATGTGTCGGTAGATCTCCGGTAATGGCTTAGGCCTAGCATTGGATACCCTAGACTGAAATCTTGATTTGATATACTGATCAGTTGAACTACGTTATATTTGAGATTAAAGGACATATATTAGGCATAGTGTCTATTGGCAGTTGTCGGTGATTATCCCGACTAGAATCTCTATGGATATCGAGGAAGTGTTAGGTATGACATTGTTTTACCAATATACTGATTTGTTGATACTTGGACTGGCATTGACTTAGTTAGAGTTGAAGTTGACTTATGATATATTATATTAGATATTGATCATTTATAGAGAAGTTTGATCTTGTTGGATTGTCAAAACTTACCCTTCAAATAGAGATGTAACATGATCTCGATTTTAGATTATTAAACCAAAGACTTTCGGATTTACCTTAATTGTATGAATTGAGTACTGATGATCTTACCGACGTTAGATACTAGATGATCTGGATTTCTTATTGATTGAGGACGTTACCCTCTTTAGTTATGATCTTGACTATAGTTGGATGGATACGATATCGAGGAATAGATAATGGATGGAATGACTTGACTTATCATGATGGAACTTGGACGCATGTATATGATATGTATGATACCGAGTGTTGGAACATAATGACTGATCGTTAATAGAAGTGGTGATTGAGAAGACTTGGGAATCAGATTAAATTATTAGAGTAAGAGAGTTGAGCTCGATTATGAATATATGTTGGAATGACAATTATTATATCAGATTCATTGATGTATATTGATACTTGACAATCATGTAACTGTTGGGAATGTGAGTTGGATATGGTGACTTTGGATTGACCTGGGACTTATGTTATTTACATTGAATGATGATGATCCATTCAGATGTTGAGGTGGATATCTTACTTTTGACTCGATACGTGATATCATATTGATTTTGGATTATTAGAAGCTAGAGTTCCAAGATATACCAACTGATTGGATTATAGAGTAGGATGAGCTGTTGGTATAAACTCATGAGTGGACTTATTCTAAACTGCAGTTCTTTGAGGATGTTTCCTATTTAATATGATTCAGTATGTGTCGACTTGATGACCTCGAGGACATACTATATGTTTCATGATTGGTTATGGATTATATCTATTGATAGAGATTGAGTTATGATGATGGTAATCTAGTCGACAATCAGTGATCTTGTATTCCAGAGCTTATATGGATTGGTAGAGATGTAAACCGGCTATTGTTATATGCAAACATATGAGATATAACCGGTTCTAGATGAGCTATTGAGTATTATCGAGTTCTATTGTGTTGTATTGATCCATGTTATTGAAAATTACTGGGAAATGATTGTTTGACAGTAACCAAGGTACAGTCCTATTGTTCATCGTATACACGGTTACTGTTACTGTTACTGTTACTGTTACTGATATTGTTCACCGTGTATACGATTACTGATTGATTATTACTGTACTGATATTGTTACCGTCCAGTAGCATCCCAGTAATTGAAATGGCATAAGGTATTGATTGTTATTGATGGCATTACCTAACTGACTGTACACTAGACACCTTTCACTGGACCTTGACATATGACTGTATCACTGTTACTTGACATCTAGTACTCCTGTACCCCCTGTACCCATGTCCCATGTACTGTTGACCTGTTAATAGCACAGTCAAACCGGCGTCCGGCGGTTTGCCGCCTGGTGTCGGGATTGACGAGGATGTATCCCACAATCGTGCTAGCGTCCGGCGGATCTTGAAAGGAACTAAGTGCCACGTGGAACAAAGTGCCACACCATACACATGGTGGGGGCCACCTCTTGAATCCACGGGGGCCACCTCTAGAATCCTGTTTTCCCTCAGAGCAAAGTGCCACACGGAGCAAAGTGCCACACCATACACATGGTGGGGGCCACCTCTTGAATCTGTGGGGGCCACCTCTTGAATCTGTAGGGCTATCTATTGTACGTGACGCCTGGTGTTAGCGTGATATTGCATTCTCAGTGCCTATTAGCATCACACGCACTTGTATGATGATAACCCCTAGGACTCTTGTTATTTGGTTCTCTTTCCCTATTCGAACAATGATACCCGCATATCGGAGTTCGGATGAGTTCTACTGGATGTGCGGGCTCCAGGGTGAACTGTCGGATGTTGTGGGACGCCGGTGGGAAAGTGACAAAGATAACATAGAACACTACTGATTGTTATTGTATGGATGGATGAAACACATTGTATTATACCCTGAACTGTTACTCTGCCTTATGACACATGACTGTATACATGATTGTAACCGTGACCAGATTTGTGACCAGACTTGGATACCAGACTAGTGACATGTGATAGGTTACCTATTGTGACATCAGTTGCTTGCTTACTATTGATCAGTTGTTGCCGATCTTTATTCGTGTTATTATCATGTTTATTACAGTTCTGTTATTTATCTGTTATATGGGCTCTTTTATCTGCAGTTACTCTTATTACTATTTATGCACATTGTTTCTTTTGCACGAGCTTTTTCCCCTTTACACACACACTCATTATGGTCGCGTTCTGACGACCCTGGGTTTGCACGTCCAGCTATTGGACGGTTGTTCTAATGTGCAGGTTTTCGATGAGACGGTTTGCCTTGCGAGGAGCTTGGGCCCTCTCCCTTTAATTCTGGTATACTTGCATTTTATTCTTGTTAGGATTCTTTGATTCCTGTATATCACCTTTGACTTCTATTCAGCTGTCATTTTCTTCCTGTTATTCATTGCTATCATGTGTAGTCTTATATGTATTATTGCAGTGATCCTTGATTATTATAGTTCTGATTCATAGCTTGTTCAGATTACAATTTAGGCTTAGCGTATATACGTGGGGTATTTTCCTCGAGTATATGCGTCGCCATAACGTCTCCGTATCTTTAGGATCGGGGCGTTACAAGTTTTAATGAGCTCTTTAGAGTCTTATTGATTTTATCTTCATGCATATGATCTTACATGATTCTTTTGCACTCACTTTTTATTTACTCATGTGATTACAAATGAATTTTGTTCCTTGTACTCATTCATGAGAATGTATATGCTATATAAATTTTGACTGACAATTCTTGTGTAATTAGCATCTTTTATGAGATATATGATTTGTTTCATATTTATAGAATTTTAAACTTATTTTTATATTTTAAAGTAGTTCTTTTAATTGTTCACATGGTAGTATTTTCAAACTTTCTCAAAGTTTCAAATAATTATTTTTGAAAATGTCACCCTTGCGAGGGTGGATGGTTGGGTGATCATGCCTTGTATGTGTTTAAATGACTATTCCTTGATATTTGCATGTAGGTAGGTGTTCACAATAAGTTATACACTTGATTCACATGATATTTGACTTTTTGTAAACTCAAATCTTTTTTATCTATATATGTATGCTCTAAATTGTGAATTATTTTAATTGATATACATACATATATATGATTATTTGTGCATGTTTAACAATGTTCATACATATTTTTATAGAACAATTGATTTCATGCTAAACTTGATTTTATTTCAAATATATTAGTATTTTTTTAAAGCTTATGCATCGGTTTTGTTGTTGTTTCAAAAAGGGGAGAAATTCTTTGACTTAAACTGATAACTTAAATTTATCCAACCCTTTTGGAGAAAACTATTTTTGGAAATTATTTATATTTTCAATTAGTATTAATTATTACAATTGGTATCTACATTTTAAATTGTTTTGCTAATTGGCTTCTGTGTTTCTTTGAATTCAATTATTTCAATTAGTATTTTTTTGGTATCGTGCTATATTTAATTTGAGAATCATACAATATAAATCTTACATTTGGTATCTAAAATTCTAAATTGGTATTAATTTATCTATATTTCAATTGTCAATTAATATCTAAAATTTTTCAATTGGCATTTGTGCTTATTTACAAATGGTATCAAGAATTTATAGTTGGTTTATCAAAAATTTTCAACCGATATATATCATTTTAATATTTATTGCCTATATGCAAGGGGAGTTAACTTAATATCTACTTTATATATAAATTTATGATGAGTATATTGTACGAAGAAGAGTTTGACCTCTCTTCTCTATATGATGCACGTGTGTACAAAAGCTTAACATCTCTATTTATACATTGTATATTATGTACATGTGGGTTGGGATTTAATCATCCCTTCTCCATGTAACACACGTATACGGGGGGAGTTAACTTAACATCTCACCTTATCACATATTTACATCGTATATACATTTACTTTATTTTTGTTTACCCCCTTGTTAAAGATTGACAAAAAGGAGGAGAAAATTTTAGAGTTTATACATGTAAGTCACCTAGAAGGGGGTGAATAGGTGACAAGCTAATCTAATGCACAACAATGTGAAATTAGAAACTAAAGATGCAAACTAAAAATTATAATGCAAACACACAACATATAACCAAAGAGTGTAGCCGAATTTCTGGTGAAAGGCTCTGCACTATCTCCTCAAGATTTCTCTAGATTAAGAGTTGAGTTGCCACTATGACTCTATTGGTTGAACACAAGTGTGAGCAAACAATCCCAAGCATATAATAATTAAGCACAAGTATATTAAGCATAAAAAGAATGAACAATATAAGCATGCAAGATATATAAACCCAAGCGAGAGAGAGAAACAATCGCAAACACGGGAGATTTGTTTTGAGGTTCGAGAACACTTGCTCTACGTCCCCACCTTCAACATAATAAGGATTTTCACTAAAATCTTTACCGTAAGATCACTCGGTGTCACAACACCTACAACAAGTTCCCTCAAAAACTTTTGGACCCGCAAGTTCCTCACTTGTTCCCGCAAGAACAACACACGCAAGCACACAGCTTGCCGAAGCCGCACCTCTACACTGAGCTCCCTCAAGAACTCATCACAACGCGAACCTACAAGTTCTCCTTCTCAAATACAAGGGTGTAAACATGGTGATCTCTACACTTTGATCACCAAAAGTAACTCTCACATTCAAAGCTCTTATAGGATAGATATGGCAATGGCAAATTCAAGCTTGTGTGAGAAAAACTTGGATAGATTTGGAAAGCTTTTAAAAAAATCAAGAGGTTCACTCTTGAAAATCTCCTTTTGATTTGAAAATGAAAGCTCTAAAATCTTGCTTAAAAACTTCTGTGGAAGACTGAAAAATGCTCTAGAAAACTCTCTCAAAAATCTTAACCAAAATTGGCCCCAAAACACCCTAATTTATAGGTTGCAGAAAACTAGCCATTGGAGGCCAGATGGCCTGTCGGTCGACTGGCCAGTTGACCGACCAACGGTCATATTTCAGACCGTTGGGGTTACCGATCGACTGCCGGTCAACTGCACCCAGGTCTTGACCTGTCAACCGACCAAGATAAGAACCAAAGAGCACTGCTCTCTTGGTCAGTCGACCGGGGCCAGATCCAGAAAGCAAGCTCTCTGGATCG
Organism: Agave tequilana; assembly: GCA_038442645.1. Lineage (NCBI taxonomy): Eukaryota > Viridiplantae > Streptophyta > Magnoliopsida > Asparagales > Asparagaceae > Agave > Agave tequilana. Next base: position 76,456 of record JAVJIF010003573.1, read on the forward strand.
GTCGACCGTCCGGTCGACCAGCCATCAAGCCAAGGCAGTGTGCACGTTTTGTGCACATCGGTCGACCAATCTCTGATTCGGTCGACCGGTCGATCAACCGCCAGAAGCCCAGGTCAGGGTTTAAAGAGATTAAAACTTGGACTTTTGAAACCCTAAAATTCTAATAAAATACCATAAAATCCACAAAAATAAGTTCTTATTAATACATTAAAATACAAATATGTGTGATAAAATTAACATATATTACAAACAATTTGAACTATTTTTTCAATATAGAAATTTAGCTTTAAACAAAAACTGGTATTTTTCAAAATCAAACTTTTAAATGAAAAATCGATTTTTCCAAAACTTATCCAAATACAAAAGATAATAAAACCCTTTTGAAGCATAATGTGTATGGATATGATCCAATACACATATAAGATAAAGTATATTTGTTTTTGACAATAAACTCTAAACAAAGTTTTGATAAATACAAAACTTAAACACATGATATAGAAACATCAAAAAAAAATTTAAACATTATGAAGCAACAATGTATATGGATGAAATTCAATACACATATAAACCATGTAAACTTGTTATGATGAAATCTATTCATGAAACCAAAGATGTATACTTTAAAATTCAAAACCAAAACGATATTTTCAAAAACTAAAACTATTTCTTATGAAAACACAAATAAATTTTGTGTGTGTGTATATATGAGCTTGAGCAATCCACAACTAATCTATCATTTATATTTTATTAAAAACACAAAATCTTAACACTTATAAACTTGACTCAAGTCTTGAAAATCTTCTTCTCCATCGTGACTTGGTCCAAATCTTGATCCAAAGAGCTAGACTCCTCTTGAGTACTTGATGCGATCTTGAAGCACGAGCTCTTGAATCAGCACGTGCTAGTTTCAAAACTTTACTTTGAATCTTTTGTTGAAGCTAAACGCCGACTAAAATCTTGGTAGAATATCTGAAACTAAATGAGCACAAGATCATTAGTACTATAACTACATGAGTTAATCATCATTAAAACTAGTGTGATGAGCCTTTGGGCCAACAATCTCCCCCTTTTGATGATGACAAAACTCATGGAGTTATATATGTGTGGATTAAAGATAAGCTCCATAGAAGCTCCCCCTTAACTCATGCATAGCAATAAATATAAAGATATTCAATAAAAGCTCATAAACTAAACAAACATATATGCATAAACAATAATATTAAGCATGCATATATTAAACTCTCTAAATCCCCCCTCTTTATCAATCCATCAACAAAAGGGGCGAAGAAAACTAATCAAGAAAGATGTATATGTGATATACATTCATGAAGAGGAGAGACGTTAAGTTAGCTCCCCCTGTATACACGCATTACATGGGAAGGGATTACTAGACCCACACCCGCATAAGCATAATATGCAATGTATAGACGAAAATGATAAGTTTTCCCTACACACGTGTACCACATAAAGAAGAGAGCTCAAACTCCTCAATATGTAAAGTACACTCAATATGAATCTATATATAGAGGAGATACTAAGCTCCCTTGCATATAGGAATACATATCAAACAAATTTTTTAAAAAAATTTGATACCACCCAAAACAAAATTTTGAAATTCCTTGAAGTCAACAAAATAAATTTCGATATCAATTGAAATCAAATAGCAGTTGACAAAATAAATGTTGATATCACTTGCAGATAAACAAAATTATTAAGATGCTAACAGTAGATTTTGATACCAATTGAAGGTGAAACATGCAGTACATTTTGATACCAGAAAATGCCAATTGAAATCAATGCATAAGCTTGTAAATTATACCAATCAACATTTAGAATTAAATCAAGCTTAGCATAAACAGTTTGTGCTTTTTAAAAATGTATGTGTTGGAGGAGAGACTACATTGAGGAAGGTGATGCCATGCCAAGTGTCTTGCCAAGTGTCATCGAAGACCGCCAGGAAAGGCAAAGTGACAGTGGCAGAAAAATCAGCAGCAGCAGAAGTCAGAGTGGTCGGTCGACCGGCCCGGTCGACCGACGTGCACAGCATGCACAGGAATGGTCGCGGTCGACCGGCCGGTCGACCGCAGGGCTCTGACTGACAAAACCCAACTCTCGGGTTTTCTGGGTCGACCGGCCCGGTCGACCGGTATTGGAGAATTGGGAGGTCGGTCGACCGGCCCGGTCGACCGACAGACGGGTTCTGGGTAAAAATCTGCTGATCCGTTTTTTGAGGTATTTAAGCCTCATGTTGATTCTAGGGTTTGTAACCTGCGGGAATAGTAGTTGCTCTGAGTACTCTTGCATTCAAAGAGACTTAGAGCTATTGTAATCATCTTCCACAAATAAATCTCTCCATTGATTGCCCGAGGACGTAGGCATTCAGGCCGAACCTCGTTAGATCTGTTGTTTGTGATTGGGTGATTCTCTTCTTGATTGTGATTGATTTCATTATTCGAGGAGATCTGAGGATTCTCTGTTTGGTTCGTTGTTGTGATTTGTATGCGCGCACAACAAGTGGTATCAGAGCATCCAGGTTACGCTTGGGATTCTGAGGATTCGAAGGGTTCCAGATCTAATCAGGTGGAGATCGTGTGTCGATCTCAGGTCAGAGGTATTGGTGTTCTAGGCGATCGTGTGTCGATCTCAGGAGGACGCAAGGAGGGCTCGTTGAATCTGTGGTTGGAGTAGATCCGGTGAGAAACTCGATCTAGGGTTTCAAGAGGCAGGTAAAAATCCCATTTTTATCTGAGTAGAGATTTATTCCAATTTGGTTATTCTTCCGCATAAATAGAGAATCAAAAGAAGATCTCAATGGCAGAAGAAACTGCATCTGTTAAGACAATGAACAATCACCCAAGGATTGAAGTTGTTAAGTTTAATGGGACTAACAATTTCGGTATGTGGAGATGTGAGGTTATGGATGCACTGAATGCATCAAACCTCGAGGACACTCTCCTATTGGAGAGAAGAAGAACACTACCACTGATGAAGATTGGGCGAAGATGAACAGATCGGCATGTGGCTTGATACGTTCATGCTTGTCACAAGACATAAAATACCTTGTGCAACATGAGACGTCAGCGAAGGAACTGTGGCAAACCCTTGAAAAGAAGTACCTGAAGAAGAGTGTAGAGTCCAGGTTGCAGCTTAAGAGTAAGCTGTATCAGTTCAGGATGCAGAAGGGGAGCACAGTCAATGAGCACATCAACCGATATACGAAGCTTCTTACAGATCTGCTGAATTTGGATGTCAAGCTAGAAGAGGAAGATAAGGCTGTTATCTTTCTGAATTCACTACCTGCAGAGGAGTACGAGACATTCACACTGACCTTTATTAATGGAAGGCAGAGCTTGGATTATGATGAGGTGTCATCTTCATTGATTAGTTATGAAACAAGGAAGAATGAAAGATATCCCTCTCAGACAAGTTCATCAGCAGAGGCATTGGAAGTAAGAGGTAGAGGTTCATCAAGGAAGGGAAAGGAGATTAGGGGAAGATCAAAGTCCAGGCCGGGCTTCAGGGATCTCAAGAAAAATCAGTGCGCATTCTGCAAAGAGATTGGGCACTGGAAAGTAGACTGTCCAAAATTCAAGGGAAAGAAGAAAGAGTCAAAATCTAAAGCAAATCTCGCAAAAGTGGTAAAAACTGCAAGCAGCAAATCACAGGCAGATGGATCAGATTCGGATTCTTCAGTGTTCTCGTTTTCGGTCACCACTCCTGTCATTGGTTACTCGGGAGAGAACGAGTGGATCTTGGACACAGGTGCAACATATCATGTATGCCCTAATCGAGACTGGTTTACCAGTTTTGAGAAGTTGAAGGGGTGTTCGGTCGTCATGGGCGACGATCACCCATGCATCATGGAGGGTGTTGGCACTATTCCAATCAGGATGTTTGATGGGATGGTGAGGGAATTGAAAGAAGTGAGATATGTTCCTCAGCTAAAGAGGAACTTGATCTCTGTAGGAGTTTTGGAATCACTGGGGCTCGGAGTGTCAATTAAGGATGGAGTTCTTAAAATGACAAAGGGCTCGATGGTGGTGTTGAAGGCCGATCGCCGTAACAACTTGTATTACTTGAAGGGTAGTACAGTGACAGGGCAGGTGGCAGGTTCAACCAGTCAGAAGGAAGATTCAACCCGGCTGTGGCACATGAGGCTGGGACATGCAGGGGAGAAATCAATGCAAACTCTTGTGAAGAAAGGGTTGCTGAAGGGTGCTGAGACCTGCAAGCTGGATCTATGTGAACATTGCATCATCGGCAAGAAGACCAAGGTGAAGTTTGGCACAGCTTCGCACTGCACAGAGGGTATTCTTGACTATGTTCACACGGATGTATGGGGACCTACCAAGACTGCATCAATGGAGGTAACCACTATTTTGTGTCGTCATTGATGACTACTCTAGGCGCTGTTGGGTGTACACTATGCGACACAAAGGTGAGTCCTAGAGCTGTTTGTGAAGTGGAAGGCTAATCTGGAGAGAAGCACAGGAAGGAAGATCAAGGTTCTCCTTTCTGACAATGGAGGGGAGTACAAATCCGATCCGTTCCTACAGCTATGCCTTGATGAGGGCATCGAGAGACACTTCACAGTACCGGAGAATCCGCAACAAAATGGGGTGGCTGAGAGGATGAACCGAACTTTGCTAGAGAAGGTTCGATGTATGTTATCCAATGCAGGACTGCCAAAGAAGTTCTGGGCTGAAACTTTGGGGTATGCATGCCACCTTGTGAACAGGTTGCCGTCGTCTGCAATAGGGGGAAGACTCCTCTTGAAGCTTGGTCAGGAAGAACTGCTCAGGATTATGATTTGCTACGGGTTTTCGGATGTCCAGCCTACTACCACGTCAGAGAAGACAAGTTGGACCCAAGGGCAAAGAAAGGGGTGTTCGTTGGCTTCAAGCGAGGAACCAAGGGGTTCAAGATTTGGGACCAAAAGGACAACAAATTCATAATCAGCAGGAATGTCACATTCGATGAGGCTTCACTGATGAAGCCTACGGTCTCTAAGCAGGTGGAGACCAGCAAGACCAAGGAGCTATTGCAGCAGGTGGAGAGTGATGCAGATCCACCATCTCTAGAGGATTCAGTATCAGTTCGGATCATTCCTGAGGTGACACAGGGTGTTGATCAAGTTGCAAAAGAAGATGCTGAAGTTGTTGAAGAGGGTCAGGAGCAAGACATGGATACCGTTCCAGATCCCACTGCAGTTGGAAGACCAAGAAGGAATACTAGGAGACCTGGTTGGCTCACCACCGATATGGTTGTTGCATATGCACTTCCAGTTGTTGAAGAGGCTATTCCATATACATTCAGGGAAGCTGAGATTAGTTCAGAAGCAGAGAAGTGGAAAGAGGCCATGAATGAAGAGATGCAATCTCTTTATAAGAACAACACATGGGAACTCACCAAGTTGCCCAAGGGAAGAAGGCCATAGGGTGCAAGTGGGTACTTGCAAAGAAGCAGGGATCTCTCCAAGAAGATGCAGTGCGCTACAAGGCAAGGCTGGTGGCTAAAGGCTACGCTCAGATAGAAGGAATCGACTATAACGAGGTGTTCTCCCCAGTAGTTAAACACTCGTCTATTCAGATTCTATTGGCTTTGGTGGCGCAGAATGAGTTGGAACTTGACCAACTTGATGTGAAGACCGCCTTTCTCCACGGCGATCTTGAGGAGGAGATTTATATGACACAGCCCACAGGTTATAAAGCTGCAGGGAAGGAAGATTTAGTATGTAAGCTGAAGAAATCGCTGTATGGTTTGAAGCAGTCTCCTAGACAGTGGTACAAGCGATTTGATAGCTTCATCAGGAAGAAGAAGTACACACGAAGCCATTTCGATCCATGTGTGTACTACAACAAGTTACCATCAGGTGAATATATCTATCTACTTCTTTATGTAGATGATATGCTGATTGCTTCTAGGTCAAGATCTGCTATTGATTCTCTGAAGAAGATGTTATCGTCAGAGTTCGAGATGAAGGACCTGGGGGAAGCAAGGAAAGTATTGGGCATGGATATCACAAGAGACAGGAAAGCTGGCAGGATAAGTTTGACTCAGAAGGGCTATCTGGAGAAGGTACTGCAGAGGTTTAATATCGGGAAGGATACTAAGTCTGTTAGTACACCAATGGCGCCGCACTTCAAATTGTCAGCGAAGATGTCTCCAAGGAGTGTTCAAGAGCGTGAGCATATGTCTCATGTTCCATATGCCAATGCGGTGGGTAGCTTGATGTATGCAATGGTGTGTACGCGGCCAGATATTTCACAGGCAGTCTCCATGGTGAGTCGATACATGCATGATCCTGGACAGGGTCATTGGGAAGCTGTGAAATGAATTCTGAGGTACATCAAGGGAACTGTTGATGTAGGCCTAGTGTTCGAGAAGGACGACACCGGAAAGCAAGAGTGCATAGGGTATGTTGATTCAGACTATGCAGGTGATCTTGACAAACGTCGGTCGACGACGGGATATGTCTTCACATTCTCGCAGGCACCGGTGAGTTGGCACTCCACACTTCAGTCTATCGTCGCGTTGTCGACCACAGAGGCTGAATATATGGCTATGACAGAGGCCATGAAGGAGGCAATTTGGCTTCAAGGATTGCTTGATGACTTGGGCGTGGAACAGGATATTTTGAAGATAAACTGTGACAGCATGAGTGCCATTTACTTGGCGAGGAACCAGGTCTATCATGCAAGAACGAAGCACATCGATGTCAGGTATCACTTTGTTCGGGAGATTCTGGAAGAAGGTGACATTGATTTGTTGAAGATTCACACTTCGGAGAATCCGGCCGATATGCTTACAAAGGTGGTGTCGGGGGTAAAGTTTGCACACTGCAAAGACTTGCTCCATGTCCTTCAGGTGAAATGAGCTTGCTGAAGCTCATTTAGGTGAACTACGGACGGCTTGATCCCTTGGGCAGGGGTACGTAGGCAACCAGGTTGGTGCAGTCGCTATCGAGTCTGAATTTGGCTCAGATTAGGAAATCTTCACCGAGGTGGAGAATTGTTGGAGGAGAGACTACATTGAGGAAGGTGATGCCATGCCAAGTGTCTTGCCAAGTGTCATCGAAGACCGTCAGGAAAGGCAAAGTGACAGTGGCAGAAAAATCAGCAGCAGCAGAAGTCAGAGTGGTCGTCGACCGGCCCGGTCGACCGACGTGCACAGCATGCACAGGAATGGTCGCGGTCGACCGGCCGGTCGACCGCAGGGCTCTGACTGACAAAACCCAACTCTCGGGTTTTCTGAGTCGACCGGCCCGGTCGACCGGTATTGGAGAATTGGGAGGTCGGTCGACCGGCCCGGTCGACCGACAGACGGGTTCTGGGTAAAAATCTGCTGATCCGTTTTTTGAGGTATTTAAGCCTCATGTTGATTCTAGGGTTTGTAACCTGCGGGAATAGTAGTTGCTCTGAGTACTCTTGCATTCAAAGAGACTTAGAGCTATTGTAATCATCTTCCACAAATAAATCTCTCCATTGATTGCCCCGAGGACGTAGGCATTCAGGCCGAACCTCGTTAGATCTGTTGTTTGCGATTGGGTGATTCTCTTCTTGGTTGTGATTGATTTCATTGTTCGAGGAGATCTGAGGATTCTCTGTTTGGTTCGTTGTTGTGATTTGTATGCGCGCACAACAGTATGGTATTGTAAAATAAGCACAATCTAAATTATATATATGTATGTATGAAAATAAAAATACCACTTAAAATTTGAAGCATACATATATAAGAAAATAAAATATGAGTATACAAAAAATGAAACAACATGAAGATCTTGTGTATAACTCATATCATCTACCCTTATCATGCACAAATTAAAAAGATATTTATTAAAAAATATACAAGGCATGATCGCCAAACCAACCGCCCTTAGAAGGTAGGGGTTTTCAAAAATATGATTTGAAAATATTTTATCATATTTGAAAACTTTACCAATTGAAGAATAAAGATCAGTTTGAAAACTAGTTAAAGATCCTTCAAAATATGAAATCAATCATATATCTCATGAAATATGTATATCACACAAGAATTGACACTCGAAATCCATAAAGCTTATAAGTGCTCATGAAAAAAAAAGTCATGAGAACAAAAAATGTAAGTGTACAAGAATCATGTAAATGATATATTCATGAAAATAAACAATAAAGCTCAAAATAAAACTTAACTGAAAATCTTTTTCTCAAAAACATGATATTTCGTATAGTTATGCATGAATCATCAAAACTAGGACATGCAATGTACAATCAAACAAATAATTGAGTACATAAAAGAAATAAAGCATGTAAAGCATATATCTCAAGAATTGTATATGTATAACACAAGTTTTAATAAAATTTGCATATCAACACAATATAGGCATATAAAACAATATATGCTTAACTAAAGCATACAAAACATAAATTAAACAAAAATTGGCATGTACATTCAATGAAAAGTTTTTCAAAAAAAACATGCGTAGCTAACAACCAATTAATTCAACATATAAGCCCAAAACAATATGTGATTGAGTCTAGGTCACTACACTAGTATATAAATATTTAAAATATTTTAAAGAGGAGTAAGGAATGGTTACCAAAACTGATGTAGCAAATTCATTTCTCCAAAATATGAGGTGGTCCTCCCACCATGCTTCCTTGATAGCGATGCATTAATTGGACGTGTCCTTCAAGTTTCAATGCATCCACCACTAAGGCACCAATCCTCTTACGTTTTATGAGAGACCACACCTACATCAAACATAAGAGGTGGAGATTTTGTTACCCATATCTTTTTGGGTTCATGAGGGTTAGAAGCAATAGGAACTCAAACATTCTTATTTGCAAAATTTAATAAATTTATTCTATTAAAATAAAATTTTGCCAAATGGCCTTTGCAGTCGCAATGTGTACATATGTATACTCTAGCATATATATATATATATATATATGTGTGTGTGATGTGTATGAGCATGGTGTACATGAGGTGTATGTCATGAGGTATGTGCATGAATACATGAAACTTGTTTCTTGCGAAACATAAATTCTAATTTATTGTGTTTAAATGCACATTGGCTCAAAGTGGAGCCCAAACAATCAATGTTCATTTTCAATGAACAAATATCTCTTTTAATCTTGGAAGAAGCAACATGAGAAACATGAGAAGCAAAATTCATTTTCTTTTTAGAAAAATTTTCTTTTTCTTTCAAAATTATTTTCTTTTTCAAGGAGTTATTTTCCTTCAAAACAATCTCCTTTTCTTTTTTTCACCAAAATAATTTTCTTTTTCAAAGAATTGTTTCCTTCATAAATATCATTTAATTTTGAAGACAAAGAAACATTTTTCTTTCAAAAATTTATTTCTCATCAACAAAATTTTATTTTCTTTTAAAATTAAGTCCTTTTCTGCTTTTAACAAATCATATTTTTGAAGAAGTTTTTGACAAAAAAATGCAAGCTCATCATAAGGTATGTCAATATCTTCATGTATCTCGGATTCAAAATTTACCTCAAGGGGGTCATCCCCTTGGACCAAGTAGCACATATTGGAAGCATCACTTCCCTCATCCGGAGTTACTCCCCTTTTCATTTGGTGTTTGTTCCCCAAGAAAGCAAAGAGTGTTCCAAACTACAAAAGTCGATTCAATATTAGACGCCCTAGATAAATAATCATCATTTAGGGTACTACTTAATGCACGAAGGGCTTTTGCATTAGCCTTAAAATTTTTGCCATTTACAAAATATGAATCTTTAATGGTGGCAAAATAGACATGAATTCCTAGGGTTTTTAGGTACATGGACATCTTAACTTTACAAATTTGAATGTTAAGAATGTCAAACATAGGAGGTGTCATGAAATCCATGTGTGTGTAAACAAATATTATGAATAGCTAAAATGAGGATCTTTAACTCAAAGTTGTTAGACCCAAATCAAGAGCACCAAGTTTTGATACCAATTGTAAGTCACCTAGAGGGGGTGAATAGGTGACAAGCTAATCTAACGCACAATAATGCAGACTTAAAAACTAATTATGCAAACTAAAAACTATAACATAAGCACACAACATATAACCAAAGAGTGAAGCCGAATTTTCAGTGAAGGGCTCTGAACTATATCCTTAAGATTCCTCTAGATTAAGAGTTGAGGTGCCACTATGTCTCTCTTGGTTGAATACAAGTGTGAGCAAATAATTTCAAGCATATAGCAATTAAGTACAAAGATATCAAACATATAAAGATATGAACAATTAAGTACAAGTGAGAGAGAGAAGCAACCATAAACACGGGAGATTTGTTTCGAGATTCGAGCAAACTTTCTTTACGTCCCCGCCTTCAACACTATGAAGGATTTCCACTAAAAATGATCCATAAGATCACTTGGTGCCGCAACACCTACAACAAGCTCCCTCAAGAACTCTTAGACCCGCAAGTTCCTCACTTGTTCCCGTAAAATCAATACACGTAAGTACACTAGCTTACCAAGGCTGCACCTCTACACTGAGCTCTCCTCAAATACAAGGATGTAAACTTGGTGATCTCTATACTTTGATCACCAAAAATAACTCTCACAATCAAAGCTCCTATAGGATAGATATGGTAATGGAAAGTTTAAGCTTGTGTGAGAAAAACTTGGATAGATCTAGAGATGAAAAACTCAAGAAAGCTTTTGATAAATCAAGAGATTCACTCTTGAAAAACTCCTTTTGAGTTGGAAATGAAAGCTCTAAAATCTTGTTGAAAAACTTCTGTGAAAAACTGAAAAATAGCTCTAGAAAACTCTCCCAAGAATCTTAACCAAAACTACACCCCAATTAATAGGCTGCAGAAAACTAGCTGTTGGGGGCCAGATGGCTTGTCGGTCGACCGGCCGGTTAACTGACTAACGGTCATATTTTAGACCATTGGGGTTGTCGGTCGATCGCCCGGTCGACCACACCCAGGTCTTGACCTGTCGGTCGACCGAGGCAAGAACCAGAGAGCACTGCTCTCTTGGTCGGTCGACTGCGCGGTCGACCGGGGCTAAATCCAGAGAGTAAGCTCTCTGGATCGGTCGACCGTCCGATCGACCGGCCCTCAAGCCAGGGCAGTGTGCACATTTTGTGCACATCGGTCGATCGCTCGGTCGATCGCTTGTATGTGTATATATAAGCTTGAACAATCCACAACTAATCTATTCTTTACATTTTATCTAAGAACACAAAATCTTAACACTTACAAAATTGACTCAAGTCTTGAAAATCTACTCTTGAAAATTTTCTTCTCCATCTTGACTTTGTTCAAACCTTGATCCAAAAAGCTAAACTCCTCTTGAGTACTTGATGGGATCTTGAAGCGCGAGCTCTTGAATCAACACGTGCTAGCTTCAAAACTTGACTTTGAATCTTTTATTGAAGCTAAACACCGACTAAGTCTTGGTAGAATATCTGAAACTAAATGAGCACAAGATCATTAGTACTATAACTACATGAGTTAATCATCATCAAAACTAGAGTGATGGGCCATTGGGCCAACAATATATGCATGTTGTTTATGTTTTATGCATATATGTTTGACTGTTTGTTTGATGTTTATTGAGCTTTATTGAATATTATATTACTTTATTTGCTATTCATTAATCTAAGCATATATAACTTCATGAGTTTTGTCATTATAAAAAAGGGGGAGATTGTTGGCCAAAAGGTCTAACACTTTAGTTTTGGTGATGATTAACTCATGTAGTTATAGTACTAATGATCTTGTATTATTTAAGTTTCAAATATTAATAAAATCTTAGTTAGTGTTTAGCTTCAACTAAAGATTCCTAGTCAAATTATTGAAGCTATCCCATGTTAATTCAAGAGCTCAAGCATAAAAATCACATCAAGAACTGCAGAAGAAGTCTAACTCCAAGAAATCAAGTTTTATATCAAGTCAAGATGGAGAGAATGATCACATCAAGAAGAAATCTCTAGTTTGTAAGAATGTTATTATTCTACCAAGAACAAAATCCACAAATCCTCTCATCTTTCCATTTGAGAAAACAAAACCTTAACTTCTACAATTTAGTTTCACCATTTAATCCCCTTTTCTTTTTCTCTTCTTCTTTTTTTCTCTTCTTTTCTCCTCCAATTGGAGCCTGCTAGACCCGAGCTTGGTCCGAGAGCGGACTCGAGCCAAGTAGGCTCGGCCAACTTTGATCCAGCCGAGTGCAAGAAAAGGAGTTGGAAGTGTATGCTTGGGGTTTTTTATCAAAGGTGGTGGTTTATTAATCAAAGGAGGGGAGGTGGGGTGCATGAGAAAGAAAGTGGAGGAGGAGGAGGTGAGGTGCGTGTCGATGGTCGAAAAAATCAAGTTATTAATCAAATAATTAATCACTAAGAGGTAAGCTAATACGTCTTGTCTTTTAGTTAAATTTCTTTGATGAATAATTACATATTAACCCTAATTTCTAGTGTGTATATATATACATATAAAATAGAAATTATCATGGCGATTGCGTGAGCTTCATCGATATTGAAAAATCGCCAGAGTAAAGTTTTTCTCTTGATCTCGCTTGATTTCTATAGTTGAATTTTGACATTTTAATTCTCGTATCCTATCAGAAACTTGTAATTGTGGTGTTAATTGCGTAAAATTATTGATTATAGTGTAAATTGTGTAAGCTTGTTAATCATGGCGTAAACTTGTTAATCATGATATCGAAAAATCCTCGGCTTATTTCGCAATCAATATCCCTAAATATTGATGCAAATTATATAGTTTGATAATATATATTGTCGAGATTATAGTGTAAATTGTGTCACACATGAGCAGAATGAAATAATATATTGATGTCAGTAAAAAAAATTTGGAATCTATTACCGAGTCATTCATGAACCGAAAACTTGAGAAATAGTATTGAATACATCAATAAACTCAAATGAAAAATCAATATATAAAATACGATATTGGTGATCTATATATATATATATATATATATATATATATATATATATATATAATATATATATATATATATATATATATATATATATATATATATATATCAGAAAAATGTATATCAGCTGACAACTGAGAGTGCCTCTCAGCCGGCGGTGACGTGACACAATATGTGCCACATGATTTGGCAACGTTAATTGCACCCCACTTTTAAAAATAATTAAAATTACTAAAAGTCCCTACAGTACAAAAAAAGACAGTTTTTGGGATGATGTTTTAGTTTTATATTCTTTATTATTATTTTCTCCCCTTTTTATATATCTATCCTTCTCGTGTCTCCTCGCGCTGTCAGATCTAGATTTTTTTGATTCGTAGAGAACGTCATTTTAAAACAAAACAGGAGCTGGATTAGATATTCATTTCTAGTTTGCAGACCTAGATCTCCATAAGATTTTCCTCGGTCTTTCTATTTTAATGTCGAGCCCCAACCATAATTCCTCTCCTGTCACCCCATCTCGTCACCAGCCCCGCCCCCTTTCTCATCATCTTAATATGAATCATTTATCATCAAGTTCAACTTTATCACAGAATATAGAAAATCCAGCAAGATGGAGATCTTTGGTTGTTGATCGAGAGGTTAGTTTTTTTTTTGTTTTTATTTATGTTAATCTTCATCACAATTGCAGCTGAAAAAATTATTGGGTGCCCTGGATGACACCGCGACCTAGTATAAATTTTATAGTAAAGAATTAGGTCATAGTTTTTAATATATAATATCACAGTTCCTTTTAAAACTGCGACTTTAGTCACAGTTTATAACTACTTAGATGTGCGATCTTTGTCACAAGCCTTTAATATATTAAAGTTCATATTTAGATTTTTAGTCATTAAGTATTTAAGGACTGCAACAATAATCACAGTATTTAATAAAACACTTTTCATAATATTATAAACATCTTTAAGGATGCGACTAAGGTCGCAGTTTTTAATTCATAATATCAAATTCCCTTTTAGAACTGCGATCTTAGTCCCAGTCTCTAATTACATTAGATGTGTGACCTTTGTCGCAGTTCAATAATATATTAAAGTTTATATTTAGCTTTTAGTTGTTAATTATTTAAGGAATGCGACAATAATCACAGTATTTAATAAAATGCTTTTCGTAATATTATAAACATTTTAAAGGATGCGACTAAGGTCGTAGTTTTTAATACATAATATCATAGTCCCTTTTAGAACTGCGACCTTAGTCGTAGTCTTTACTTACATTAGGTGTGCGACCTTAGTCGCTGTCCTTTTATATATTAAAGTTCATATTTAACTTTTAGTCATTAATTATTTAAGGAATGCGACAATAGAAACCATGGTCGCAGTCTTTAGTTATTAAATTTCAGATATGTTTTTTCAATTATTTCTTTTATTTTAATGAAGTAATTTTTTGGTAGGAAATGAATTTTCATGGTGAAATGTCTAGAAGCGTAGTTATTTTTTTAGGACAGCAATTTGCAACAGACGATGAAACATACAACTTCTACAATGCTTATGCAAAGAGCAGAGGTTTTGGCGTGAGAAAAAAGAATAGATAAGTCACGTAGGCCTCCGCATGAAGTTATTTGTAGAAAATATTGTTACAATAAGGAGGGTGTGAAAAAATTGTGTGACAAAAGATAAGAAGGTCTTACCGTCAACTGTCGTATTGACACTAGAGTTCAGTGTCCTACTGAGATGCATGTTTGTTTATATTTATTAGCAAATAGAAGGTTTTAGGTGGTCACCAAGTTTGTTGATTCGCATTCGCATGATTTATCAAGCCCGGATAAGGTCCATCACTTTTACTCTCATCAGACACATCAATTCAAGATGAGCAGAAGCATTATGACCAATTTGGTTGATGTAGGAATGCGTCCTTCTAATATCTCCTGTGTTGTTATTGCAATGAATAATGAAGAAGATTGCAAAGAAGTAAGCCCCAACAAGTCATTGATTTTATTCGACACAGGAGAAATAATATTGGGCAGGAGTTTATTTCTGCCATCAAATATTCTCAAGGGAAAGCAGAGTCAGAGTCATAATTTTTCTTTGCCAGTGAGGTTGATCATGCAAGTACACGAAGAAGTGTCTTTTGGACTGATGGAAAAGTAATATCTTCTTATTTAAGTTTTTCTGATGTTGTGATTTTTGACACAACATACAAGACTAATCACTTGAACCTACCCTTTGCTTCATTCACTGGAGTGAATCATTATCGGAAGTTTATTTTGTTCGGTTGTGCATTGCTTACGGACAAGCAAAAGGATATATTTGTTTGACTTTTCAATAAATTGCTCAAATGTATGCACGGAGTTGCACTAAATTTGCACTAAATGTGATCATTACTGAATAGGATGCCCAGATAGGCGATGCTATCAAGATAGTTTTCTTAATTCCCAGCATCGTTACTGTTTTTGGTATATAAAAAACACATTGGAACCAAAGAGTTATAAAAAAATCACTCTAGGGTATGGCAATCGAAAACCAACGGTCCAGTGGAATCCAGTTTCATCAGCACTGTATTTATGATTGATCGGAAAGAACATATAATGTGTGTCATTAGTCCAATATTTTAGTTTTTTCTTGATGAAATATTCTTCCAGATCTCTATTTTTAGATACAACGTCATGCTATCAAAGCAACTTCATTCAAACATTAAAAGATTAATAATATAATGCATTATTAATATTAAATTTATACGAATACAATATCATTTAAGTAGTAATACACAGCGACCAAGGTCGCAGTAAAATTATTCAGGATGAACAATAATAACTGTGACTAATGTCGTAGTCATCTTATTCAAGAAGAAGAATAACTAGGACAATGATCGCAGTCAACTTATTCTGGCTGAATAGGTTTAACTGTGACCAATGTCGCAGTTATCTTATTCAAGAAGAATAATAACTGCGACCAGGGTCGCAGTTAACTTCTTCTGACTGAATAATAATAACTGCGACCAAGGTCGCAGTTATTCATTAAAGGATACAGTTTTACATAATATACTATTTTGGAATATGAAATAAAGTTAAATAATTAAAGATAGGATTACCCAAGCTTCCAGCGAAAGAATAAATTTTTCAATCCACCATTTTTTTCAAGATGCTTCATGTAAAAATGAATGACATTAAAATCTAAATCTTTCTCGAATAGTAGATCCTCTATGTCATTTCTAGAAACATGTATTGCATTATCAGGATCCCGATATGCAATAGTACTGCAAAAAAAAAAAAAATTTAAAGTTAAAACTATGAATTAGTTATTGACGATTTTTGTCTCAGTTTTATCAAATACAACTTTTTTCAAAAGATAGAAGGAAAATTGAAATAATTAAAAGAAAAAATTAACTTACTCAGCGGTGGATTTGTCCAAAATTTTTTTGATGAGTGCTCGTTTTGGGGGCTGTAGGCTTCTGTAGATAATACTTTCATTATATCCCTGTTTTTCGACTGAGTGTCGCTTTTCTCTGCTGTGTCAAAGTCAGGGCCAGCAACTTGTGCTTCAGCGTGTGGAATAGTCTCTTGAATTGATTTCTTCATTTGTTTTGAATAAACAAAATCAGAGCCATCATGATCTCTTTCAATACACTTGCGTTCTTTGACTCCCTTTCTATTGATCCTTTGAAGACATCCACAATTTTCCCTTTAAAAGCTTCTTTTACACTCAAAATGGGAGAATGTTCTTTATTTTTTTCTCTAAAGCTTTGTCTTTATGGATATCAAGTATTTACTGAGTTAAGTTTAGAGTAAAATTTAAAAATCAGAAACTGCAATACTTATCTCACATTTTTCACGCTTGATATCCTTCTCTTTTTTCTTTTTTTCTCCTTCTCCTGCTTCTCCTTCTCCCCCTTCATCCTCTTCTCCCCCTCGACCTTCCTCCTCTTCTCCTTCTTCCTGTTCTCCTTTTTCCTCTTCTCATCATCCTCTTCTTTTCTCTACTTCTCTTTCTCTTCCTCTTCCTTTTTCCTTTCCTCCTTCTCCTCTATCTCCTTTTTTCTTTTCTCTAATTCCTATTCCTTTCTTCTCTTATCCTTCTCTTGCTCCTTGTCCTTCTTCCTCTTCTCCTTCTCTTCCTTTTTCCTCTCCTCCTTCTCTCCATCTCCTTTTTTTCTCTTTTCTAATTCTTCTTACTTTCTCCTTCTCTTGCTCCTCCTTCCCCTTCTTCTTTTCCTTCTCCTCCTTTTTGTCGTCTCCTTCTCCTCTATTTCCTTTTTCCTTTTCCTCCTCCTCTCCTTCTTCCTCTTTTCCTCCTCCTTCTTCTCAATATAGGATGCTCTTAACAGCTCTTCTTGTTCCTTCACCTTCATCTTTTTTTTATTTCCTTAACTTTCTTTTGTCTCTCCTTTCTTCTCTGCTTCTTTATCTGTACTTTATTTGCTTTCTCATCTTCTTTTTTTCAATGTTTCTTTCTAGCTCATAAACTCTTATTTTCAGATATATATTTTTATTTCTCAGAATATCGAGTTCATCAGCTCTTTCGCCCCGGGGTTCTAGCAAATAACCTACAATATTTTGTTCTTCCATACTTTTCTCAACTATTTTGACAAATTCTTATTCTCCTGGGATGTCAGCTTATTTTCATCTTGATTTCTTCTCTTCTCTTCAACAGGAAGGCCTATCAAAAAAAATTTCATCATTGAAAATATTGGCCATTCGATTTAAAATCTGAAAGACATGTAAAACGCACATAAATATATAACCAATCTGTCAGTACTACGACAAAAGTTGCAGCAAAAAAAATTATTCAAAAAGTTATCCTTTTCATCAAGACTACGACTTTGGTCGCATTCATAAAAATAAACTGTTAGATAAAATTGAGTACTGCAACCATAGTCGCAGTATGAAATTTCATCTTCTTACCGTTGTTTTATAGGACTGGGACCAAAGTCACAGCACAATTAATATTTAACACAATAGTTTAGTTGTCTATTAAACACTAGGACATTGATCGCAATCATCAAAAAACACTGAAAATATATTGTGAATAACTAATGTGTATAGTGTTGTTTTATACTAACATTTCTTTCTTCAATCTCTATTAGATTGATTTTAAGCAGGGCTTTGCTAATATTATGGAACTCCCGTCTTACTGCCCTAGGAGTTTTTTTCTTCATTCCTTTTTTCTGCTAAAAAATTCAGCCCTTTCACATAGCCAATACTGCAATAAGTATTAGTATATTAGTTTATACAAACAGTGTCCATATATAAGCAATTTACAATAATTTTAACAAATATATAATTTATACTTACAATAATTTGCACGGAGCATCCTTAAAGCTCGATTGTAGTATGCCTAAAAATGTTCATGGATTCAATGAGGAATTGACACACAGCTTTAGTCCAACAACTAGTCCTCATCAGCTGAATATTAGCAATTTGCTCCACTAAATATCATGGTACTATATATTTGCTGCCAGAGAAGAAGAGAGTTGCTGACATATACAGGATGATCAAAGTTGTGAAGTCCTGAGCTGCAAGTCTTTATCGGTCTTTTATAATTTCATTTAATGTGACTTGCTTTTTCAGCTGTTCATCCTTTAAGAATTCACTTCTCCTCCTCTTTTTCACCAGAAGATTATCCAAAGCATCTTCAATGGATATTTTTATGATTTTCTTAATACTTGGGAAAAATGTTTAATGACCCGCTGTCTTCCAATGTACAGGTCTTTTTCATTATGAAATCTGACCCGTTGATAGGTAGACCAAATGTTAGGGCAACATCCTCCACTATTATTTTGATTTGTTTGCCTCCAATTAGAAAGGTCTTTGAGTCCCTATCAACTGGTCTACAATCTTCAAAACACTGATATTTGATTTTAGGCCTTTGTTACCTCCAAATTCCTCATTGTAGAGTGCCATGAAAATTGCGTCAAATGGCGTCTCCTTCATTGCATTTACGAAATCTGAATGAATGTGCTTCCTTAATTTTCTGATTAATTCGCACATTGGCTTTAGACTCGATCTCATTGGACGAACCTTCACTTTTTGTCTACCTATTGATGCAAAAACATTAAAAACATAAGTCTACATTAAACAAAACCCACAGCCGCAGTATTTATAAATAACTTTATTAATAAAAAGACAGGGACCTTGGTCGCAGCTATGGTAAATAATATAATACTGTGACCACGGTCATAGAGTTATCAAACAAAATTTTTTAAAAAGACTCTGCTACATGAAACTGCGATAATGTCGCAGTCTTCTAATCATCTTATTTACTTAACTTACGAGACCTTGGTCACTGTTTCAATTGACTGCGTCCCTTATTTCATAAGAACGCGACCACGGTCGCAATATCCTATTTAGATTAATTAATAAATATACTGCAACCAAGGTCGCAGTATTATCGAACAAAACATTCTTAAAGAGACTGTTGTTATATAAGACTGCGACCAAAGTCGCAGTCTTCTAATCATCTTAATTAATTTACTTACAAGATCTAGGTCACTTCTTCAATTGACTGCAACTCTTATTTCATAAGACTGCGACTATGAACGTAGTATCCTATTTAGCTTAACAAAGTCGATCAAAAACTGCGACCCTAGTCGAAAAAATGAAAAAAATAACTGCAATACTGCGATCAAGCTCGCACTATAAAACAAAAATAATTTTAAAAAATGAAAATGATGTTAAAAAATTTAAATCCAAAAAATTTTCTTTTCAGAAATTGTGACTTTGTTCACATTTTTAGAAAACAAAAAAAATTAAAATAAATTATTTCAAGTTGTAGTAATAGATTTTTATTTTGATTAAAACATAATTCAAAAAAAATTGAACAGTAATGCGACCATGGTCGCATTTTTTTAAAATAAATTAATTTTATAAAATATTTTATGAAATTACAAACTTCAAAATTTTAATAAAAATCTCATGTTTAATCCAAAATTTTAGTGAAATTATAATTTTTAGAATTAAAATTCAATACTAAAATCGAAAATATTTTAGGGATTAAAGATCGATCTGAAGCGAAATGAAATAAAAAGGTTGAAAAAATCTTTAAATAACAAAAATTTCAATTTTTTGAAAAAATCATAAATTTTTCCTATTTCATCCAATATTTAGGGTTTTCACCATTTTTTACCTTTTGCGGCGGTTGCTTTCTTGCTCGACATCTTGATCAGATTTTTGTTTTATAAATTAAATTTTCGATGCGGATGATTCAGAAATTTAGTAACCAATATCTGTAAATTTTTACTTTGCAAAAACTTAAATCTCCAGATCTGTTATTTTTTTGGTGGAGGAACATTTGTAGCCAGGTAAAAAGTGAGACTGAGGGTATTTTAGTCATTCGACAGCAATAGAGTGGTTTAGGGTCTTTTAGAGTGGGATATTTTGTCTTTTTACCGCCTAAAATTTTGACATTTCTGTGACTGATATGAAGCTACGTCACGCCGGCTGAGAAACTCTCTCAACTGGCATTGAGGTACATAAACCCATATATATAAATAAATAAATATATATATATATATATAATAAATACGGGTGTGAATTTATGAAAACTAAATCGATAGACCGAAAAATATGCACTTGACTAGTTTTGATATTAATGTGGTATTGATGTGATATAGATAAACAATGTGTTCCTATGATATACATATGCGCATTATATAGCATAGAGAAAGGTTTGTAGATTGGGAAAAATGAGGAGCTATATGTCTGTATATTCGTGTGTGTGTGTGTGTGTGTGTGTATATGTTATTTGTTTGATTTGTATATTGTATATATATGTGTATGTATTCTTGGAGGAAGGGCTATGAAGGGGAGGAGGGAGTATGTATATATGAATATGTGTGGCATGCACGTACAAATTGTTATACATGTTGTATAGAGGGAAGGACCAGAGGGGGAAGATGGGGCATTATATGTATATATTTGAAATCCATCCGGGCATCCGAGGCTGCTTAGTGCACCCTGTTTAATCTCATGGGGCATGTGCATTCTGTTCTAGAAAATTTTCCTGCACATGCATGGGTAAGTCGCGGGAATAAATTCCCAAGAGCAAATGCCCATCAAAAAATTCGAATCAACGAACTGTGCTAGGGAGCAAACCCACGATCTAAACAATTGAGCGCCCCCCTTGAGGACAAGGGCATTACATACATACATACATATACATACATACATACATATACATATATATATATATATATTGGAGGAATGTGGTAGGGAGAAGGAGAGGAAAATATTGCATGTCATATGTGTTGTGTTCATGTGATATATGTATATAAATATAATGAAATAAAAATTAGTTCAGTGAGATAAAAAGATACTAAAACGACTACTTGATATGTCATAAGTTTCTATGTGTTAAGTATTGAGATGAATTTAGATATTATATATTCAGTGAAATACAAGATATTATTATAAGCGAATAATAAAATGAATAGCAAGTAAATTGTACTTTTTCGATTGATGAATCATATCACTTGAATATCATTATGTTCGCTTTGTCTTTATTGTATCATCAAGCTCATTATTATCTTGCTGAATCCATATTCATGCTTATTGCATGATGCACAAATCATATTTCATATTGTTATATGTTTACCACTCTGTGAAATTCTTTGCATGATTTTACTCGCTGGGTTGTCGAGCTCAACCCTTTATATTAACATTTTCAGGCAATGAAAAAGGCAAATGCCCGGCTCTACTTGATCATCTCTTTTGTAAACTACATGGAGAATCCAACTCGTAAACTTTATTTATATTATGCCATCCATGAATAGTTTTTACTTGTATATAAACATCAAACTTGATATGTATGCTATGTAATATGTGTTAGACTTGTGAGATAGATATTGTTGCACCTAGCGCCTTCTTCTGGCAACAACAACATGAGGAACCCAAGCAACAAAGATAGACGCGTCGGAGAAGTACCCACATGACAAGAATAGAGAAATAAGAGAGAAAGCAAGCCAACACAATATTTAACGAGGTTCGACAATTTGCCTACGTCCTCGGGACAAGGGAAGAGTGATCTTATTGATTCAACAATCAATTACAAGTTGTTCCTTGTTTTCAAGGAATTTCCAAGAGGATTTTCAGAGGGATACAATTCATGAGGGCTCTAACCCTTATTTATAGCCAGAGAGTCTCAGGGTTTTAGGAAACCCCAATTGGATTCGACTCCAATTCAGAAAAGAAGTCTGAATCCGTTCAGGAGAGAAAATTCGCCTGTCGGTCGACTAGTCGGTCGACCCTATCCCTCGGTCGATCGGTCGGTCGACCGAGACCAACAGAGAGCCAAAGGTGCCAGTCGAACCGTTCGCTAGCCACGGTCGACCGGGTGGTCGACCGGGCTGTGCCTGTGCACGTCGTGCACGCCGGTCGACTGGACGGTCGACCGGGCCCTGTCCTGACGCATGCAGCAAACTGCCTCCTTCCTCTTTTGGCTTCTGATCTCTGCGCCATCTTTTTCAGTGAGTTCTAAAAATTCTTCTGATGTATTTTATCTTTTCTTATCTCCTCTCTCCCTACAATTCTCCAGCTCAGTGAAGATTTATCAAATCTGAGCCGAACTCCAACGAACATCCGGTGAAATCGACACATGATCTCAGTAAAATTGACCTGCGATCTCGCTTGAGCGCTCCGAACGAAATCAACACATGATCTCGGCGAAATCGATACACGATCTTGACTTGGCCAATAGACGAAATCGGTTCCTTCAAAACGAATCGCCAGCACACATACAATTGATTTTCACTGATCACATCTGATCCAAATTGAGTTTGTCGTCACCTCAGGTAACGCTCACCAAACTCTAATATCAATTGTATTGATTCCAGCTTCAGCTCAGCTATCCAAACAGAATGCACCATACATACCTTCTCATTACTCTACCAAAGAGAAACACCATATGAACCGACCAATGAATATGTCTCCAACTCAGCAACTGAATGGAACACCATTTAAAATGACCTTAAGAAGAACCCATCATGAGCCACCACTGACTCTCCAATTGACTGGCTCTCTAATCCAAATGTCTTCAAGACGGTCTAACCAAATATGAGTAGAGCACACCAAACACTATTATCGGCTTCAGTAAACTGGATGCATGCCCCCTTTATGCAAGCTTAATTATCTTCTCCCCAGAAGATCAAACGTTCATCGAGATCACAATACTTTACCTCTACGTGAAGTCCAACTCTTCACCTCTACGTGAAGTCTCAATCAGCTTCTTGAGAACCCATATACACAAAATAGCTTCATAAGGGTTGCATCACCAAATGGTTGTGCCTTTGCGGATACTTATGTACCTTACCCAAGGGATCAAGCCAACTGTACTTCATTGAAGTGAGCTCCACTGATCTCAAGCACCTGTGACTGAATCTTCAGAAGTGAACCGAACTGTCTGAGTCATATGAACCTCCTTACTACCTTCATGGAGAACAACAGCCTTCAACTTCTCGCGGTTACCAACTTGAGATTCATACTTCTTCACCCACCTACGTGGATTTATCTTTCTTCCAATAGCTCCAAGTAATTTGACATTCTCATCAATATCTTCAACCTGTTTAGTATCAAAACTGGCTATATAATCTTCATCCGGTGTCACATCCGGTAAAGTCTTACTGATACCGAACCAAGTAGAGGTGGTGGAGTCGCAACAACCTCCATCCGCTGTGATACATCCTTGGTCCTCAATCTCTTCACCCGGTGAGAGTTGGTAGACTTCAACAGTGAAGTCTCATCAAATGTGACATGCTGACTCAACACAATCTTCTTGTTTTCGGGGTCCCACTACCTGTAGCCTTTCATATTTCTTTTGACACCCAAAAATATAAACTTTTTTATCGCGGATTCACCTTGCCATCTTTGGCACTAAAGTAGGCCAGACTTTCAAATTCTCGCAGCAAACCATGATCTTGAGCAGCTTTCCCAGACCAAACTTTCAAGGGAGTTTTTCATCCTATCACAGTCGATGACAATCCATTTATGAGATGGATAACGTATACAATTATCTCAGCTCAAAATGATTTGTCTAATCGTGCATTAGACAATAAATACCAAACCTTTTATAGCAAGGAACGGTTGATCTCCTTAGCCAACCCATGTATTTCATTTGTGAAGTGAGTACCAATACCAGTGTTCTGGCTAAATTGTAGGAATATGTTCTTCTATCTTACAACACTATCAATTTGTAGCTCCTTGATCTTCTTACTCGTCTGTCTTTCCATCATATCCTTCCCCTTCACCAGCATACCTATGGCTTTAAATCTTTGTCTCATGGGATATATCCAACAATTCCTAGATAAATTATCAATAAAAGAGACAAAGTATTTATGACCTTCAAGTGACGCATTCTTGGCAGGTCCCCAAATATTTACGTGAACACAATTAAAAAGACCTTCTGAGTGGTGAGTAGTGGTGATGAATTTTACCTTCTTCTTGTCCAAAACTCCGTGTTCACCCAATTCCAAGTTGCAAGTAGATGCACCTTCCAATGATCCCTTCTTTGCTAGAGCTTGCAAAGACTTTTCTCCTCCGTGTCCGAGCCTCATCTGTCAGACCTGTGTGCAAACATCATCTGAAGAAATATAAGTCTCCATCTGACCTGTAACTGTACTACCCTTCAAGTAGTAGAGATTATTTTGGCAGATACCCTACAAAATGACCATTGAGTCTTTGGTCATCTTTAGAACACCATCTCGTATAGATACCACAAGACCCAATATTTTTAAAGTACTAACTAAGATAAGATTCCTTTTGAGTTGAGATATATACCTCACTTCCTTCAATTCTCGTACTATTCCATCAAACATCTTGATATGAACTGTACCTGTCCCTTCCACATTACACGGATGATCATCACCCAAGACAGCAAAACATCCGTCTAACTTCTCAAAGCTAGAAAATCAATCCCTGTTCGGGCACACATGATAGGTAGCTCTTGTATCTAAAATCCACTCAGATTTATCTGAGTAACCAACAGTAGGAGTAGTAACGAAGAAAGAGAATACCGATGAGTCTGAGTCCTATCTCCATCCACCTGGCGTGAGTACTGACCACCTGTGCGAGATTTGCCTTGGTTTCTAACTCCTTCTTACCTTTGGCCTTTGGACAATCAACCTTCCAGTGCCCTATCTCTTTGCGTAAGGCGCACTGGTTCTTCTTTAGATCTCTGAAATCTGACATGCACTTTGATCTCCCCTGATCACCTCTGCCCTCGATTGGAACTCCTGCCTCTTACTGCCAACGCTGCTGCTGATGTACTCTCAGAAGAAGACAATATGTACTGTCTCCTTACTTCATAATTCACAAGAGCAGTCGATACCTCACTATAGTTAAGTGTTTGTCTTCCATTGATCAATGTAACTCCTCTTTAGAAAGAGAATTCAATAGAATCACTGCCTTATCCTCTTCGTCGATCTTCACATCCACATTAACTAAGTCTATAAGAAGCTTTGTGTAGCTATTCATGTGTTCCTCAATGGAGAGTCATTTCTTCATCTGGAAGCGATAAAGCCTCCTCTTCAATTATAACCGCGACTCGATACTCTTCGTCAGATAATTTTCTCCAGGATCTCCCATACCTGCCTTGCAGATATTTCATGCAACACATGATACTTGATGTCTTAAGTCAAGTAAGACCTTATCAAGCCACACGCCATTCAGCTCATCTTGTCCCAATCCTCTTCAGTAGTAGTCTCGCACTTTTTCTCCAACCGTAGAGTGTCTTCGAGGTTTGATGCCGTCAATGCATTAATCACCTCACATCTCCACATACCAAAGTTGTTCTTGCTATCAAACTTCACCACATCAATCCTCAATAGATGTGGATTCACGGATTTCACCATAGATGTACTATCTCTAGCCATCTTCTCAATTGATTCCTCAAACAATGCAGAAAACAAACAGAGTTAGATCAAAAAAACTAGATAAAAATAGGATTTTTATCTCAAAGTGAAACCCTCGAAGAGTTTTCCAAGCGATCTACTCTTCCAAATTTGATTCCTCGAGCAATCCAATGCTATTTGAGATCGACATATGATCCCACAAACAGTCCTAATGCTGCTCCGAGATCGACGCACGATTTTCGCCAAACACCCACCAATGCCCTTGAAATCGACACATGATCTCACGACGAACCTGGGATGTTTTGATACCACTTGTTGCACCTAGCACCTTCTTCTCGCAACAACCAACTTGAGAAACCCAAGCAATAGAGATAGACGCGCCAGAGAAGTACCCACATGACAAGAACAGAGAAACAAGAGTGAAAGTAAGCCAACATATTATTTAACGAGATTCGACAATTTGCCTACGTCCTCGGGGCAAGGAAGAGAGTGATCTTATTGATTCAACAATCAATTACAAGTTGTTCCTTACTTTCAAGGAGTTTTCAAGAGGATTTTCAGAGGGATACAATTCATGAGGGCTCTAACCCTTATTTATAGCCAGAGAGTCACAGGGTTTTAGGAAACCCCGATTCGATTCGACTCCAATTCAGAAAAGAAGTCCAAATCCGTTCAGGAGAGGAAATTCGCCTGACCCTGTCCCTCGATCAACCGGTCGGTCGACCGGGACAAACAGAGAGCCAAGGGTGCCAGTCGATCGACCGCCCGGTCGACCGTTCCCTAATCACGGTGACCTAGAGGTCAACCGGGCTGTGCCTGTGCACGTCGTGCACGTCGTGCACGCCGGTCGACCGGGCCCTATCCTGCCGCATGTAGCAGACTGCCTCTTTGCTCCGTTTGGCTTCCGATCTCTATGTTATCTCTTCCAATGAGTTTAAAAAACTCTTCGGATGTATTTTTTCTCCTCTTATCTCATCTCTCCCTACATATAGATTGATCTTTGTATATGTATGAAGATATATGCATAGTTGTAAATATTATATTGAGTTTTATGATGGAGATGGTTATTATGTATGGATTGAGGATGCCGAGAAGAGTACTTTTGAGCGTATATATATTTATGATTGTTGAAAACCAAGATTGTGATCTCGAGGATGTGATAAGTAGGCCGGTTATAGCGAAAATTATATAATTTTCATACTTGGCACTATAGTAATTGCAGAGGAGATGCTATCAAAATTTAAAAGAAAATTGATTATTATTATGTGGGTCGAGGATTATAGGAACCGGGACTGTTACAGTTGGTATTAGAGCTCATGCTTAAACATAAGGATTAGACTTAGAATAGTTGATTTAGGAGTAGGGTTGATTGCTATAATTGAAATGTATGTGTAATTAGGTATGAATGAATGTATGCCAATGTGTGGAATGTTACGGGTAGTCTAAGGGGGATAGTGGGTTTTTACATGTACAATTGATCTTGAAACATGTGATATTTGATCACTCTCTTATGCTCGGATTATGGTACCCACATGCCTGATTTGGATGAGGTCTGCTGGGGTACAGGCCCCCAGTATGGGGTACGAGCCCCCATTATGGGATGCTGGGATGGTTAAAATATCAAGCAAGTATCAGAGCATAAAGATGTGGTAGAAAGAATGAGTAAGAGATAATGAGATTATGAGACGAAAGATCAGAAAAGATATTATTGGGAAAAAAGCATGAATTTTTAGAAATTACGGTGTAGCATTCCTGAAACATATGCATTTAAATATTGGATTATTATGTGAGATGAATTTGATAGGATTTATTGCCTAGATGGGGATTCAGAGATGTCGAAACCATCATCAGGAAGTTCAGCACCCTTGAGTCCGAGTTGATGGCAGACTCAGTAGATTGGGGAGTGATAGAGAAAATATAAGAAGCCTAAGAATTGAAGTAGTCGAAAAAGTTCAGGAAATCAAAGAGCTCAAAGAAGATCTAGCGTGAAAGTTATGCAAATTCATGAGAACAAGATTATGGATGGAGAGAAGAAAGAGGAGGGATGACAAAGAAGAAAAGAAAGAAGAAGAACTAAGAAGAAAACAAAGGAGAAGTGGAAGAAGAAAAGAGAGAAAAAGAAGAAGAAAATAACTGATTTTGGCTCAGTTCTAGCTACAACAATAGATAGACCAAACCATTGTAGTTTTTAGTAGTGACGAAAATGAAGTACCAATTCCAATTCACTCTTGCATCAGAAAAAATAAATAAGAGTAAGAAAGAACTACAAAGTGAAAAAGATTTTTAAAGGGTCATAGAAATCGATAAAGAGGAGGCAAGATAAAAAAAAAATAGTAAAAAAAACAAGAATATCAAAAAAGAACGTCATGGTTAGGCGAATAAAAGTTTTATTCGAGAAAGAGTCCAATGTCAAAGACAAGGAGCGGTTAGAGTAATTTTCTTTGTTATAAAAAATATAAAAGTAGGGAGTTTCCCAAAAAAAAAAAAAAATTAAGAGACATTTATGGAAAATCAAAAAGAGAAATCACGAATGAAAAAGGCCAAATTATTTAAGAAAATCATATGATTGTTCTTCGTTTGGAGGCAAAAAGTTAGTTGGAGTTAAGTAGAAAAATAAAATTTAAAGAGGCAAACAGGGTATTACAGTTCCAATAATTTTAAAGTTGCTCTTACTAAAGTTTGCATACTTAATTATTTCATGGAGAACAGATTGATGCTTCTACTGAGAGCATGTAAAAAAAAAAAAAAAAAAAAGATCAAACTCAAGGAGAAGATCAAGCTGCAGGTTTTCATTAAGGTAGGAGACAACTCACAAAGTTAAGGAGTTCGAGAAAACAATGGAGAAAATTCGAGAAAGGATAGAAGATTGTAATACATCAAAGGAGAAAATGAAGGCATTGTTATGTCAATAGTCCTGCTAATTAGATGGTAGTGTCGAACATACTTAGAATCTATATGACCCAGAAGGGGAACCCCAACGGAGTTAGGATCTAATCATATTTGAATCTACAAGACTAAATCATCTTTTCTCTCTTGCCATATTCTCTTTAATCACTCAAGAAGATTCGAGTCACCAAATCCCAACAATCTTCACATTGACTCAAATCCCAATTGCAACAATCTCCACCTTAATTTGAACCCGATCGAATCATTCTTGAACCGTGAGTACTCCAAACTCTACCTTAAATCTCAATTTTGGCTTCAGTACCTCGACTTCACCTTGAGTCTACTCCCTTTCTTTAGCTCTGGTTTCTCTTTTTCACCGCGAGCCAATTCACATGCTCTATTACCGCAACTTGACTTGCATCTTCACCCTTCTAGCACTCATTCACCTGTTAGGTCCTCAACTCTCAAATTTTCGGTTTGAACTCACAAAACTCTCATAGTACTATGCATTCACAAATAAGGTTATTCATTCTGATATTAATTTGTTATGACAATGAGGTCACTAATTAGATGGTAGTGTCAAACATGCTTAGAATCTATAGGACCTAAAAAGGAAAACCCCAAATGGAGTCTAAAATCTAATCATATGTGAACACGTAACCATCTTTTCTTTTAATCCGTGTAGGATTGAATCATTTTTTCTCTCTTATTATATCCTCTTTATGTTAGAAATTAAAACTATCATGCGGATTAAATTACCATGGATCTAGAATCAATTACATCTCAAGAAGAATTTAAATGCATATTCATATAAACACATACCTGAAGCCATTGAATGATTGAGGAAGGTAGATGGATGAAGATCTTGATCCTTCTCTTTAATCCTTGCAAAACCTTAATGCAAACCCTTCTTCTCTCTGTCTCCTTTTCCTTGCACAAACCCTAACAATAATGATGGTTCTTCTCAAAAAGAAAAGAGAGTAGGCTGTTTTCTTTTCAGGAGGAGAGATGAGGGTCAACAATTGCAAATTAATCTCTTGTGATAAAACCACTCATCATGGTCCCTTAATACCACAAAGATTATTTAATAACTTTATACAATTGTAACTTTAATTTTAGGCACACATAATCAGTTAACTTTAATTAGGAATCCAATTAATTAACCAAGGGTAGTGGGCCACCTTAATGTGAGATTAATATTCTCCCACTTGGACCACTAGTCGATTAGGTTAAAACTTTAGAAAACAAATAAAAGAAAAGACTCATTTTAAAAAAACATTTTGACTCCATTGGATTCCATACTGAAAAATTTTGACACGTGATCACGAATTTTAAAAACAACAACTGATAAGCCCAAATAATGAAATACTATAATACTGCAATTAGCTTGGACCACCAATGCGAGTCATAGCGGTTATACAACTTCTATGTTATACTCCCTTCTATGTACCACAACATTGATAACCCTTACTAATTGAGTCCATAACCAAAATGACCCCTGTAATTGTCTTGTTAAGACATTTCCTGTTTAACAAACATCCATACATAATATGTGCACACATAATTGGATAACAGGAAATACAGAAACAAACTTTTATTGTGCAATATTGTCAATTATACAAGTACCAAAACATACATTTACAGATTGCTCAAAAGACCCATTCTAACAACATGTTCCTTGAATATCTTTGGAGGCAATCCCTTGGTCATTGGATCAGCAACCATTAAAGTAGTACTTATACTTTCAATTGACACCTTCTGTTTCTGAACTCTTTCTCTAACCACCAAGTACTTAAGTTCCATGTGTCTGGAACCATTAGAGTACTTTCGATTCTTAGAGAAGAAAACGGCTGCTGTATTATCACAAAATATCTTCAGCGGCCTGACAATAGAATCAACTACACCAAGTGCTGAGATAAAATTCCTTAACCATAATGCATGATTCGTGGCCTCAAAACATGCTATGAACTCAGCCTCCATCGTGGATGAAGCAGTGATAGACTGCTTTACACTCTTCCACGAGATTGCCCCACCTGCTAGCATGAATATGAAGCCTGAAGTAGACTTCCTGCTATCTGGGCAACCAGCAAAATCTGAGTCCGAATAGCCGATCACTTCCAACTGATCTGATCTCCTATATGTGAGCATATGGTCCTTCGTCCCCTAAAGATACCGCATTACCTTCTTAGCCAATTTCCAGTGCTCCATTCCTGGATTGCTCTGGTATCTTTCTAACATCCCAACAGCAAAACTGATATCTGGCCTGGTACAAGTATGTGCATACATCAAGCTCCCAACTGCTGACGCATATGAAACTTTCTGTATTTGACCCTTTTCTAAGTCATTTCTAGGACACTGGCTCCCACTTAATTTGTCACCCTTCTGAATGGGTGCACAACTGACTGAACATAATTCCATATGAAATCTTTCCAAGACTCGATTGATATAACCTTTCTGAGACAGTCCTAGCAATCCTCGAGATCTATCCCTGAAGATCTCTATGCCAATAACATAAGTTGCCTCACCCATATCAACCATCTGAAAATTCTTGGTAAGATAGCTTTTAGTTTCATACAGTAAACCAATATCACTACTGGCTAACAAAATATCATCCACATACAGAACCAGAAAGATAAACTTGCTCCCACTGATCTTCAGATATATACACTGATCAACAGTGTTTTCTGTAAATCCGAAAGAGGTAATGGTATCATTAAACTTTATATACCATTGCCTGGAAGCTTGTTTAAGTCTGTATATGGATTTCTTTAATTTGCAAGCCAAGTGTTCTTTTCCTTTCTTTGCGAACCCTTCAGGTTGCTCCATGTAAATTTCCTCATCCAAATCTCCATTCAGAAAAGCTGTTTTCACATCCATTTGATGTAACTCCAAATCATAATGAGCTACAAGGGCCATAATGATTCTAAGAGAGTCCTTCTTTGATACTGGAGAGAAGGTTTCTCTATAGTCAATGCCTTCTTTCTGAGTGAAACCTTTAGCCACAAGTCTGACCTTATATCGTTCGATATTGCCTTTAGAGTCGCGCTTGGTCTTAAAGACCCATTTACACCCGACTTTCTTACAGTTATCAGGCAATTCAACCATATCCCAGACTTTGTTATGGTCCATAGATTTCAACTCTTCATTCATAGCATCAACCCATTTACTAGAATCATTGCATTCTATGGCTTGTGAAAATGAAACTGGATCTTTATTTATCCCAATATCATAATCAGATTCCTATAGATACACCACATAATCATCTGAAATGGCAGATCTTCTTTCCCTTTGAGATCTTCTCAAAGCTGCCGGTTGTGGTGGTTCTACAACATTTTCAATGGCGATATCCTCATGGAGTGGTGAACCAATATCATGATGTTATTCTGGTATCTCAGCTTGATGATCAAGCTGAGGGACAACAATTTCTCTTAAAGGAAAGGGTATTGGGATATTTACCCTTACCACCTCAAGATCTACCTATCTTGGTTCATCACTCCCACTAATTTCACCATTCTCAAGGAATCTGGCATTACCAGTTTCAACAATTCTTGTACTATGGTTAGGACAATAAAATTTGTACCCCTTAGACTTTTCTGGATAACCAATGAAATACCCAGATATTGTTATTGAGTCTAATTTCTTTTCTTATGGATTATATATTCTAGCCTCTGCTGGACAACCCCAAACATGTAAATGTCTTAAACTGGGTTTCCTACCAGTCCACAACTCGAAAGGAGTTGTTGGGACTGTCTTACTAGGAACCCTGTTCAAGATATACATAGCAGTCTTTAAGGCTTCATTTCACAATGAATTAGGTACATTAGTGAAGCTCATCATGCTCCTAACCATATCCATAAGTGTTCGGTTTCGCCTTTCAGCAACACCATTCTACTGAGGCGTACCTGGCATTGTGTATTGAGCACAAATACCATGCTTTTCTAGAAATTTGGCAAATGGGCCAGGATTTTGTCCTGACTCATCATATCTTCCATAAAACTCACCACCTCGATCTGATCTTATGATTTTAACTTTTCTATCTAATTGTCTCTCGACTTCTGTAATGAATACCTCAAGGATGTCAACAGCTGAGACTTTTCATGAATTAGATACACATAACCATAACGTGACAGATCATCTATAAAGGTAATGAAGTATCTCTCTCCCGTAAAACATGGAATGGAGAGTGGTCCGCAAATATCTGTATGAATTATTTCAAGAAGCTCTTTACTTCTTGTGGCACCTTTCTTGGTGTGTTTGTTTGCTTTCCTTTTATGCAATCCACACACACACCAAAATCAGTGAAGTCTAGGTTATCCAAAATCTCATTCTTCACTAATCTTTCAATTCTATCCCTGGAGATATGCCCCAGTCGTCTATGCCACAAGATAGAGGAATTTTCATTAATTAAGCCACGTTTAATACCAATATTCGAATGCAGAGATAAAAGAGATTGTGCAAACTCATCATTCAATGAAATTTTATATAAACCATCACATAAAATTCCGTGTCCAACCGACATTGAATTATACATTAAACTGAGTTTTCCACAACTGAATAAAACAGAATATCCAACAACATCTAATTTGGATAATGACATTAAGTTCCTAAAATCGAAGGTACATAAAAAGTATCTTCAAGATTCATCTGATGACCCGTCTCTAAGAGTAGTCGGTAAGTACCAACAGCCTCGACCTCCACTTTGAGACGGTTCCCCATAAAGACAAATCTCTCACTTTCCTTCGGTTTCCGGGTTGTAAGGAATCCCTGCATTGAATTAGTTATGTGAGTTGTGGCTCCAGAGTCAATCCACCAAGTATTAGAAGGAACTTCAGCAAGATTTGATTCATAACATACAAAAGAAAGATTCATACCTTTCTTTTCGAACCAAGCTTTCCTCTTATTGCAGTCCTTCTTCACATGTCCTTTTCTGCCACAAAAGTAGCATTTGACAGTGAAAGGCTTTCCATGACCCTGGCTACTTTCCCCAGGTTCATTCCATTTCTTTGGTAGAAGCCTCTTACCTCTTCCATATTTACCTTTCTTATGGATAGCTCCTTGAGATACTGCCAACACTGAGTGATGCCCTTCTTGCCTTAGTCTCACTTCCTCTTGTACACACATACCAGTCAGCTCATTCAGATTCCACTTATCCTTATGAGTATTATAGTGGATCTTGAATGGCCCGAACTGAGGAGGAAGTGAGTTGAGGATGAACTGTACTAAGAAGGATTCATCCACTTTCATTCCCAGTGATCCTAACTTCGCAGCCTTATCAGTCATATTTAGAATGTGTTGTTGAACTCCTCTACTACCATCATATTTCATGGTAGTCAGTTCAGCCATAAGGGTGCCAACTAATGACTTATCTGCAGACTTAAATCGGTCTTCACAGCAGTTAAAAGTTCAGATGCACTAGTAGTATGTGGGAGTGAAGTCTTGATGTTATTGGCAATGGTCATCTTGATGAACATGAGACTGAGTCTATTCGACCTTTCCCAAGCTTTGGTATGGCTAACCTGGTCTGCAGTGCTTTCAGCAGTCACTTCATCAGGTTTCTCTGCTAAAAGAGCCATGTCAAGGTCCAGTACACCCAGTGTGAATTGGACATGCTCACATTAAGGCCTCGAATCAATATAAAATCTTTAATTTATGAAGATGAACTATTGATATCACTTTGATTCCTCCTTTGGGCGAAACCTAAGCATATCTAGTGTTCACTCTTTAGGTGAGACCTTTTATCACCTATGTAGGTCTAATATAATTTATGTCACTTAGATAGTAAGTCATGTTACATTTGGGTATCCAATTCTACACCATTAAGTTACATAAATTACACTATCCTACCCCAGTTCATAATTATTTGAAAGAGACTTTCCTTTGGGCCAGTCTCAATCTCCTAACTATGACCGCCATCGAGAATATTATTGTCTTTAATGTCACCCTTATTGACAAGTCTTTTATGTAGTTTTATATTCATAAGGCTTACTAATATAGGTCATTTTGGCAACTACTAAATCAATAAACCGTATGAATACAAAACTAACCAATAATATTCTCTAATCTTTTATTTGAGTAATACTATAATACTTCAATTAATTGTCACTTGACCAATTCAATCAATATTAACACCATAACTTAAATGTGTAACATACATTCATGATTGAAATTAAACAGCCATTAGTCGACTAGTCAAGGTAAGCCTAGTCGACTAAGGCTAAGTCAAGTCGACTACAAAAGGGGATTAGTCGACTTGGGTCAAGTATAGTCGACCATAGAGGAAGGATTAGTCGACTACACAATAATAGGTTAGTCGACTAAGGGCAAGATTAGTCGACTCCTGCAGGAAGGCAACTCTCGGTTAATCTATTAGTCGACTTGGGAAAAGGGTTAGTCGACTATACTCATTATTAGTCGACTAATCAAAATGTCAAGTCGACTAATCAGTAAAAAAAACAGAGAGTTCACAACTTTCTGGAAACAGACCTAGTCGACTAGTGTTATGGGCTAGTCGACTAACAGTGGACGAAACAGTTATCCTGTGCGGTTTCTGTTTAATCGACTGAAGCCAAAAATAGGAAAAATTAGGGTTTTAATTTCTTGAATTTGATTCCAATTAATTGTACAATTAGAGGAATTTAAACAGAATATTAGGGTTATTAAATCCTCTTATAATTCCACAATTAAAAGATCAAAAATTTGATTTTTATGAACTGTTAATCAAAAAACCCTAATTTCCATAATCCATAATCCAAGATGTATTGATTCTAAAAACCCAGCTCTGATACCAAATGTTAGAAATTAAAACTATCATGCGGATTAAATTACCATGGATCTAGAATCAATTACATCTCAAGAAGAATTTAAATGCATATTCATATAAACACATACCTGAAGCCATTGAATGATTGAGGAAGGTAGATGGATGAAGATCTTGATCCTTCTCTTTAATCCTTACAAAACCTTAATGCAAACCCTTCTTCTCTCTGTCTCCTTTTCCTTGCACAAACCCTAACAATAATGATGGTTCTTCTCAAAAAGAAAAGAGAGTAGGCTGTTTTCTTTTCAGGAGGAGAGATGAGGGTCAACAATTGCAAATTAATCTCTTGTGATAAAACCACCCATCATGGTCCCTTATTACCACAAAGATTATTTAATAACTTTATACAATTGTAACTTTAATTTTGGGCACACATAATATCAGTTAACTTTAATTAGGAATCCAATTAATTAACCAAGGGTAGTGGGCCACCTTAATGTGAGATTAACACTTTAATCACTCAAGTAGATTCGGGTCATCAAATCCCACCTGGTACAAATTTTTCGAATAAGTTCTTCAAGCTCTGGAAGCTACTCGACACCATGTGTTCTATAGAAGAATCAAATTAAGAGAGTATATTAGAATCAATAATTTAATTCTATATCATAAAAGAAATTGAATCCTAATAGTATAAGAAATTAGAGTTTATATTTAGAAAAGTTTCTATTTTTTTAGGAGTCACAGTATTTTAATGACTGTAATAGGGTTTCTGATTATTGGAATTTCTTTATAGTAGTTGGTCATTAGAGTTTGTTTAGAAGTGGAGATTGGAGAGTTTGTATTCCTATATAATGCAGGCGCCCTTAATTTAGCATGAAAAATAGTAGAGTGAAATTCAATAAAGTTTGTTTTCTTTCTTCGTAAATTCTCTCATCTCCTACTTTCTTCTCCAAATTACCATAGATGATATATTAGGTCTCAGCTAATTTCAAGAATTAATATTGATTCTGGTGATAAGAGTTTTTTGGTGGAAGCGAGGAGTACGCTGAAATACTCATATCAAAGATACTTCAATGTTGCTATTGTAACAAGAGAACATGTCGCTAGTGATATTTGGGGTCTCAACAGAATAAAGCTAATTAGGAAGTAGAACTGACTGATCGAGCAAGTTTAACTTCTCAAGAGACAGTTTGCCTTGTTCAAATTCTAATATCAATGATCTCGTGTTTTGACTTTTTATGGATTTGGAATATGATCGAGAGTTCCTAGCTAGCTATTACGTCTGTTCAAATCTCCCACTCTTTATTACCTATATTAGACTACTTAATTAAGGTCGAATAGTTACTAATGATATGATTATACCTATTAGAGTATTACTTAATTAAGGCCAATCTCTTTATTACCTACCCAACCTCTGTAAGCTCAAAAAGGAAGTTGGTATTAGCGACTAATTTATGAAGTTTTTTTTTAAAAAAATATTCTAAAATGCAGTCAACCCCATATGTAAAGAATGTGTTACTAGAATCGGAATATTCAAAAACATGCATTCAAGTTGGAGCTCTCAGCTGCTCTCCTCACTGCAGCGCAGTGGCACTGGCACTGGCACTGCTCCTCTGGTCAAACAGCATGCTCTCTTCTGCTTCCAAAGCTAGCTAGCATGCATTTTGGATCTTACTTCCACTGTACATTGTTCTGTAATGATCAAATAAGACAAGCCAGATTGCAGTCTTTTCTTAAGATAAAGAATTTAATGTCATCATGTGCTGCCTCTGTAGCTTTCCTGAGCTCAAAGTCCTCTCCATCTGTGGACTTTCCAAGTGGGCTCCTTATTACTCAGAAGGAAACACTATCAATATGTCCACATTAGGGTTAACATATAGTACTTCCACACAAGTACTCTTAGGATGATGGAAGAGAGATGATGATAACTTAGTGAGTGCATTGTAAATTAATGTTCATAATTAGTACTAACTGCATGTTTTCTGGATGTTAAAGAATGCAGGTAGACAATTGTTTTTAAGATTATGAGTCCTCTCATTATGTAATTGCATACTTATATATATTCTCCAGAATTGCCTCATCAATATATACATACACAACATGGTTTCTTCAACTGATTTAACGTTGCAGTTAGCTGAGAAGGCAGCTAATATTCTAGTTATTTGATGTATTTACTGTGTGCTAACTATTTATATATCACGTAGATACTCCAAACTAACACGAAAGTAATATATAGCTAGTCAGGATGAACATGATTATGCTTAATTGTTAGATTAGCTACAGCAACAAGCAAGTAAAGCTATCTCTCTCTAAATCTAATCATGAACATTAATCATCATCACTTGAGAGTTGAGACAGCTACCATTCATGTGCATGTCTTCTATAAATGACAAAAGGGGGCAGAGAATATCTCTGAATTGGATCATCAGCTGTACCCAGCATTCCCACTGCCTTATTATACTTGTCGGGAAAATGAAACTGCTGATAGCTTAGCTTGGAAACCCTGGAAAACTCACGCACTCAGTAATTGCTTGCTGCTGCCTTTTCAAGAAGCTCTAAAAAGGAGTCTGAAATTGATCTTGAAGAGAATTAATTACAAAAAGAAGCAACATCTGTAATCAGATTAGTCTGATGGAAGGAAGAGGGGGTTCTGTTTCTCGTTGCTATGTTCTTGAGGTCCCCCCACTATCGAATCTGGCAAGCGCGCACCAAATGCAGCCAAATGAGAACCTTCAAGGTCTCATCAGTTTCATGGTGCCGTCTCAACAGGGTGCTTTGCTTCGATCCACCAACACTTCTCTTCCATTTGAAACCCAATCTGCAGTCATCGCCGCCGCCGCTTATAACCCTAATTCCAAGACTTGGTGCAATGAAGAGGTATGCAAGAGATGGTATGCAAGAGATAGATTTGTTCTTTTTGTTTTTTCTTTTTCTCTTATAACAAAGATGGAGTACATAGATTCACATTGTTCAAATAGGAGCATACATAGGATTAGTTATTATCCTTTCATTTGGATCTCAATATATATTGATCATGATCAGGTGGGGACCTCAGATCCCAAAGCTGGCATTGATCAAAACATCTCAGCTGGTGGAGCTAGCTCATGGTAATCAAAGCATCTCTCTTCTCAATGTGTGCGTGATCAGGGATTAGATTGAGTTTTGCGATGTGCATCTATACTGTGTTTGATCTGCAGGTGGAAGAGCTCAGGGCCGGATCAAAAGGGGAAGATGAAGATGAGGAGGAAGATGAGGGAGCCCAGGTTCTGCTTCCAAACAAGAAGTGATGTGGATGTTCTTGATGATGGCTACAAGTGGAGGAAGTATGGGCAGAAGACTGTCAAGAACAGCCTCCACCCAAGGTAAACCCTAATAATGATATATTTATAATTAATAAAAACAGGTTTTAATTACTTTCAGTATTTGAATAGAAAAATAAAAAAAGTTAGTCTAATGATCTGCTACATATATAGTCAGAGACATATCATTAATATATTTTTTACCAGAATTTTGTTTAT
The DNA here is from genome assembly GCA_038442645.1 of Agave tequilana. Classification (NCBI taxonomy): domain Eukaryota; kingdom Viridiplantae; phylum Streptophyta; class Magnoliopsida; order Asparagales; family Asparagaceae; genus Agave; species Agave tequilana. The sequence continues at coordinate 115,345 of JAVJIF010003573.1, forward strand.
TTTTTTCATTGATCAGTAGCTATAGGAAGGACAGTGTTTGTGACAGTCCCCAGAAACCCTTGGTCTTTCTTTCATGATTCAGAGCATGTGTTCACTGGTGGTATTTTTGTTTGTTTCCCACATGCAATCTTTTAGCACACATCCTTAATGTAATTTCCCATTTCAGGAAGAGGCAGTTAATAATAATGCTCAATCAAGATGGAAAATCTCAGAAAATTAACTGATCTTCTTTTATAAAGACTAAGAAAACTCTCTAAACAATTTTAATTTGTATTCTAAAAAAATTATTTCCAGAAAATTAGGACAGCTATTATTGGTTATTGAACTTGAATAGTAATTAAACAAACACTGATGATTTTTGTGCTTAATTTGGATTTTCTTTACTTTGCAGTTCAGGTTTTAAATATTTGTGGCCCCATATATATGATCCATATAACTTTCTTATGGAATTGAAACCTAATTTTGATTCATGTAAATGCTTCTTGAACAATAATAATATTCTGCGCTGAAAATGTTACATAATATATAGTTATTTAGACAAGAAACCCTATATATAATCTGATAATATAATTTTTAGTTTCGTTATTATTTTTTGAAACAAACAGTTGGTGGTAGAAGCCCCCAATGTGTAAAGAGAGTTAAAAATATATGTGTAAGTCCTACATATATCCGCCTTTGTGCTTAAAATGGGTAATTTACAGAGAAACCTATGAGGTTTTAAGGTCTTATACAGGACTCTCTTGAGGTTTAAATATGGACATATTAACTCCCTAAAGTTTAAAAACGAACACATTCTTCCCATAAGATTTAATTGTGAACACATTACCTCCTTGATATCTCTCTTGGCTAATTGCAAGGAACTTAACAATATAAAATTTTGAAGGTCTAAACATGAACACATTTGCCCCATTGTATCTCACTAATCCACAGAGTATTGTGAAATTGTCTTATTTTCAAAAGGAGATGATGGTCAAAGAAGATCCAATCAAATTGGAAAAGAAAAAAGAACTTAGAAAAGGAGCAAATCAAGAAACTGTGTGGCAGTCGACAAGCCTGGCGACTGCTCACAAAGGGCTATCGATAGGCCTGTAGACAGCACTCAACAGAGAGGCAACCCAGTTCAGATTCTCGACAGGTTTTCAGGCCTATCGACAGGGGCCTGTCGACAACCCGAACTGGCCTGTTGACAACCAATAGCCCAAGCAAGATTCAAGATTCCTTTTTTAGCGCATTCAGATTCTTTTTCTGATGGAGTTCGTGTTGGCCCGAAGGCCCATCACTCTAGTTTTGATGATGATTAACTCATGTAGTTATAGTACTAATGATCTTGTGTTTAATTAGTGACAGATTTATGATCAAGATCTTAGTAGGTGCATAGCTTCAACAAAGGATTTGAAGTCAAGTTTTGGAGCTAGCACAGTGTGATCCAAGAGCCATTGGATCGTGTTTGGACCAAGTCAAGAAGATGAGAAGGCTTCAAGTGAAGACTTCAAGAAGATGAAGACTTGTGTCTAGGTTTGTTTTTAGAAGATTTTGTTTTTAGTTAAAATGTAAAGGATAGAGTAGTTGGTGGATTGCTCAAGTACATATACACACACACACTCTTGATAGTTTTATTTTTACAAAAGATTTTCTATTTAGAAAATACATGTTTGATTCTTGGTTTTCAAGTTTACATGTTTTAACCAAAACCTTATTTAGTGCTTAATGTCAAAAACATAAATATTTCACCATGTTTGTGTAGTGGATCATATCCATGCACACTATGCTTTAAAAGTTGTTTAAATATCTTGTTTTTGTATTTGGTGTAGTTTTGAAAAAAACAAGTTTTGGAAAATACTGTTTTTAGTTTGAGCCATATTTTCCAAGTTACAAAAATAATTCAAAACGTTATAACATGCCTTGATTTTGTACAAGCATGTTTTTTTATCAAAGTATAACATCAAAACTATTTTTGTAGATTTTCTGTGTATTTATGGGATTTTATGAGAGCCTAAAAGACCAAGTTTTAAATCCCTGTTTTTCAGTTTCCAGGCTTCAGCGGTCGACCGAGCTGGTCGACCGAAGCTGAAGTCGGTTGACCGGACGGTCGACCGACGTGCACAGACGTGCACGCCTTGACCTGGTAGATGGCCGGTCGACCGAGCCGGTCGACCGTCCAGAGAGCTCTGCTCTCTGGAAATGCCCCGGCCGACCGGGCGGTCGACCGGACAGAGAGGCTTGCTCTCTGTATCTGGCCTCGGTCGACCGACCGGTCGACCAATGGCACAACGGTCTGAAATATGACCATTGGCCGGTCGACCGGGCGGTCGACCGCCAGGCCTGACAGACCCCAACGGCTAGTTTTTCTAGCCCTATAAATTTGGGAGTTTGGGCATTGTTTTACACAAGATTTTGAGAAACTTTTAGAGCCAGTTTTTCCTACTCTTTTCAGAGGTTTTTCTCCACAAAATTGAGAGCTAATACTTTCAATCAAAAGGAGAGTTTTATCAAGAGTGTTAAAAGAGATTTCTTTGAGTTTTCCTCCACCATTTCCATCCTTATTTTCTCACACAAACACTTGAGCAACCATTGATTATTCATCCTATAGGAGTGTTGTAGTGAGATAGTTTTTAGGTGATCAAGAGTTGTGATCACCAAAGTTCTACTTTGTACTTTGATGGGCGGACGGCTGGGCGAGTATGCCTTGTAAGCTTTATTGGAAAATCTTTACCTTGTGCATATGAAGGGTGGTAGGTTATGAGTCATATACATGATTTACATTGTTATTTTCAATTGGTATCATTGGATCGTTTCAATTGGTATCAATTTGACTCTATATCTGTATATACTCATATTTTGTTTTCTTATATATGTATGTATCAATTTCAATTGGTATACTCATTTTTCATACATATATATGATTTGTTTTGTGCTTAAGTTAAAATCATTTTACATGTTTAAAAGCACAAACTTTGTTTATGCTTAGCTTACTTCAAATTTTTTTTAAGCTTATGCATTATGTTTTAAAATTGGTATCAAAATAAAAAATATATATATATGTTTATTTGATATCTCAAAATTGTTTTAAGAAAGAAAATTTCAAAATTTTGTTTATAAGAAAATTCAAAATTTTTTGAGTTGTATTGCCTATATGCAAGGAGAGCTTAACATCTCTTCTACATATAGATTCATGTTGAGTGTATTGTATATTGAGGAGCTTGACAACTCTTTTTTATGTGGTACACGTGTGTAGGGGGAGCTTCACATCTCCTCTTATGCATTACATATTATATGTTATGTGAATTAGGGCTTGTCATTCCTCTTTCATGTAATGTATATGTGTAGGGAAGTTACTTTACCGTCTTCCTCTTCATGAATGTATATCGCATATAACCTTTTATTGACTTATTTGTTTACACCCCTTATTGGTCTCTTTGTTTATGACAAAAAGGAGGAGAGAAAAAAAAAATTTGATGATTTTGTTTTTACTTTAACCCCTTTGTTGATGATTGACAAAAAGGGAGAGAAGTATTTGAGATATATGTATGTTTTCTTGCTTAAGAGGGAGAAGTATTTGTTTTCCTTACTTAAGGGGAGTAGTATTTGTGTTTATGCATATATGTTTTGTTTTGCAAATAGGAGAAAAAGAATTTGATTTGATTTGTTTCAATGAATGCTCATAAACATGTTTATCTCCTAGCTTTGCATACATGCCATACATTGCATATTTATTTGTTTATATGTTATGCATGAGTTAAGGGGAGCTTCTTTGAGGATTTACTTTAATCTATGCATATATAACTTCATGAGTTTTGTCATCATCAAAAGGGGGAGATTGTTAGCCCGAAGGCCCATCACTCTAGTTTTGATGATGATTAACTCATATAGTTATAGTACTAATGATCTTGTGTTTAATTAGTGACAGATTTATGATCAAGATCTTAGTAGGTGCATAGCTTCAACAAAGGATTTGAAGTCAAGTTTTGGAGCTAGCACAGTGTGATCCAAGAGCCATTGGATCGTGTTTGGACCAAGTCAAGAAGATGAGAAGGCTTCAAGTGAAGACTTCAAGAAGATGAAGACTTGTGTCTAGGTTTGTTTTTAGAAGATTTTATTTTTAGTTAAAATGTAAAGGATAGTGTAGTTGGTGGATTGCTCAAGTACATATACACACACACATTCTTGATAGTTTTGTTTTTACAAAAGATTTTCTATTTTAGAAAATACAGGTTTGATTCTTGGTTTTCAAGTTTACATGTTTTAACCAAAACCTTATTTAGTGCTTAATGTCAAAAACATAGAGATTTCACCATGTTTGTGTAGTGGATCATATCCATGCACACTATGCTTTAAAAGTTGTTTAAATATCTTGTTTTTGTATTTGGTGTAGTTTTGGAAAAACAAGTTTTGGAAAATACTGTTTTTAGTTTGAGCCATATTTTCCAAGTTACAAAAATAATTCAAAACGTTGTAACATGCCTTGATTTTGTACAAGCATGTTTGTTTATCAAAGTATAACATCAAACTATTTTTTGTAAATTTTCTGTGTATTTATGGGATTTTATGAGAGCCTAAAAGACTAAGTTTTAAATCCCTGTTTTTCAGTTTCCAGGCTTCAGCGGTCGACCGAGCTGGTCGACGAAGCTGAAGTCGGTCGACCGGACGGTCGACCGACGTGCATAGACATGCACGCCTTGACCTGGCAGATGGCCGGTCGACCGAGCCGGTCGACCGTCCAGAGAGCTCTGCTCTCTGGAAATGCCCCGGCCGACCGAGCGGTCGATCGGACAGAGAGGCTTGCTCTCTGTATCTGGCCTCGGTCGATCGACCGGTCGACCGATGGCACAACAGTCTGAAATATGACCGTTGGCTGGTCGACCGGGCGGTCGACCGCCAGGCCTGACAGACCCCAACGGCTAGTTTTTCTAGCCCTATAAATTTGGGGGTTTGGGCATTGTTTTACACAAGATTTTGGGAGACTTTTAGAGCCAGTTTTTCCTACTCTTTTTAGAGGTTTTTCTCCACAAAATTGAGAGCTAATACTTCCAATCAAAAGGGGAGTTTTATCAACAGTGTTAAAAGAGATTTCTTTGAGTTCTCCTCCACCATTTCCATCCTTATTTTTCTCACACAAACACTTGAGCAACCATTGATTATTCATCCTATAGGAGTGTTGTAGTGAGATAGTTTTTAGGTGATCAAAGTGTTTTAGATCACCAAGAGATCTTTTCTTGTACTTTGAGGAGGCGGACGTGTGTGTCCGCATTGTTTGAGTTCGGGTGCGGACTCGGTTGTTTGAGGTGCGGCCTCGTCGAGCTTGTGGGACTCGTTGGTGTGTACGGGACTAGAGAGTCCGAGGGATTGTAGGTGTTGCGGCACCAAGGAGTGATCCATTGGGATCAAACATAGTGGAAATGCTTCGTGTGTCGAAGGCGGGGATGTAGAGCAAGTGTGCTCGAACCTCGAAACAAATCCCTTGTGTTTGCGATTGCTCACTCTCTCTCTCTCTCTCTTTGTCTCTTTGTTTATATCTTGCATGTTCTTATTGTGTTTACCTTTACATGCTTTATATTCTATTGTGCTTAATTGTTATACTTGCGTGGGTTTGTTTGCTAACACTCGTATTCAACCAAGAGAGCCAACGCGGCACCTCAACCCATTCAAGGGGAATCTAGAGGAGTTAGTCCAGAGCCCTTCACGGGGAATTCGGCTACACTCTTGTGTTATACGTGGTGTTTAGTGTAAAAGTTTTAATTAGGTCATAATAGTTTTTAATTCCGCATTTAGTGACCATTAGATTAGCCATCACCTATTCACCCCCCCTCTAGGTGATTTACAATTGGTATCAGAGCATTTTCAGTTCGAACATGAATCAGTTCCTATTCTAGGAAGATTTTTTTTCTAAAGTTTAAAGGATTTAGAATTCTTTTAGATCAAGGAAATCAACTCCTACAATGATCAAGTTCTTCAAGCATCCGACGACCAAGATCATTTCATAGTTCGAATAGGGTTTGTATTGTAAAACTTTAAAATAAAAGTTGTAACCTAGTCTATTGTAACACGAAGGTGAAGAGAAAGCCAAGAAAGAGAGATAAAGATGGCGGTCCATAAAGAGAAGAAATACTCTTGTAATCTTTTAAGATTCAAGAGGAAGGTGAATACTCTTGTGGGAATCAAGATAATGTTAGATCTCTTGTACCAAGTTTATTAATAAAACTCTCACAAGTTTCCTCTTCATGGATGTAGGACAAGTTTTGGCCGAACCACGTTAAATCCTCTTTTCTTTTCTACGTTTTTGTCTTAGTATTGCTAGTTTGCTTTCAATAGTTTTCTTTTGCAAGTATTACTTATTGTCATAGTTTCCCAACGTCGATCACAGCCTTGGGCGTGCACATTAGTCGGTATCATAACCTGATTGTTGGTATGCTCTCAACAATTGGTGATAAAGCTGTCATGTCACAATAATTGGTATCAGAGCTTAATGTTGATGATAAGGCGATACGTCGAAGATTAAAATGCAGCAAGCAAGTTCGAGGTCGAGAAATTTAATGACAAAGAAAACTTCAATTTATGGCAAAAGAGGGTGAAGGCGTTATTGGTGCAACAGAGTCTTCACAAGACCTTACTGGAAAAGTCAGAAAAATCTGTAGATACATGAAATAAGGATTGGAAGAAGTTGAATCTGAAAGTGACAAGAGACATCCAATTATGTCTCACAGACGAGTTCATGTGCAACGTGATAGATGAAGAAACGACTATGAGTTTGTGGTCAAGATTAGAAACATTGTAATGATAAAGAGCCTCTTCAATAAGTTGGACTTAAAGAAACAATTATATGGGCTTCACGTGAAGTAAGGGACAACAGTGTTGAAGTATCTGAACTTCTTCAATAAGGTCATTAGCGAGCTATTTTCTGTTGATGACAAGGTCGATGAGGAGGATGTTCGCGGTTCGAAGTCATGAAGAAACCCGTCGTTGTTAAACCACATGCAAGTTATGAAATCTAAACTTACTAGAATTTTTTTAGCAAAGTATGTAGTGACAAGTATAGGATCGAATCTACAGAGACTTGTTTCTGAAAATCTAGTTTTTCTTTTAAAAATCTAATTTTTAGCTTACTCTAGTTGAGAAATCCCTTGAAGAAAGATGTGATGATGGTTTTAAAAACTAAAAATGTTTAAGCATAAAAGAAAAATAAGAAAAGTAAAGAAACTATAAGAAAACAAAAATTAAAAGAGAACTAACCTTGTGCGAAGATCAATTAAAAAAGGTGATGAAGAAATAACCTAAGAGTTTGATATGAAGGGAAGAGGAAGATAAAAATGGGTGTTCCTTGTCATCGCCTTGATGTTTCCCTCCTCCAAACAATGCTAAAAATAGAAAGAACTAATAAAAAAAAGAGAAAAAAAATATGCATAAGATTAAGGATGAATTCATAGAATCAAACATAAAAAAAAAATTGCATAAAAAAGAAAATTTAAAGGAGAATTAGGCTGAAGATGGTGCACAATCTTGAAGAAGAATCTTGAATTTTATTCAATAATCTTTCATTACAAAATCGTCGATCTTCTCCAATCTCGCATTACAATGCTTTCTCTCCTTTTTTTGGCTTTTTAGCTCTCCGTTGTAGCCCTCTCTCTTTGAACACAAGTATTTATAGGAGATTATAGATAAGAGAGAGTGTACAGAGATAGGGGAGCAAACACTCCCCCAGATTTGAAAGTTTGGCCGCAGAAACGCGGCTTGGGCCGCCTTTTTGCAGCCTTCCTCTAACCGTAAAGCCAGAGGAAAGAGATCTGGTCCAGCTGCGTTTCCGTGGCCTTCCTCTGGCCGTAGAGCCAGAGGAAAAGAGATCTGGTCCGTGTTTTCCCCTTTATCCTTTTATCCCTTTAGAATTTTGATTTCACCTCTGAATTTGACGTTCTATTCTTTTACCTTCAGCAAAACCGAATTGGTCTTCAAAAATTCCATTTTTCTCTTTGATTTATCATGATATTATCTTATCCAGTCAATCTGATCTTCAGATAAGATAGCCTCTAGATCCTCTAAATTTGAGTTGATCCCTGTTTGATTTAAACTTTTATATTTATTTGGATAGGATTCATGCTTATCTTCTCTTTATCACCCTGCAAGGACCAGGACATTAAGACAAGTGAGTTTGTAATGATTTATTACATAATATATGTAGGAATGTAATAATATTTATCCAATATATATGTCCAAACACATCCCCACACTTATCTTTTTGCTCGTCCTCGAGCAAAACAAAACTAACCTAAGGTTTCTATTGGACCACTTTCGCAGGTCACGCGATTGTACTTAGCATATGCAACAAACCTTTAAACCTTTAAATTACCCCTAGAGGAAGAGTTTTAGTCTCTTGAGGGTTTTTAGTAGATTACACCCACAAAATCCATAAAGAAAAAATAAATTGTTAGTATTTTTGAAAATGTATTTTGAAAAGAAGAGAAAATATTTGAAGTATTTTTACAAGTATTTGAACTATTCATCCCTAGACTTGCCTCTATTCGAATATTTGTTATCAATCAAGGTTAGGAATAAAATTATATTCTCATCTCGTCTATAATTTACCCTAAGTCATATGCATCTTATGACTGTGAATATTTTGACTAAGGGTTCTTCAACTCTAACTTTTATGCCTTATTTATGTATATATTGGTAGTAATATTTTTAACTTTCTTAGGCTTTTTAATTTGCCCTTATAATGAGCCTTAGTCGGTGACTCCCAAACCGGATGGTTTTAGGATATCGGGTGAGAAAGCACCCCAAGGACTTAGGACTCGAGCAAACATGTTCACAAAACTAAAGAATTTACTAATATGAACCACTTTTAGGCATGAGTAATCATGCTTTATGAGGCACAAAGATCTAGCTTAATCGGAGGATTCTTATTATAATATATATATATATATATATATATATATATATATATATATATATATATTAAGACATAAGAATTTTTATTTTTGAACCCTAAGTATGTAAGTATATAAAAGATGCATATTTTATCAAGGTAAAAATCAAGACTAGGTTACTTTTAATTTTTTTCTTCCTATCCCTAAAAATTAAACAAATATTCTTATTTCAACCAAGTATAAGGAATTCTAAGTATGATTCTCCTATTCCTTAAAATTAACTTAATTTCTTGTAAAAATAAATCAAAGTATTATTTCCCTTTTTTAAAATTTTTTTATAACAAAGAAAATGTATTATTTTTTTAAATTTTTTTAATTTTTTTAAGAAGACCTAAAAGAAAACCTTTCTTTTAGAAGACCTCAAAAAAACTATATTAACCATCCCCATACTTATCTCATGTATTGTCCTCAATGTATGAATGAATGCATAGCATGCTACAAATGTAAGAATGTGAAGGGTAGATAGTACCTGATGAAGACGAGTGGATATCATCCATTATTGCCAGTTAAGAGAAAAAAATACAAAAGCTATAATACATAAATGAATCCCTAGTATATATAGAGATCAATCCTGATAAACAGGATCTTCCAGAATGATTTTCTCCACTTCTTGGCTCAGATACTCATGGTGCGGTTTTAAACGATGGCCATTTACTTGAAAAATGGTATCATCCATGGTATGGTGGACCTCAACTGCAACATGTGGGTGCACCTTATGAGCAATGTATGGACCAGTCCAACGGGATTTTAGTTTTCCTAGAAAGAGATATAAATGGGAATTGTACAACAAGACTTTCTGTCCTGACTGAAATTCCTTCCGAGTTATGATCTTATCATGCATCATCTTCATATGTTCCTTATACCATTTTGAACAGTCACATGCATCGTTCCTTATCTCTTCAAGCTCATCCAGTTGAAGTTTCCTAGACTCTCCTGTCTTGTCTAGATCAAAATTTAGGTGTTTGATGCTCAGTATGTCTTGTATTCTAACTCGATGGGACAATGGCAAGCCTTACCATAAACTAACCTATATGAAAATATTCCAAAAGGAGTCTTGAATGCAGTTCTGTATGCCCATAAGGCATCAGTCCGGCGAAGAGACCAATCTTTCCTGGTGGTGTTCACAGTTTTCTCTAGAATATTCTTGATGGCTCGATTGAAAATTTCTACTTGGCCACTAGTCTGTGAGTGGTAAGGGGTAGCTACTCTATGATTGATGCAATATTTTCTCATTAAGACTTCAAATGTACGATTGTAGAAATGTTTTCCACCATCGCTGATGATTGCACGAGGAAATCTAAAACGAGAGAATACATTCTCTTTCAAGAAGTTTACGACAACTTGTGGTCATTCGTTATACATGCTACAACCTCTATCCATTTAGAGACATAGTCAACTGCTACAAGGATATATTAGTATTCATGGGATATAGGAAAGGGACCCATGAAGGCAATGCCCCAAACATCGAACATTTCGACAACTAAGATCGGGTTTAATGACATTTCATTCTAGCGTGCAATCTTCCCTAATCATTGATAACGATCACATGATTGACAATAGATATGAGCGTCAAGAAAAAGAGTGGGCTAATAAAAACTACATTGTAAATTTTTTGCATTTTCTTCCCACTGAAAAGACCTCCACAGGTTTGGTCATGGCAAAATGAAAGGATGTTCTTAAATTCTGAGTCAGGAATGTAGCGTCGAATGATTTGATCAAGATAGTACTTGAACAAGTATGGTTCATCCCAGAAGAACCATTTGACCTTAACTAAGAAACGCAATCATTCTTGCTTCGTCCATGAATCGGGCATTTGTTCCGTGATAAGGTAGTTCACAATGTTGGCATACTACGGAACAGTCGAAGAGGAGACGGATATTAACTTCTCATCAGGAAATGTCTCAAGGACATGTAGTGAGTCGGACAAAGATTCGACCATAATCCTAAACAAATAATCTGCTAAAATATTCTCAGCTCCCTTTTATTATGAATTTCTAGGTTGAATTCCTGTAGGAGTAAGATCTAATGGATTAAACGGGTGTTAGCATCCTTTTTTGTGAGAATGTACTTTAAAGCCGCATTATCGGTGTAGATTAGGACTTTAAAACTTATAAGGTATGGACAGAATTTGTCAAGAGCGATAACGACTGCCAACAACTCTTTTCAGTGGTGGAGTAGTTCAGTTGGGCGTCATTAAGAGTTTTACTGGCATAGAAAATGGCATGAGGAAGTTATCCACTCGTTGGCCTAGGATAACCCCTACAGCATAGTCGGAAGCGTCACACATCACCTCAAATGGGAGATTCCAATCAGGTGGTTGGTTGATGGGTGCCGAGTTTAACTCGGTCTTTAGCCTTTCAAAGGCTTTCAAACAAGAAAGGGTAAACTCAAAAGGAATATCCTTTGCTAGAAGATCACAATGAGGTTTGGAGATTTTGAAAAAATCTTTGATAAAATAGCGGTAAAACCTAGCATGGCCTAAGAAAGATTGCACCTTCCGAACAGTTCTAGGAGGTGGTAATTTGGTGATTAGCTCTACTTTAGTTTATCAACCTCTATACCTCTATCCGAAATAATGTGTCCTAAGACAATCCCATATTTCACCATGAAATGACATTTTTCCCAATTAAGAACTAGGCTTCTCTTTGCATCTTATCAATACCAATGATAGATGATATAAACCCTCATCAAAAGCAGACCCAAAGATAGAGAAGTCACCCATGAAAACCTCTAGAAATCGCTCGACCTTATCCGAAAAGATGCTCAACATATACCGTTGAAAAGTAACGGTGCATTATATAGCCTAAAGGTCATGCGACGGTATGCAAATGTGTCAAAGGACATGTGAATGTCATTTTCTTTTGGTTCTCACGAGCAATGTGGATTTGGTTATATCCTAAATAACCATCGAGGAAAGAATAGTAAGTGTGACCGGCAAAATGTTCTAACATTTGGTCGATGAAGGGGAGAGAAAAATGATCTTTCCTAGTCATGAAGTTGAGTTTCCTATAGTCTATGCACACTGGCCAACCAGTTTGAACACGAGTTGGAACTAAATCATTATTCTCATTAGTAACAACTATGACACCGAACTTTTCGGGTACAACTTGTACTAGACTAACCCACAGACTATCAGAGATAGGGTAAATGATACCCGCATATAAACAATTTTATTACCTCCGCTCTCACCACCTCTTTCAAAACATGGTTTTAAACGCCTCTGTGGTTCTTTCTGTTGGTCCGGAGGCCTTCCTCTCTAGTTTTGATGATGATTAACTCATGTAGTTATGTTTACTAATTATCTTGTGATTTTAGTTACAGATCATTGATCAAGATATTAGTGGTGATTACTTCAAAAAGAGGAGTTTGGAAGCCTTCACTTGGTGATTCCCGAGCCCGAGCGTCAAGATCATTCATAGCCATGCTCGTTGGATCACGATTTGGGACAAGTCGACTTGAAGATGGAAGATCGTCAAGAAGACTTAGGTATCCTAGTGTTTAGTGTGTTTTAGATCCATGTGTAAAGATAAGAATAGTTGATATGCTCAAGTGCACAACACACACGTTTTATGTTTGGATCTGGTTTTCATGAATAGTTGATCAAAACAAGTTTAAATGGTTTTTATGTATATTAGATGTGCTCTATATACATACATGCTTACATGACTTATACAAACTTATTTTGACTATCATATTCATGTATTGAAAAATTAAAGTTTGATAAAATAAAAGTTTTGATTTTGATAAAATTTACAAGACACAAAAATGATTTAATATGTTGATATATGTCTTGAAATTTTTATCACAAGTTTGTTTATCAATGCAAAATGATAAAACTATTTTTGGAGATTTTTACAAGACTTAAAAGATTTTTAGAAATATTTTTAACAAGTGTTTCTGACCCAGAACAGTGGTTGACAGGCCAGGTCGGCCGACCGCACGGTCGACCGAACCAAGGGCCGGTCGACCCTGCGGTCGAGTGACGTGCACAGCCTTGTGCACGTCTGGCAGCACAGTGGGCCGGCCAACCGAGCGATCGACCGGACCAGAGAGCTTTGCTCTTTGTATCTGGGCGGTCGGCCGTTGCGGTCGACCGTTTGCCCCAACGGTCATATTTCTGACCGTTGGCGGTCGGCGGGGTCGGCCGACCGCAGCCTGTCAAGCTGACAGATCAGCCCAACGGCTAGTTCCTGGTTTGGCCTATAAATACCCCATCCCTTGGGGTTTGACAAGACTTTTGAAAAGAAAAAATCCAGAGTTTCTCTAGTGTTTAAAACAAGTTTTCAAAAGTGTTTTTGGGCTTTAAACTTCCAAATGGTTTTTGTGTTTTAGGGTTTGGGAAAATCAAAGAAAATAGAAATTTGGGAGATTTGTTTTGTTCTTCAATTCTATCATTTACAAAGAGTTTTCCCAAGTGTTTTCTTTGAGTCTTTGTTTTCCAAACACCTAGTTTTTCCACTTGAGCTATATCTTCTATCTAATCTATTTAGGATCTTTGTTTTGTGGAAAAGAGATAGTTTGAGGTTGATTGAGCCTCCAAGTTGTAAACCCTCCTTGTATTTGTGTATCCCTCTTTGGTAGAGGTTGATCGGAGTGGTATTGTTTGGATCCCTCTTCGGTAGAGGTGATTGTTGTTGGCTACGGGCCTTATCCCTCTTCGGTAGAGGTGGATTGTGGTTGTATTGTCTCGGTGGCATTGTAAGGTTGAGAGAGGAGTTCGGTACTCCTTTAGTGGATTGGAAATCCTTCTCGGTGAAGGCGGGACGTAGAGCTAGGGGCTCGAACCTCGAAACATATCCTTGTGTTTGCGTTTGATCCATTGCCTCTTACCCTCTCTCTATATTTGTGCAAAGCATCATTCTTTCATTCATATCATATCATATATTGCTTGTGTTGTTCCTTGCATTAGTCATATTGCCTATTCATATTATATGTTTGGTTGTTTGTGTGCGCCTCACTTATACTTAACCACAAGAGCTTCATATAGCACCTCAACCCATTTCTAGGGGAATCAAGAGGAGTTAGTCCAGAGCCCTTCACGGGGAATTCGGCTACACTTGTTGGTTGTATTAAGTGTGATTGCAAAATTGTTTAAGCTTTCGCATTTAGCGCATTTAGTTTCTAGATTAGCATTATCACCTATTCACCCCCCCTCTAGGTGATTTACAATTGGTATCAGAGCCTACGCTCCTGATACTTAGGCTTAACATCCTAGGAGTGAGATCCTTGTTTGCTAATCTATCATTTGCATTTTGCTTGTTTGCATACATATAGTTTACATCCATGGACTTCATGACCCCACCTATGTTTGACCCTTCCAACATTCTTGTTTGGAAGACTAAGATGTCCATATACCTCCAAACCCTAGGTTATAAGGTTCACCTTGCCGTTACCAAGGAATCCTACCTTAGTGATAGCAAGCATATAGGGGCCAATGCACAAGCCCTTGAGGCCATTAGAAGCACGCTTTCAAAAGAATATTCTTATGCTTGTTTCTAATCTTGATTCCGTCTTTGCAGTGTGGAACAAGTTGACAACAACCACCACCTCCGAGCTTCAAATGCCAATCCAACAAGAAGAGGAATCTAGTGGAGATGAATCCGAGCCACAACAATGCTATACGGTCCAAGGGAATGACTCCCTTGAGGTACACTCGGAAACTCAACTAGATAGTTTTGATTCTAGTTCTTCATATGATGAATATGTTGATGCTCATGCTTTAAATGAAGAACTATCTATTGTGTGTGAAAAATTGATTGAAAAATATAAAGTTTTGAAAAAGAAAAGTCTAGGCCTTGAAAAGAAAATAAAAGTTTGCATTCTAGACTTAACAAGGTTTTGCAAAAGAAGGTTGAGGTCTATAATGAAAGAGATTCATTGAGATCTCAACTAGACCTTACACTAAAAGAAAATGAATTTTTAAAATCTAAAAATGATTGCCATGTATTTTGAAGAAAAATGAAAACTTGTCTTCAAAAGTTGATTTTGTTTTAATGGAGAATGTTGCTTTGAAAAATAAAATAATTTCTATTTCAAATGATTTAAATGTTTGTTTAAAGAAAAATGAAGTTTTACAAAATAAGATTGATGCACATGTTGCCATGCTAGGGTAGTTTCACCTAGATCACCCCTTGCATGCTCCACTTTATCTTCAAGTGTTAAAAATGATATAAATGTTATGAAGAAAAGTGTTGATTATTTGGGCTCCACTTTGAGCCAATGTGTTGTGGGTCATACACGTTTGGAATCTTTGTTTCGAAAGAAACAAGTTTCATCTATTCATGCACACCCTCCACGGCATACACATGCTCCTCACGGACACCATCACACTATGTATGCTCATGTGTACACTTGTACACATTGTGGACGTAAGGGCCACCTTGCTAAATTTTGTTTTGATCGTATACATGATTGTAATTTAGCAAATAAATTTGTTTGGGTTAGGAATGATACTAACCCCCATGGACCCAAAAAGTTGTGGGTACTAAAGACCACCCCTCGTGTTTAGATGTAGGTGTGAGCTCTCGCATGACGTGAGAGTAGCGGTACCTGGAGTGGATGCGTTTCGAGCTTCATGGAAATCATTTGGATGCATCACTTTCAAGGGAAGTTTGGTGAAGAAGACCACCATGTTTTGGAGATATGGAGAGTTGCCTCATAGGTTTTGGTAACGGTCTCTTGCTCTTTATTTATTTATGCATGTTTTTATGTTCATTATTTGTAGCATGTTTGTGTTTATAGATTATTATGAAAATGCCATGATAATTAGACTTATGACATACTTGTATAGCCTTTTGAGACACCCATGTTTAATATGGACTATATTTTTGTGTTCTCACCATTTGTTTAGGTATCATGTTTATCATAGGTTTAATAACATGTGGATTTTCTTAATAATCATATTTATATTTATCATTATGATTTATATCTGTTTTGATGCTTCATGATTTGATTACATGTTTAGATGTTAGTTTTCATTAGAACTAGTATATATATTTGTGCATATAGTGGGCCACAAATAAATCTATATATGTTTGAGCTTGAATGCTTATTTGTTCCCATTAAATGTGCTAATATAGTCTAGTTTTGATGATCCATGCATCTTAAACTTGTATTCCATTTGGTTTTGTTTTATGATCATGTGTTTGCATTTCATGTATATGTCTATTTTGCCAAACTTAAGATATACATGTATACCCCTTGAGTCATTTGCCTTTCATGCAAATCTATATATATATGGACTCAATTGTTTAGGGATATGTATGTATACTTTTTGTGTTGACAAATCATACATATACCTTGAAATAAAATTTGTTTTAATGGAAATTTAGTTTTTCATGTTTTCTATGAGTTTGTATTTAACTTCATGTATATGTCCATTTTATCCAAATTATTGTTATACATATACATCCTTTTGAGCCACATATCTTTGTGGACTCGTTGTGTTTGGATATGTATGTATACTTTAATTTGTATAGAACATACATATACCTTGAAGATTAAATAAGTTTTGATGATTTTATATGTTTTCATGTTTCAAGGAAAATTGAGCTTATTGTCTATCCTTCATGATTATAATCTTCACATCTTATTTGTACACTCACATTTATTGTTTGCTCATGTTTTGTTTTCATGAGTCCTATATGTGCTTTATTGACTTGAGTGTTGAATATCATGTGGATTTCGTGTTTCATGAAAAATATTTTTATTTTATTCCTTACTTGAAGGATTTCGTACTAGTTAATAAGTTCTTCATTTAACTAGTTCGTATTCTTCGTTATGGTAGAGTTTTTCAAATATACTTTATTTTTCAAATCTATTTTTGAAAACCCCTACCATCAATGGGTGTTGGATGGGAGATCATACTCATGTATGCTTTATAGTGAAAATTATTTTAAAACTTGAATATGATTGGGAGGATAGGAATATGAGATATACATTTGATCTTATTAGTTTGTTTCAATTGGTATCATTGAAATTATTTCAATTGGTATCAATTTTGACTTTTATTGTATACTCATATATTTTCGTATATGTATGCTTGCATTCAAAGAATATCAATTTCAATTGGTATCTATTTTTCATACATATATACAATATATATATATATGTATATATATATATATATATATATATATATATGTTTGTGTTTATGCTAAGCTTGAGCTTCAACTTTGTTTCAATTGATTCAATTTTCAATTGGTATCTTATTTCAAGCTTACGCATCATTGTTTTTGTTGGTATTTCATAAAGGGGGAGAAAATTCAATTTTCATGTTTACAATGGTATTTGTATTTCCACTCCTTGCTTTATGATAGAAAAATAAAAATTTTAATTGATATCATATACTTAAAAGGAAAAATACTCTCTTTTGATATCAAGATGTTTACTTGAATGTTTTAAAAATGGTATCTCAAAATTTGTTTAAAGAAAATAGTCAAAAGTGTTGATTTGTATTGCCTATATGTAAGGAGAGCTTAACATCTCTTCTACATATAGATTCATGATGAGTGTATCTTGTATTGAAGAGCTTGACAATCTCTTCTTTATGTGGTACACGTGTGTAAGGGGAGCTTCACATCTCCTCTTATGCATTGCATAGTGTCCGTTATGTGAATTAGGGCTTATATCCCTCCTTCATGTAATGTATCTATGTAGGGAAGCTTCACATCTTCCTCTTCATGAATTTATATAGCATATACCATTGTTGATTGATTTATGTTTACTTCAATTGGTATCAAGATGCTACTTTGACATATTTTCAATTGGTACCTTAATTGATTGTCACCTCTATTTGGTTTTGTTTTTGTTTTAGACAAAAAGGGGTCAACCAAAATAAAAACAATGTTCTCATTTTTTTTTAACCCTTTTGTTGATTCATTATTTCGAACAAAAAGGGGGAGAAAATTTTATTGATTGGTTTGCTTTTACCCCTTATTGATGATTGTTTCTTTGTATTAAAAAGGGGAGAAGATTTGTTTTGTTTTAGTTTTTACCCTTTTGTTGATGATTGACAAAAAGGGGGAGAAAGATTTTGGTTTTATATATGCATATTCATGTTTTGCATATAATAAGTTTAATTTAGTTTAATTTTAATTGGTATCTAGAGCATGTTTTATTTTTGAACATTTCATTGGTATCTAGAACCTTTTATTGTTTTATGCATATCTATGCATTCATGTTTAAGAGCCTTCATTGCATATTCATATGTTTATTTGTTTATGCATGAGTTAAGGGAGAGCTTCCTTGAAGCTTAACTTTAATCCATGCATATATAACTCCATGAGTTTTGTCATCATCAAAAAGGGGGAGATTGTTGGCTCGGAGGCCTTCCTCTCTAGTTTTGATGATGATTAACTCATGTAGTTATGTTTACTAATTATCTTGTGATTTTAGTTACAGATCATTGATCAAGATATTAGTTGGTGATTGCTTCAAAAAGAGAAGTTTGAAAGCCTTCACTTGGTGATTCCCGAGCCCGAGCGTCAAGATCATTCATAGCCATGCTCGTTGGATCACGGTTTGGGACCAAGTCGACTTGAAGATGGAAGATCGTCAAGAAGACTTAGGTATCCTAGTGTTTAGTGTGTTTAGATCCATGTGTAAAGATAAGAATAGTTGATATGCTCAAGTGCACAACAACACGTTTTATGTTGGATTTGGTTTTCATGAATAGTTGATCAAAACAAGTTTAAATGGTTTTTATGTATATTAGATGTGCTCTATACATACATACTTACATGACTTATACAAACTTATTTTGACTATCCTATTCATGTATTGAAAATCAAGTTTGATAAAAATAAAGTTTTGATTTTTGATAAAATTTACATGACACAAAAATGATTTAATATGTTGATATATGTCTTGAAATTTTTATCACAAGTTTGTTTATCAATGCAAAATGATAAAAACTATTTTTGAAGATTTTTACAAGACTTAAAAGATTTTTAGAAATATTTTTAACAAGTGTTTCTGACCCAAAATAGTGGCTGACAGGCCAGGTCAGCCGACCGCACGGTCCGACCGAACCAAGGTCGGTCGACCCTGCGGTCGACCGACGTGCACAGCCTTGTGCACGTCTGGCAGACACAGTGGGCCGGCCGACCGAGCGGTTCGACCGGACCAGAGAGCTTTGCTCTCTGTATCTGGGCGTGGTGGCCATGCGGTCGTTCGTTTGCCCTAACGGTCATATTTCTGACCGTTGGCGGTCGGTCGGGTCGGCCGACCGCAGGCCTGTCAAGCTGACAGATCAGCCCAACGGCTAGTTTCTGGTTTGGCCTATAAATATCCCATCTCTTGGGGTGTTTTGACAAGACTTTTGAAAAGAAAAAATTCAGAGTTTCTCTAGTGTTTAAAATAAGTTTTCAAAAGTGTTTTTGGGTTTAAACTTCCAAATTGGTTTTTGTGTTTTAGGGTTTGGGAAAATCAAAGAAAATAGAAATTTGGGAGATTTGTTTTGTTCTTCAATTCTATCATTTACAAAGAGTTTTCCCAAGTGTTTTCTTTGAGTCTTTGTTTTTCAAACACCTAGTTTTTCCACTTGAGCTATATATTCTATCCTAATCTATTTAGGATCTTTGTTTTGTGGAAAGAGATAGTTTGAGGTTGATTGAGCCTCCAAGTTATAAACCTTCCTTGTATTTGTGTATCCCTCTTTGGTAGAGGTTGATCGAAGTGTATTGTTTGGATCCCTCTTCGGTAGAGGTGATTGTTGTTGGCTACGGGCCTTATCCCTCTCCGGTAGAGGTGGATTGTGGTTGTATTGCCTCGGTGCATTGTAAGGTTGAGAGAGGAGTTCGGTACTCCTTTAGTGGATTGAAAATCCTTCTCGGTGAAGGCGGGGGACGTAGAGCTAGGGGCTCGAACCTCGAAACATATCCTTGTGTTTGCGTTTGATCCATTGCCTCTTAACCCTCTCTCTTTTATATTTGTGCAAAGCATCATTCTTTCATCATATCATATCATATATTACTTGTGTTGTGCCTTGCATTATTCATATTGCCTATTCATATTATATGCTTGGTTGTTTGTGTGTGCCTTATTATACTTAACCACAAGAGCTTCATATAGCACCTCAACCCATATCTTGGGAATCAAGAGGAGTTAGTCCAGAGCCCTTCACGGGGAATTCGGCTACACTTGGTGGTTGTATAAGTATGATTGTAAAATTTGTTTGAGCTTCCGCATTTAGCGCATTTAGTTTCTAGATTAGCATTATCACCTATTCACCCCCCCCTCTAGGTGATTTACACTTTCGAGATCTTGGCATTCTCTTGAGATGAATTTAGTGCATTACTACAGAGGGGCAAATTCTCTTGATGTCTGCTATGGTTCAACCTATGGCTTTCTTATGTTCCTCAAGAACATCTAGCAACTTCTCTTCTTTGTCCTTGTCTAAATAAGATGATATGATTACAGGCAAAGTTTCTGACTCATCTAGGTAGGCATACTTCAATGTGTCAGGTAAAGGTTTAAGCTCCAACTTGGGAGGCTCAACGATTGATGGAACAGGAGCAGATGTTGACAATGATAGGGGTTCTACCTTAGATCTCCATAGGTTGGTGTCCATGATGGGGACAAAATCTAACAATGTGTTGACCTCTTCTATAGACTCTTGAATATCAAAATTTATTCCAAACTTCGCCAAGCATTTATCCAAGGGTCTTCATAGCAAGGGGTATTCATAGCAAGACTCTTCAAAGTTATGATTGACCGCCATATCAATTATGTTACCTTCTTATGATCGTCCATTATGGATGGTGGGAACTAGTGTGAAAGACGTTTAGGTCAACAGTCATATTCCCAAAAATGATAAGGTCATGACTCCATTTCTACATCTAATGACAGCATCAGCAGTAGTAAGAAATGTTCTCCCTAAAATCATAGGAGAGTGATTGCTTGGATCTCTAACTGGTTTAGTGTTTAAGACCACGAAATCAGCAGGGAAATAGAATCCATCGACCTTCAAAATAACAGCCTCATAATTCCCTTAAGGAACTTAACTGACCTATCTGTTAGAAGCAATGTAAGGTTAGTGGGTTGTAACTCCTCTAAACCTAATTGCTTGTACACAGTATAGGGTAAAAGGTTTACATTTGCTGCTAAATCTAGTAGACACCGATCCATAACATGATCTCCTATCCTAACAGAAACAGTTGGACTCCCCTAATCTTGATACTTGGGTGCAATGAGTTGCTAGATGAGACATGATGCTTGTGTAGCAAATGCAGCTTCACAAGGCATAGAACTTTTCCTCTTGACCGTGGTTAGGTTCTTTAGAAATTTGGCATATGAAGGAGTCTGATTAATGACATCCAAGAAGGGGATGTTGATTTGGATATTTTTGAAAACTTTAAAATTCTCTCACAGTAATTTTTCTTCCTAGTTAGTTGAAGACGTTGAAGAAATGGGGCTTTGGGCACAAAAGATTTCTCTTGATTGTCAATAATAACTTGATCATCTTTCTTTGTTGACTTTTTGGTTCCTCTTTTTCTTTTTCTTTCTTTTACAATATTAGGATTGTTTGGTGATCTTGGACTTGATTGTCCACTCTCTTGCCCGATCGTAAAGTGTGGATGGGTTGGACTTCACGTTTTGAACCAGAACCAATTCAAATTGGCCTGTATGAGTATTTTAAGGAGCAGTTTGTCCTCTCGGGTTGGGTATAGTTTGACTAGAGAAATATCCTTTCTCTCTCTCCCTAACAGTTGCAGCTAACTGTTCTATCTAAATCTCGAGCCTGACTATCATCTGATCCTGATTTTTAGACATTTGGGCTTGGGTTTGATTAGTTATAAGTTGGCTCTACATGAATTGGAGGAGAGTGTCTTCTAAAGATGATTTTCTTTGATGGGAAGGGACATATGGAGGGACAGATGGTATTGCATTGAATTAATTTTTCTTGTGAAATTGATTATTAAAATATGATCCTTGAAATGATGATGATCCATCATATCCTTATCCTTGAGAAGACTTCCATGAAAGGTTGGGATGATTCCGTCATCCCGAATTGTATGTTTCACTAAATGGGTTGTTGTTGGGATTGGCTTACGAAATGAATTGAGCACATTTGCTTGCTCCCCTTTAATAATTAGAAACCCGGACTATTGTTCAACCAAGTGGTCTTGACGTCACAAAGGACACAAACGAGAGACACCACTGACTTAGATAGTTTGAGAGCCGAAGATTACGCTCGCTTGCTTAATTCTAATGCTTCAAGTCTTCGAACTACTGATGTCAATTTGGCATCACTCTCAAATTGGTTGACTTTATGTATACCACCTCTGTTAGTGGTAGTTGTGGTGAGTTGCTTATTATCAATGCTAACAGGCTCTCATTCTAGAGTGTTTTCAGCTACCTCTTCAAAGAATTGCCATGCATCATCGGTCATTTTGCTCATGAATGTTCCACTGCAAAGGAACTCAATCATAGGCTTATTCAAGTAATCTAACCCTTTGTAAAGAATTTGGATTAAACGGATCTTTTTAAATCCGTGATGGGGACACTCAAGTAAAAGATCCTTGAATGTTTCAAAATATGTGAAAATTGTCTCCCATTGTAGTTGATGGAAGGTGTTAAGGGCTTGACGTATGGTAGCAGCTTTCTGCTTGGAATGGAACTTCCTATAGAAGGTTTCAGCTAATCCTACCCAAATAGAAATTGAACTCGGTTGGAGAGAAAGAAGCCAAGATTTAGCTCTTTCTTTTAGGGAAAAGGGAATAACCTAAGTTTTAGGGATTCCTCTGTCATTTGATGATACTTCATGATTCCACAAATATCCTCAAATTCCCTAACATGTTGTATCGGTTCTCATTTGCTAATCCCAAAAGACTGAAAGCATCTATATCATACCAGATTTAATCTCAAAATTTGTCGTAAGGGCCGACAAGGTGATACAAGAAGGTGGGTGAATCTTGTAGAATACATGTAATCTTTTAAGGTTATTTTTTGATTTTATTAGCGTCACCCATTGTTGCAGTAGGGTCAGAAACAACAATGGATTCTAATCGACCCTTAACACGAACTCACTTTCGCGTGAATCAGGTTACGCCCTGATGAAGGATTTTCTAAATTCTAGATAAGGTTACACACAAGATGACTCAACCAATCAATTGTAATCAAGTATTTTTTTTAGCTTGAATTTAATTTAAAGGAAATCAGTTTTTCAACCACTAATCTTAAGAGAATAGAATTCTCCCTATTTAGACAGCTCCTAACTGGGTTGGAAAGATTATGGGTTTACGGTCAAACTCGTCAAACAAGCGATTCGGCTCTCCCCCCAGGCTAGGCGCTCACTAAATTCAGCCACCCTTTCTTATACAGGAAAGTTCCTCGGTCCTTCTTCAAGGTCAGGCACCGCCGTAATAGTTAAATCACCTTT
Organism: Agave tequilana; assembly: GCA_038442645.1. Classification (NCBI taxonomy): domain Eukaryota; kingdom Viridiplantae; phylum Streptophyta; class Magnoliopsida; order Asparagales; family Asparagaceae; genus Agave; species Agave tequilana. The sequence continues at coordinate 138,646 of JAVJIF010003573.1, forward strand.
TCTAGATAAGAAAGCCCTCTTTCACGAGCTTGAAAATATTCACCGGAGTCTTCTCACAATAGTTCTACTTAAATGAGCTAGAAATCCTAGTGGCTGAGTTCTAATTGATTTTAATTAGTTCAAACTTAGAAGAAACTTATGTGCGATGTGATTTTTGAGCCAAGGAACGGGTGATGAAATCCTAATCTTATGTGTAGAGGGACAGCTCTTAAGATCTTTTTATGAAAATATGCACTAATGCAGCACAAAATTCAATCAATAAGCACTTCCAAAACCCCACAGACAAGAGATTCATGGATAAAGTTAGAAAATACTAACCTTTTCGGTGACTCTGAAGCAAGCAAATTTTTATTTTATTTTATTTTAGCAAAGCAATTATGTCATAAGCAAGCAAGCTTCGTCTTGTTATGCAAGTCTTCAATTATTCATCCAATATCCCTACAAAAGACAATTTTTAAATTAAACCTTAGGGATGTGAATTTTTCAAATTTTGAAAAAAATTTAAAAGATTTAATTCTGAATTTTTTTATCAATTTTTTAATTCTTTTTGTATGAAACTAGAAAAGATAAATGTTGCTTTTAAAAAAAAAAATAAAATCACAAGTTCCTGACAATGGCGCCAAAAACTGTTCGCGGTTCGAAGTTCATGAAGAAACTCATCGTGTTAAATCACGTACAAGTTATGAAACCTAAACTTATTAGAATCTTTTTAGCAAAGTGTGTAATGGTAAATATAGGATTGAATCCACATAGACTTGTTTCTGAAAATCTAATTTTTCTTTTAAAAAATATAATTTTTATCATACTCTAGTTGAGAAATCCCTTGAAGGAAGATGTGTGATGATGGTTTTAAAACTAAAAATGTCTAAGCATAAAAAAAAAATAAGAAAGCAAAGAAACTATAAGAAAACAAAAATTAAAAGAGAACTAACCTTGTGCGGAGATTAATTAAAGAAGGTGATAAAGAAATAACCTAAGAGTTTGAGATGAAGGGAAGAGGAAGATGAAAATCGGTGAACTTGTTCCTTGTCATCGCCTTGATGTTTTCCCTCCTCCAAATAATGCAAAAAACAGAAAGAACTAATAAAAAAAGAGAAAAGAATATGCATAAGATTAGGGATGAATTCATAGAAAAAACATTAAAGAAAAGAAAAGAATTGCATTTAAAAAAAATTAAAGGAGACTTAGGCTGAAGATGGTACACAATCTTGAAAAAGAGTCCTGAATTTTATTCAATAATTTTCATTACAAAACCCTCGATCTTCTCGAATCTTGCATTACAACACTCAAAACTCTCCTTTTTTGACTTTTTCGCTCTCCGTTGTAGCCCCCTCTCTCTAAACACAGGTATTTATAGGAGATTACATATAAGGGGGAGCTATAGAGATAGGGGGAGCATACGCTCCCCAGATTTGAAAGTTTGGCTACGAAAATGCGGCTTGGGCCGCGTTTTCGTGGCCTTCGTTTAATCGTAGAGCCAGAGGAAAAGAGATCTGGTCCGTTGTTTTCCTCTTTATCCCTTCAGAATTCTGTTTTCACCTCTAAATTTGACGTTCTATTCTTTTATCTTCAGCAAAACCAAATGGTCTTCAAAAATTCAATTTTTCTCTTTGATTTATCATGATATTATCTTATCCAGTCAATCTGATCTTCAAATAAGATAGCCTCTAAGTCCTCTGAATTTGAGTCGATCCCTATTTGATTTGAACTTTTGAATTTATTTAGATAGGATTCATACTTGTTTTCTTTTTATCACCCTGCAAGGATTAGGACATTAAGACAAGTGAGTTTGTAATGATTTATTACAGAATATATGTAGAAATGTAATAGTGTTTATGCAATATATGTGTCCAAACAGAGGACAAGGCGTTAATTTTTTCAGTTCACTTCTGAAATCATGCGATCATATCATAACCATCATGCTCACGGTAAGGAAACTTTCATCTTGGAGGAGGCCACATCAACTCTCTTATCTAATGAGACCAGAAAAAGGCCAAATCAGGTTGAGCAGGAAGGATCAGGTTGGTGGTCATGGGGGAAGGAAGGAAGAGAATGAAAGAAAAATCTAGGTTCGTTGAAAGCATTTTGTCAACAGGAACGGCACTGGAAGAAGGACTGCAAGCATCAATAAGAGTGGTTGAAGAAGAAAGGGTAAGCTGCGAAAGCAGATGTAGCAATGAGCAATGTTGACACTAAAGTATTAATGACTTCCTATGTTGAAGATAACACTTCTCAAACTAAAGGTTAGATATTTGATTTTGATAGTGCGGTTCATGTATGTTCTCATAAGGATATGTTTAACTCCTTGATAGGAAAGAAGAAAGAGACTGTCAAAATGGTGGATGGCTCGGCTCGTGAGGTCATCGGCACTGGGACAGCCAATGTTACAGGTAGAGATGGGACGATGCATACTTTGGAGGCAATCTGGTATGTCCCGGAGGCACGGTACAATCTAATATCCATAGGGATGCTCGACGAAGAAGAATGTCGGATTCAAGTGCAACAAGGCGTTTTCACAGTTGTTAAGAAGACATGGTAATTCTGAAAGGAGAGAAGTGCGGAGGGATATACAAAGTGCGGAGGGATATACAACCTGAAGGAAAAAACTCACTTCAAGGTAGAATTTCAATGACAAGCTTAGGAGAGAATCCATCGCGAGTTGGAACTTCAAGAAAGACTGTGATGGGACGTGAGCCAGGTCAAAATGTTACAGGAAAGAGAAAGGGTACATTTGAGCAAAACCCGAGATGGCGTAAGGCATGGCGGTTAATCAGCCAAAGGCTCCAGGAGAGGGGGTAAGAATAAAGGCTTCACAGTACGATTATAATTAAGGAAAGAATCAAGATACAATTTCAAAAGTTTCAAGGTATTTTACTAAAGGCTTGAAAAGCGAGTCAAGGTGAAAATTGTTATAAAATTGCCTTATTTTTAAGACGATATGATGGTCAAAGAAGATTCAATTGAATTAGAGAAGAAAAAAGCCTTGAAAGGAAGCATCAAGAAAATATGCGATAGTCGACAGGCCTGTCGATAGCATGCAACAGAGATGCAAGCCTGTTTAGATTTTCAACAGGCTTTCAGGCCTGTCGACACCCCGAGCTGGCCTGTCAATATCCAGTAACCCAAATAGGATTCAGATTTCCTTTTTAAGCATGTTCATGTTTCTTTTCTGGTGGAGTTCGAATAAAAATCAGTACTTATTTAATGAAGATTTGTTTCTAAAGTTTAAAGGGTCTAGAATTCGTTTAGATCAAGAAAATCAACTCTTAAAGGATTGATCAAGTTTTTAAAGTATCCGACGGCAAAGATCTTCTCATAGTTCGAATAAAATTTTATTGTAAAACTCTATAAATAAAGATTGTAACCTAGTCTATTATAACACGAAGGTGAAGTGAAAGCCAAGAAAGAAAGAGGAAGGTGACGATAAGTTAAACTGTTGTAATCTTGTGGGATTCAAGGGGAAGGTGAATACTCTTGTGACAATCAGGGAGAATGTTAGATCTCTTATATCAAGTTTATTAGTAAATCTCTCTCAAGTTCTCTTCTCATGGACGTAAGCTAAGTTTGAGCAAAATTATGTTAAATTATCGTGTTCTTTTTTATTTTTTTGTCTTGATATTGCTAGTTTGCTCTACAATATTTTTTTTTATAAGTATTACATATTTTCACGATTTTACAATGTCGATCACGGTTTTGAGTGTGCACAACAGTTAGTGTCATAACTCGATTGTTAGTGTGGTCTCAACAATTGGTGACAGAGTTATCATGTCACAACACAGAGAACCTAATGTTTTTACAATTTTGAAATGAAGTAACATTTACATTTTTGAGATGAACCAAAACTCCACAATTGTGGTGCGAATTAAGGGTAACATTTTCATATTAGAATATTACTTTCATGTTTGCATACCTATTGCTTTTGACCTGGATTAATAATAATTGTTGTTGTTGATCTTACTAGCAAGTGAAGATTCTATCACATATGTTATAATTTTAGATTTTATTGATTGAGTTAAAAAAATATTGTCAATGTATATTGATTTTGGGTATATGCTACGCACAGCGACAAAGATAGAATTGATGTAAAATAAAATTTAATAATTTTTTTTTTGCACCTTTCTCTGTAAGCTTTTTCTTTCATTCTAAAGAATTCTACTATTGAGTAGGAAAGAAAAGAAAACTTTTCATTTTTTTTGGATAAGTATCGTATTTTTTCTCTCTATTAAATGTTCTTTCTCTTATTTCAAAATTATTTATCAAAATAGGGATCTCAAATAAATGTTGCTTTCTTATTTTTCAAACTTTTTTTGAGACAGGATGTAAATGTGATGGTTAGGTTATTGGGTATTGTGACATTTTTTTTAATTTCATTTTCTTTTTGTGAGAGAGAGAGAGAGAGAGATTAATAACAGTGATAAATTTTAAGTATGTAATCTGTTGGCCCAAAGGCTCATCACTCTAGTTTTGATGATGATTAACTCATGTAGTTACAGTTTACTAATAATCTTGTGATATTTGTTTCAGATATTTGATCAAAATCTTAATTGGTGTTTAGCTTCAATAAAAGATTTCAAGAGAGTTTTTGGGCTAGTTTTTCCTACCTATATCAGTGGTTTTATCCACATGTTTTAGAGCCAATATTTTCAAATCAAAAGGATAGTTTATCAAGAGTTTTCAAAAGTGATTTCTTGAGTTTTCACCACCAATTCAATCCTAGTTTTTCTTACACATACTTGAGCTTTTCATTACTATATCATTCCTATAGGAGAGTTGTTGTGAGAGAGATTTTAGGTGATCAAAGTGTTTAGATCACCAAAGTGGTCATTCTTGTTTTAAGGAGGCAGACTTGCGAGTTTGCATTGTTTCGAGTTCTAGTGAGAGCTCGGTGTAGAGGTGCGGCCTCGGTAAGCTAGTGTGCTTGTGGTGTGTAGTTCTTACGGGAACAAGAGAGGGACTAGTGAGTCCAAGGAGTTTTAGTGTGAACTCGTTGTAGGTGTCGAGGCACCAAGTGATCCGGTGGGATCAGTGTATAGTGAAAATCCTTCATAGTGTTGAAGGCGGGGGTAGACGTAGAGCAAGGGTGCTCGAACCTCGAAACAAATTTTCCGTGTTTGCGATTGATCTCTCTCTATCTCTCACTTGTATTTATATCTTGCATGCTTATATTACTTTCATCTTTATATGTTTGATATATCTTGTGCTATATTGTTATATGCTTGGGGATTGTTTGCTCACACTTGTATTCAACCAAGAGAGCCATAGCGGCACCTCAACTCTTATCTAGAGGAACCTTGAGGAGTTAGTCCAGAGCCCTTTACCGGGAATTCGGCTACACTCTTAGATTATACCTTGTGTGTTTAGCTTAATAGTTTTTAATTTGCATAAATAGTTTTAATTCCGCATTAATTCACCATTAGATTAACTAGTCACCTATTCACCCCCCCCTCTAAGTGATCATAATCATGAAGAAGGTTATATCTTTGATTTCTTATCTAATAAATGTTACTTTTTATTTTAAATCTTTTATTTGAGATCAGATATAGATGTATGGTTAGATTTTGAGATTTGTTAATAGTTTTGTAGATGGATGGATAAATTTGGTTAGGACGCGAGACGAACATGATTCACAATCAAATTAAAATTTCAATTAAAAGGGTTGTGATTATCAAAGTAAAGATATGTGTGTTTTTGTGTGTGTAATTGTCATTTACATAATATGTATATACACATATACAGAGACACACACAAATATACACACACATGGGAAAGGTTTTAATACACATAGGGTGTAAGATAAGAGTTTACATGTACCTATGAATATACACTGTTGCTCATTCATATCCATGATTCAAATTGTTGATGTGATCTACATAATCTAAACTAATATGGATTAATTTTCATGTGAATTGAAACTTTCTAACCCATAAATGAAACAAATTTTAAAAAAATCGACTTTTAAGATCGCTACAGACCTTCATTTTTAGATCATGAGATGGATAGAAAGAAAGTTTTAATTCATATGAAATTTGATCCATATAAGTTTTTTAAAACATGTAGATCACATCTAATGGTTTGAATCATAGATATGAATGAGTTTAAAAAAACTGCGATTGTGATCATTATCATTGCCGTAGTCCCGATGTAGGCTGAAAATTTGTGTTTTTGTGAGTCATTATCGCAGTCCTAATAAAAACTAAAGAATAAGGCATTTTGTGAGAATTGCGATCATGATCGTAGTCCTACTCAGAAACATGTCCTAATAATGAGGACTGTGATGATTGCGCTCATAGTCGCAGTCCTACTTAGAAATATGTCCTAATAATGAGGATTGTGATTATGATCGCAGTCCTGTAAAGACTAAAAAATAAAGCATTTTTGTGACCTCATAAAGAGGATTGCGATC
>JAVJIF010003574.1:0-78773 GCA_038442645.1 Agave tequilana
AACACAATAATCAGGTATAGCTCACTACTTATATAAGTATAAACCATGTTTTTAATGAAAACACATCTAAACAAGTAATCAAACATGAAGCACAAGACATAAATAAATATGATCATTAGGGTAAATGTAAATTATTAACACTAAGATATACATAATAACTAAATTAAAGTGAGAACACAAAAATATGAATCCATATGAATATGGGTGCGTCTCAAGTACTATACATGTATATCACAAGTCTAATATGTAAATCACCTAGAGGGGGGTGAATAGGTGATGGCTAATCTAATGATCACTTAATGACAAATAATGCGGAATTAAACTATTATGACCAAATAAAACTTATTACACTAACACCACGTATAACACAAGAGTGTAACCGAATTTCCCGTGAAGGGCTCTGGATTAACTCCTCTAGATTCCTAGATAAGGGTTGAGGTGCCGCGTTGGCTCTCTTGGTTAAATACAAGTGTTAGCAAATAACCCAAGCATATACAATATGAGCACACAATTATCAAACATATAAGATAAAGACAATATAAGTATGCAAGATATAACAGGAGATATAGAGAGAGTGAGCAATCGCAAACACAAGGGATTTGTTTCGAGGTTCGAGCACACTTGCACTACATCCCCGCCTTCGACACACGAAGGATTTCCACTATGCTTTATCCCAATGGATCACTCCTCGGTGCCGCAACCCTACAATCCCTCGAACTCTCTAGTCCCGTACACACCGCAAGCCCCACAAGCTCGCCAAGGCCGCACCTCAACTACAAGTTTGCACCCGAACTTAAAACACGACGAACACACTTGTCCGCCTCCTCAAAGAACAAAGGAAGTCTTTGGTGATCACAACACTTTGATCACCTAAAAAAAATCTCACTACAACACTCCTATAGGATGAATAGCAATGGAGAGCTCAAGTGTATGTGTGAAAACAAGGAAAGAGATGGTGGAGAAAACTCAGAAAATCTCTTTTAACACTCTTGATAAAAACTCCACTTTTGATTGGAAGTATTAGCTCTCAAATTAGTGGAGAAAACTCTTTTAAGAAGTGGGAAAAACTGGCTCAAAGTCCACTAGAAATCTTAGAGAAAACAATGCCCAACCCCTAAATTTATAGGGCTAGAAAAAACTAGCCGTTGGGGTCTGTCAGAACTGTCATCGACCGCCCGGTCGACCGGCCAACGGTCATATTTCAGACCGTTGTGCCAACGGTCGACCGGTCGGCCGACCGAGGCCAGGATACAGAGAGCAAGTCTCTCTGTCCGTTCGGCCGCCCGGTCGACCGGGGCTTTCCAGAGAGCAGAGCTCTCTAGACTCGACCGGGTCGGTCGACCGGCCCTCCTGCCAGAACTGGCGTGCACGTCTGGTGCACGTCAGTCGCCCGGCTGAGGCCAGATCAAAAATTGGGATTTAAAACTTGGTCTTTTTGATTGAAATAAAATCCCATAAAATACTGAAAAATCTACAAAAATAGTTTTACCAATATACTTTGTTAAACAAACATGCTTGCACAAAATTAAGGCATGTTACAAATGATTTGAACTATTTTTGTAACTTGGAAAATATGGCTCAAACTAAAACAGTATTTTTCAAAACTTGTTTTTCCAAAAACTTCACCAAATATAAAAACAAGATATTCTAAACACTTTTAAAGCATATAGTGTATGGATGATCCACTACACAAACATGGTGAAATATCTATGTTTTTGACATTATGCACTAAACATGGTTTTGGATAAACATGTAAACTTGAAAACCAAAAACCAAAATATTTTTCTAAAAAGAAAATTCTTTTCTAAAACAACTAAATTAAAGTGTGTGTGTATATGTACTTGAGCAATCCCCGACCACCGACTATTCTATCCTTTACATTTTATCTAAAAATAAAATCTTCTAAAAAACAAACCTAGACTCAAGTCTTCATCTTCTTGAAGTCTTCACTTGAAGCCTTCTTGACTTGGTCCAAACATCGTGCTAGCTCCAAAGTATGGCTTTAAATCCTTTGTTGGAGCTATGCACCTACTAAGATCTTGATCATGAATCTGTCACTAATTAAACACAAGATCATTAGTACTATAACTACATGAGTTGATCATCATCAAAACAAGAGTGATGGCCTTTGGGCACAATCTCCCCCTTTTTGATGATGACAAAACTCATGAAGTTATATTATGCATGATTAAAGTAAAGCTTCAAGGAAGCTCCCCCTTAACTCATGCATCTCAAATAAACAAATAGATATGCAATAAAACTCATAAACATGTATACAAATGTATGGAGATAAACATGCTAATAACATAAACAAACCAATTCTTTTTCTCCTATTTGCAAAACCAAACATATATGCATAAACATATATGCATAAACAATCCTTTTTCACAAAACATGCATATAAACCAAATCTTTCTCCCCCTTTTTGTCAATCATCAAACAAAGAGATCAAGAAGGGTAAACAATTAAGTGAATAAAAGTTTATATGCGATATACATTCATGAAGAGGAAGACGGTTAAGTAACTTCCCTACACATTACATTACATGAAAGAGGGATGACAAGCCCTAATTCACATAACGTATAATATGTAATGCATAAGAGGAGATGTGAAGCTCCCCCTACACACGTGTATCACATAAAGAAGAGTTTTCAAGCTCCTCATATAAGATACACTCAACATGAATCTATATGTAGAGAGATGTTAAGCTCCCCTTGCATATAGGCATATATTCAAAAGTGTCACTTGAAAAAAAAATTTTAAGATACCAATGTAAATAACAAATTGTAAATAAACATTACAAATTTTTAATTTTCAAATAGATAAAACATATTGATATCAATTAAATTATAACAAATTTGAAGCATTTTGATACCAATTGAAAACAGCATAAGCTTAAAAAATGTCAATTGAGATACCATTGAAAATAAATTTTAGATCAAGCTTAGCATAAAGATACTATGTGCTTTAAAGATGTATACCAATGTAAAGCAAGCACATGAAAATCATATATATGTATGAGAATGGAAAATACCAATTGAAAATTAGAGCATACATATATAGAAAACAAATATGAGTATATACAAAAATAGAGTCAAATTGATACCAATGAAACGATTCAATGATACCAATTGAAACAATAATAGGATCATGTGTATATCTCATAAACAGAAGAATAAATAACTAGTTAAATAAATTTTTGAGAACTAGTTAAAGATCCTTCAAAAACATCAAAACAAATCATATGTATTTCATGAATCATACCAAATACAAGAATTGACGCTCGATCTATGAAGCTCAAAAATATGTTCATGAACCAAAGTCATGACAAACAAAAAAAGTGTGAGTGAACAGAATCATGTAATTAGTATTTTCATGAAAATATTCAATGACTCAAATCAAACATGAATATTATTTTTATCAAACAATTCATGAAAATTCATTTTTCATATAAAACAAACTTCAAGTATATGTATGATTCATCCAATCCTAACAATACACATACATATCCCAAACATAAAAGAGTCTATTAAAGGTGTTTGCATGAAGGCAAGAGACTCACGGTATACATGTATATTTATTAGATTTGAATTTCAAAAATACATATACATGAAGTAAAACATGAAATAGGCAAAACAAGTAAAATGAAAGAATCATCAAACTAGCCTATATATATGTATATAGTGGGGTACAAATGAGCATGAAGTGCAAATATATAAATCAATTTGTTCTCACTATTTGTACATGTATAAATACAAGTTTTGATAAAAACTATATTTAAACTAGTATTACACATGAAGCACATAAACACATAAACTTGAGCATGCTAAAATATGATATATGAACAAGCATGTAAATAAAATAAGGGGTTTAGAGATAGTTACCAACTCCAAACCCAAACATGGTGGTAGTCCCACCAAAACTCCTTGATAGCGATGCATCAAAATGTGTATCCTTCAAGTCCATGTGCATCCACCATCAAGGCACCATCCCTCTTACGTCTTGTGAGAGCCCTCACCTACATCAAAAACACAAGGTGGGGGTTTTGGTACCCATTTTTTCTTGGGTCCTTGGGGATTAGTCTTGTAAGGAACCCAAACATTTTTTATTAGCAAAATTAATATGATGTATCCTATTATAACAAATTTTTCTAAATGGCCTTTGTGGCCACAATGTGTACATTTGTACACCTTAGGATGCTTATGGGTGTGGGTGTGGTCATGACTTGCAACATATGCATGATGATGATGTGCATGAATATGTGGAGTTTGTTTCTTTGAAAACAGGTCTCCAATCTCTTATGATTAAATGCACAATTGCTCAAAGTTGAGCTCAAACAATTTATCCTATTTTCAAACATTAATCTCACTATTATCAATGGTGGCATGTAAACATGGTGAGATTGAGAATCATTTTTCTTATTCATTTTAGAAACATTTCTTTTTTCTTTTTCAAACATTTTTCTTTTCAAAGAAGTGTTTTCATTAAAAGCGACTTCCTTTTGTTTTTCCACCAAAACAATTTATTTTCAAATAGTGTTTCCTTCATACAAATCAATCAATTTAGAAAGCAAAGAAACATTCTCATTTTTCAATCATCATTCTCTTTTTCAAAACATGCAATCTTAGTTTTAAAAGACTCATTTTCATTTGCATGCAATCAAATTTCTTTTTCAAATTCTTATTATCTTTCTTAAGCAGTCATATTTTCAAGTAGTATTTGACAAATGAAGTAAGCTCATCATATGACATGTTATTATCTTCATCTACCTCGGATTCGGCAGTTACCTCAAGGGGGTTATCCCCTTGGACCATATAGCACAAGTTGGAGGTGTTGCTTCAACATCCGAGTCACTCCCCGCATAGTATTGATCATTTTCGCCAAGGAGAGGAGGTGTTCCAAACTACAAAAGTCAAATCAAGATTAGCAACCCTAGATAAATAATCATCATTTAGGGTAGATCTTAAAGCATGTAGGGCTTTTGCATTAGCCTCAATATTCTTACCATTTAAACATATGCATCATTAGTTGTGACAAGATAGACATGAATGCCTAGGGCTTTGAGGTACAAAGACATCTTAACCTTCCAAATTTGGATGTTAAGAATGTCAAACATGGGTGGTGACATGAAGTCCATGGTGTGTGTACAAATATAGATTAGCCTAAAATGAGGAGGATCTTTAACTCTAGGTTGTAAGACCCAAATTCAGAGCACTTGGCTCTGATACCAATTGTAAATCACCTAGAGGGGGTGAATAGGTGATGGCTAATCTAATGGTCACTTAATGACAAATAATGTGGAATTAAAAACTATTATGACCAAATAAAACTTATTACACTAAACACTACGTATAACACAAGAGTGTAGCCGAATTCTTCGTGAGGGCTCTGGACTAACTCCTCTAGCTTCCCCTAGATAAGGGTTGAGGTGCCGTGTTGGCTCTCTTGGTTAAATACAAGTGTTAGCAAACAAACCCAAGCATATACAATATGAGCACACAATATATCAAGCATATAAGATAAAGACAATATAAGTATGTAAGATATAAACAAGGAGATAGAGAGAGAGAGAGAGAGTGAGCAATCGCAAACACAAGGGATTTGTTTCGAGGTTCGTGCACACTTGCTCTACATCCCTGCCTTCGACACACGAAGGATTTCCACTATGCTTGATCCCAATGGATCACTCCTCGGTGCCGCAACACCTACAATCCCTCGGACTCTCTAGTCCCGTACACACCGCAAGCCCCACAAGCTCGCCGAGGCCGCACCTCAAACAACAAGTTCGCACCCGAACTTAAACACGACGAACACACTTGTCCGCCTCCTCAAAGAACAAAGAAGAAGTCTTTGGTGATCACAACACTTTGATCACCTAAAAACAATCTCACTACAACACTCCTATAGGATGAATAGCAATGGAGAGCTCAAGTGTATGTGTGAGAAAACAAGGAAAGAGATGGTGGAGGAAAACTCAAGAAAATCTCTTTTAACACTCTTGATAAAAACTCCCCTTTTGATTGAAAGTATTAGCTCTCAAATTAGTGGAGAAAACTCTTTTAAAGAAGTGGGAAAAACTGGCTCAAAGTCTACTAGAAATCTTAGAGAAAAACAATGCCAAACCCCCAAATTTATAGGGCTAGAAAAACTAGCCGTTGGGGTCTGTCAGAACTGTCGTCGACCGCCTGGTCGACCGACGAACGGTCATATTTCAGACCGTTGTGCCAACGGTTGACCGGTCGGCCGACCGAGGCCAGGATACAGAGAGCAAGTCTCTCTGTCCGTCGGCCGCCCGGTCGACCAGGGCTTTCCAGAGAGCAGAGCTCTCTGGACGGTCGACCGGGTCGGTCGACCGGCCCTCCTGCCAGAACTGGCATGCACGTCTGTGCACGTCGGTCGACCGGCTCGGTCGACCGGCTGAGGCCAGATCAGAAAACTGGGATTTAAAACTTGGTCTTTTTGATTGAAATAAAATCCCATAAAATTCTGAAAATCTACAAAAATAGTTTTACCAATATACTTTGATAAACAAACATGCTTGCACAAAATCAAGGCATGTTACAAATGATTTGAACTATTTTTGTAACTTGAAAAATATGGCTCAATCTAAAAACAGTATTTTCCAAACTTTTTTTTCCAAAACCTTTTATTCCAAAAACTTCACCAAATACAAAAACAAGATATTCTAAACACTTTAAAGCATATAGTGTATGGATATGATCCACCACACAAACATGGTGAAATATCTATGTTTTTGACATTATGCACTAAACATGATTTTGGATAAAACATGTAACTTGAAAACCAAAAACCAAAATAGTATTTTTCCAAAAAGAAAATTCTTTTCTAAAACACCTAAATCAAGAGTGTGTGTGTATATGTACTTGAGAAATCCCCCACTATTCTATCCTGTACATTTTATCTAAAATAAAATCTTCTAAAAAACAAACCTAGACTCAAGTCTTCATCTTCTTGAAGTCTTCACTTGAAGCCTTCTTGACTTGGTCCAAACATCGTGCTAGCTCCAAAGTATGGCTTTAAATCCTTTGTTGGAGCTATGCACCTACTAAGATCTTGATCATGAATCTGTCACTAATTAAATACAAGATCATTAGTACTATAACTACATGAGTTGATCATCATCAAAACTTGAGTGATGGGCCTTCGGGCCAACATAATAAACATTGCATTTAACCCTGACATGCAAAAAAAAAAAATCATCAATAAGAAAGCATGTAAATAAAATAAGGAGTTAGAGATAGTTATCAAACTAATTGAACTAGTCTCTAGGTCTCCAACTATGGTGGTCCTCCACCAAACATTCTTGAAGGTAATGCATCAAGTGTAGTGTCCATCAAGCTCAAACGCATTCACTATCAATGCAACAATACTCTCACGTCGTGTGAGAGCCCACACCTACAATAAATGAAATAGGGGTGAATTTTGATACCTAAACTTTCATGGGTCCATGGGGATTAGCACCTTTTCCTACCCAAACATATTTACTAACAAAATTTAAATTATTAATCTTATCCTACCAAAATTTTGCGAGGTGTCCCTTGCGACCACAATGTGTACAAGTATACACTCTAGCATACAACTGTCATGTGTTGTGAACATGAGAAGCATGTGTATGCCGTGATTGGTGTACATGCATATGTGAAGCATGTTTCTTGCAAAACATGGATTCCAATCTCTTGTGATCAATATCACATTGGCTCAATGTGGAACCCAAACAATCTACATTCTTCTTCAAAATATGTATATCATTTTCAATAGAAGAAGATGTGGAGCATGCAAAATGATTATCAAAGGAAGATGAAGCAATAGAAACATGACAAACATGAGCATCAAAAACATTTTTCAAAGAATCTTTTCAATAGACATGCATTCCAATTCTTTTAAAATTAAAATATATTTTTTTTCAAAGAATAATTTTCTTTTAAAAACAAAATCTAGTTTTGAAGACAAAAGATTATTTTTTTCAAAACAATATCAAAATCATTTTTATTGTTTAAAATTTCATTTTATTTCAAAGCAAGGTCAAGTTGGGATTTCAATGAGTCCCTTTCATTTGAAACCTCAACCTTTTCTTGCAAAACAAATCAAGTTTAGAAAACAATTTTTTGTTTTTCTTTTTTTAAATCAAAACTTTTCTTTTTCAAAGCTTTTATATTTGGAAATCAAATTTTCACAAACAATAAAAAGTTCTTCATTTAAGGCATGTGCATCCATAGTATTTTCATTATTTGAAGAACTAGCACAATCATCTAGATGGGTTTCCGATTTAACTCAAGGGAGTCATTCCCTTGGACCATGTAGCTTGTTTGCTCAGATTCAACCCTTCTTGGTTTTCTCTCCAAATTGCTGAGTGTGTTCCATGGGAGAGATCAATGTTTTTCACATTACAAAAGCAGAATCACAATGAGAAACAATAGAAAGATGTTCTTTGGCAAGTATTTACATAACCGCATCTATGGCGTGTGCATTAACCTCAATGTACTTGCCATTATCAGAATAGGATTTCTTGGTAGTGGCAAGAGAAGCATGCAAACCTAGGGCTTTGAGGAAAGAACTCATTTTAAATTTTCACATGTCAATGTTCGAAACATCATACTTGGGAGGGGTAAGATAGTCCATGAGTGCAAACTTATATGTGTGCAAAGCAATACTAGATTAGCAAATAAGGATCTCATTCCTAGGTGGTTAAATCGAATATCAGGAGCGCTAACTCTGATATCAATTGAAAGTACACCTAGAGGGGGTGAATAGTGTACGAGCTAATCTAGGACAAATGATGCGGAATTTAAAGACTAATTGCTAGCATACTATGTGTAATTAAGAGTGAGTCTGAATTTTTCGTGCAGGGCTCAGGGACTACTCCTCCCGATTTTTCTGAATTATAAGTTGAGGTGCTTTAAAAGCTCTCTTGATTAAACATAAGTGTGGGCACACAACCAATGCCAAGCATGCATATGATATGAGCAATGTTAAGCAATGTAAGATATAAGAGAAAGAGTTGAGAGAAAAGATCCAAAAACAAACAAGAGGATTTGTTTTGAGATTCAAGCCACTGCTCTACATCCCCACCTTCACACAGAAGGATTTTCACTATGTCCACACATGACCTTCTACAAAAGGACCTCCATCGAGGAATTACAACTCAACACCGGGAGTACACAACTCCTCCTCTCAAACACAAACCTCTCCAAGAGGTAGGCACTAAGCCAAGCACAAAGCAAAGAAAAATACAACTTGGTGACCCAAATGATCACAAATAACTCTTGGTGATCTTAAAAGATCACAAACAATTTTTTCACAATATAAAGATCATAAAGATAGATTTGAGATGATATAGCTCAAGTCTGAGATATCAAAGTGTTTGGAAAAGAAAACACATAGAAAATACTTGGAAAAACTTATTGATACATATGTAAAATGAAGAACAAAACAAATTTCCCAAATATAGTTTTTCTTTGATTTTCCAAAAACATTGAAAACAATAAAGATAGAGAATATTGGCACAAAAACTCTTTTGAAAACTTTGCTAACACTTAAGAGAAGTATAGAATTTTAGCTTTTAAAAATCTTATTAAAAACTGGCCTCAAGGATCCATATTTATAGGGCCTTAAAAATATAGTCGTTAGGGTCTAGAACTAGGCCAGAATGGCCTGTCAGTTGACCGCCCGGTCGACCGACCAACGGTCATATTTCTGACCGTTGGGGTTATCGGTCGACCGCTTGGTCGACTGCCCCACGAAAAAGTTGCTTGTTGGTCGACGAGGCCAGAACAAGAGAGCAAACTCTCTGGTCAGTCGACCAACCGGTCTATCGGGGCTAGATCCAGAGAGCAAGCTCTCTGGATCGATCGACCGCACGGTCGACCGGCCCAGGCCAAGGCTATGTGCACGTATCCGTTCACATCGGTTGACTGACCGGTCGACCAAGCTCTCGTCCGATCGACCGCTGGAAGGCTCACACCATGATTTTCAGGGTTAAAGAATGGACTTGTAAACACCCTAAAAAATCAAATAAAATACATAAAATTTCACAAAAATAGGTTCTTATCAATACTTGAAGTACAGATATGCGTGATAAAAAATTAACACATATTACAAACTGTTTGAATTATTTTTGAGGTATAGAAATTAAGCTTTAAACCAAAACCCATATTTTTTCAAAAACCAAACTTCTAAAGGAAAATAATTTTTCTTCAAACTTGTATTCATACAAAAACATGATATTTTAAACACATATAAAGCATAGTGTGTATCGATAGAATCCAATACACATGTAAATGATATATCTATGTTTTTGATAATAAATCCAAAGCTATGTTTTGAGTTTAACAAAACTTAAACACATGACTAAATATACATCAAAATAAGATTTTAGACAATATGAAACATCAATGTATATGAATGAAATCGAACATACATATAAACCATGTAAACTTGTTTTGATTTTATCGATTCATGAAAACCGAACAGATATATTCTTAAAAATTCAAAATGGTTAAACAGAAACAAAAACTTTTGAATTTGTGTGTGTATACTTGAACATATCAAAACTATCTTTACAGAGATCTAAATACTAAACAAATCAATCCTAGATGCAAGTCTTCTCATCTTCATCCCCAAGATGACTCGATCCAAACACGATCCATGAGCTTGACTCCATCTCGAGTACTAGATGCGATCTTTAAGTGCGAACTCTTGAATCTACACGTGATAACTCCAAAACTGGCTTTGAATTCTTTGTTGAAGCTGATGTTAATCGAATGGCAAGTGCGCCAATCGTTAACAATTAATATAGCGTGAAATAGTCTCGTCCCACGAGAATTGTTGTTTAAAGTATCAATTTAATCTTTCCTAATTCTATTTGAATAATCAATTTAGTTGGAAGATATTGTGAATAAACTATTACTAAAACAGTTTGCTTTATTTATCAAAAAAACTATGGTAATAATTTTGGTAATTGTAATCAGATAAAATATCATGCTTGTGCTAATTCATCCTACTAATGCTAACAATTGTAATTCCGTATCCTATTTAGTACTTTCTCTCGAATAATATCAATTCTCTATCTTCTAAATCTAGAATCTAGAATCTCTCAATCTTGTAGATTGCTAGTTAGAAGATGCATTAAGTATGATGAATTTTCCTACCTGACTCCACGACTCTTATGTCTCAACGTTTTTAGTTATGGTTGTTGTTGGCCCAAAGGCCTTCCACTCTAGTTTTGATGATGATTAACTCATGTAGTTATGTTTACTAACTATCTTGTGATTTTAGTTACAGATCATTGATCAAGATATTAGTTGGTGATTGCTTCAAAAAGAGGAGTTTGGAAGCCGTCACATGGTGATTCCCGTGCCCGAGCATCAAGATCATATCTTTGCACTCAGTGGATCACGTTTGGGATCGAGTCGACTTGAAGATGGAAGATCGTCAAGAAGACTTAGGTATCCTAGTGTTTAGTGTGTTTTAGATCCATTTGTAAATATATGTATAGTTGATATGCTCAAGTGCACAACACACACGTTTTATGGTCTTTCGGTTTTTTAGTTTAACCGATATGTGTTTTCATGAATAGTTGATCAAACAAGTTTACATGGTTTATATGTATAATAGATGTATTCTAGTTATACATGCATGCTTACATGACTTATACAAACTTATTTTGACTATCCTATTCATGTATAGAAAAATCTAAGTTTGATAAAAATACAAGTTTTGGTTTTTGGTAAAAATGATAAGACACAAAAATAGTTCATATTGATTGATATTTGAGCCAAACTTTTTATCACATGTTTATATATCAATGCAAAATGATAAAACTATTTTTGGGTATTTTTACAAGACTTAAAAGATTTTCTAAAATATTTTTAACATGTGTTTCTGTCCCAGTTTTGTGGCTGACAGGCCAGGTCGGCCGACCGCACGGGTCGACCGCACCTAAGGCCGGTCGACCCTTGCGGTCGACCGACGTGCACAAGCTTGTGTACGTTTGGCAGACACACAGGGACGGTCGGCCGGCCGGCCGACCGGACTAGAGAGCTCTGCTCTCTGTTTATTTGGGTCGACCGGGCGGTCGACCGGGTTTGCCCAACGGTCATATTTCAGACCGTTGGCGGTCGGCCGGGCCGCCGACCGGTAGCCTGTCAGGCTGCCAGATCAGCCTAACGGCTAGTTTCTGTTTTGGCCTATATAAACCCCACTCCTTTGGGTTTTTGGCTAAGATTTCAAGAGCCAAAATTTCTCTGATATACAAGTTTTTTAAACAAGTTTTCAAAAGGGTTCTTGGGCTTTAAACTTCCAATCTTATTTGTTTTAGGTTTTTGGAAAAATCAAAGAAAAGAATATTTTGGGAGGTTGTGTTTGTTCTTCATTTCCATTATCTTCAAGAGTTTTCCCCAGATTATTTCTTTGAGTTTTTGTTTCCAAATACCTAGTTTTCCACACTTGAGCTTATCTTCTATCCTATTCTATTAGGATCTTGTTTTTGTGGAAAAGAGAGAAGAAAAAGAGATTGTTTGAGGTTGATTGAGCCTCCAAGTTGTACACCCTTGTATTTGTTGTATCCCTCTTTGGTAGAGGTTGATCGGGTGATTGGTTTGCTCCCTCTTTGGTAGAGGTTGAGTTGGTTGGTTTGCTCCCTCTAGTGAGAGGTGGAGTTTGGTTTGTAACCCTCTTCGGTAGAGGTGTTGGTTGTTGTTCCTACCCCTCGGTTGTGAGGCGGTGTTTGAGAGAGGAGTTTGGTACTCCTTGTGTTGTAACAAATCCTCTTCGGTAGAGGTTCCCTCGGTGGGAGATAGTGGATTGAAATCCTACACGGTGGTGTAGGCGGGGATGTAGAGCTAGGTGCTCGAACCTCGAAACATATCTTTGCCTTGCGTTTGATCCATTGTCTCTCAACTCTCTCTCTCTCTCATTTATTTGTGCAAAGCATAATTCATTATTCATATCATACATTGCTTGCATTATACCTTGCATATTTCATATTGCTATATCTTGTGTATGCTTGGTTGTTTGTGTGTGCCTCACTTATACTTAACCACAAGAGCTTCACATAGCACCTCAACCCATTCAAGGGGAATCAAGAGGAGTTAGTCCAGAGCCCTTCACGGGGAATTCGGCTACACTTGTGTGTTGTATTAAGTGTGTTGCAAAATTTGCATTAGCTTCCGCATTTAGCGCATTTAGTTTCTAGATTAGCAAGTACACCTATTTACCCCCCTCTAGGTGCTTTTCAATTGGTATCAGAGCCAACGCTCCTGATACTTAGGCTTAACATCCTAGGAGTGAGATCCATTTGTTTGCTAATCTTGTTCGCATTTGCTTGTTTGCACACAGATAGTTTGGACCCATGGCCTTCATGACCCCACCTATGTTTGACCCTTCCAACATTCTTGTTTGGAAGATTAGGATGACCGTTTATTTACAAACCCTAGGACATAAGGTTTACCTTGCCATTACCAAGGAATCCTACCTTGGTGATAGCAATCATATAGGGGCCAATGCACAAGCCCTTGAGGCCATTAGAAGCACATTATCTAAAGATTATCTTATGAGTGTTTCTAACCTTGATTCCGCTTTGCAGTATGGACAAGTTAACAACAACCACCACCTCCGAGCTTCAAATGCCAATCCAAGAGGAGGAGTCTAGTGGAGAATCCGAGTCACAATGCTTGATGGTCCAAGGGAATGACTCCCTTGAGGTACTTTCAGAATCTCAACTAGATAGTGATGATTGTGCTAGTTCTTCAAATGATTTTGTTGATCCCCATGCTTTAAATGAAGAACTATCTATTGTTTGTGAAAAGCTAATAGAAAAATATAATGTTTTGAAAAAGAAAAGTCTAGGCATTAACAATGAAATAAAAATTTGATTGCTAGACTTGATATTGTTTTGCAAGAGAAAGAGGAGATTGCTAATGAGAGGGATTCATTAAAATCTCAACTTGATCTTGCACTTAAAGAAATGAGTTTTTAAAATCTAAAAATGATTGTGAAACTCTTTTGAAGAAAAATGAAAATTTGTCTTCAAAAGTTGATTTTGTTTTAAAAGAAAATAATTCTTTAAAAGAGAAATTGACTTTATTTCAAAAGAATTAGAAATTTGTTTAAAGAAAAATATTGTTTTGAAAAAAGATTTACATGCACATGTTTGCCATGCTAGTGTAGCCTCTTCATCTAGTCTACCTATTGCATGCACCTCTTCTTCTAAGATTAATGATGATTTTTGTTTGTTGAAGAAGAGAGTGGATTGTTTGGGCTCCACTTTGAGCCATTGTGCCAAGAGCCATACACGTTTGGAAACTTTGTTTCGAAAGAAACAAGTTCCATCTTTTCATGCACACCCTCCACGGCATACACATGCTCCTCACGGACACACCCATCACATGTATGCTCATGTGTACACTTGTACACATTGTGGACGTAAGGGCCACCTTTCTAAATTTTTCTATGATAGAATACATGTTGTAAATTTAGCAAATAAATTTATTTGGGTTAGATAAGGTACTAACCCCCATGGACCCAATAAGATATGGGTACCAAAGATCACCCATCCTATTTTGATGTAGGTGTGGGCTCTCAGATGACATGAGAGTTGCTGTACCTTGGAGTGAATGCGTTCCGAGCTTCATGAAAATCAATTGGATGCATCACTTTCAAGGGAAGTTTGGTGGAGAAGACCACCATGTTTTGGAGACATGGAGAATTGCCTCATAGGTTTTGGTAACGATTCCTAACTCCTTATTTTGTTTACATGCTTTTATATTCATTGTTTTTAGCATGTTTCATTGTTTAGTGATTAGTATGAAAATGCCATGATAATTAGATTCTTGACATACATGTATAGTATTTGAGACACCCATGTTTAATGTGGATTATTATTTTGTATTCTCGTATTTGATTAGCTATCATGTACATCATAAATCTAATAACATGTGGATATTCATAATAATCATGTTTATGTTTATCATGTTGATTTATATCTTTGTTTTATGCTTCATGATTTGAATATATGTTTAAATGTTAGTTTTTATTAAGACTAGATATATATATTTGTGCATATAGTGGGCCACAAATAAATCTATATATGTTAGTGCTTGAATGCTTATTTGAACCCATTAGATGTGCTAGTATAGTCTAGTTTTGATGATTCATACATTTTAAACTTGTATTCCTACTTTTGGATTTGTTTTATGATCATGTGTTTCCATTTCATGTATATGTCTATTTTACCAAACTTTAAGATATACATGTATACCCCTTGAGTCATTTGCCTTTCATGCAAATCTATATATATATGTACTCAAATTGTGTTTAGGGATATGTATGTATACCTCTTGTGTTGACAAATCATACATATACCTTGAAATGAAATTTGTTTTAATGAAAATTTAGTTTTTCTTGATTTCGTGTTTATTAATTTAACTTCATGTATATGTCCATTTTATCCAAATTATTGTTATACATATACATCCTTTTTGAGTCACGTGCCTTCATGCATATATCTTTGTGGACCGTTGTGTTTGGATATGTATGTATACTTTAATTTGGATAGGACATACATATACCTTGAAGACTAAATAGTTTTGATGATTTTCATGTTTTCTTGTTTTAAGGAATATTAAGCTTAATTGCCAATTTTCTTGACTATATGTTTCACATAACACTTGCACACTCGCCTCTTTTACAATGTTTCTCATGATTGTGTTTTTCATGAGTATGTTTGAGCTTAATGGATTTTGAGTGTTTTAGTGCCATGTGGATTTCATATTTCATGAAAATAATTTTGTTTTATTCCTTACTTGAAGGATTTCGTACTAGTTTAAAAGATTTTCCATTTAACTAGTTACGGTATTCTTCATTTTGGTAGAGTTTTTCAAACAAAGCTTATTTTTCAAATCTATTTTTGAAAACCCCTACCATCTATGGGAGGTTGGATGGGAGATCATGTTCATGTATGCTTTAAAATGAAAATCATTTAAAGCTTGAACCATGAATGGGTGGTAGGTTATATGATGTATACACTTGATCTTATTGTTGTTTCAATTGGTATCATTGAATTCTTTCAATTGGTATCAATTTTGACATTTCTTGTATACTCATATATGTTTGTATGTATGTATGCTTCAATTCCAAGAATATCAATTTCAATTGGTATATATTTTTCATACATATATATGTTTGTGTTTATGCTAAGCTTGAGCTTCAATTTTGTTTCAATTGATTACTTTTAAATTGATATCAAGCCTACGCATTGTTTTAGTTGGTATTTCATAAAGGGGAGAAAATTTGATTTTGTCTTTCAATTGGTATTTGTACTCCCATACTTTATGATTGAAAATTTAAATTTAGTATCATATGTTCAAAATGAAAAATATTTACAATTGGTATCAATATTTTTTTTTGTTTGTTTCCTTTCAATTGGTATCAAGATGCTATTCTTTGACATATTTTCAATTGGTACCTTAATTGATTGTCACCCCTAATTGACTTTGTTTTTGTTTTAGACAAAAAGGGGGAGAATATTGTTTTTCTTATTTTCAACCTTTTATTGATTTTTTTTTGTTTTCGAACAAAAAGGGGGAGAAGATTTGTTGATTTGGTTTTGTTTTTATCCCTCATCGAAGGTTGTTTCTTTATATTAAAAAGAGGAGAAGATTTTGTTTTGCTTTTGATTTTTTACCCCTTTGTTGATAATTGACAAAAAGGGGGAGAAAGATTTTGAGTTTATAAGATTTATATATACATGCTTATGTTTTGCATTTATTAAGTTTAATTATTAAGTTTAATTTAGTTTAATTTTAATTGGTATGTAGAGCATGTTTTGTTTTTGAACATTTCATTGGTATCTAGAACCTTTTGTTGTTTATGCATTTCTATGCATTCATGTTTAAGAGCATTCATTGTATATTCATTATGTTTATTTGTTTATGCATGAGTTAAGGAGGAGCTTCTTTGAAGCTTAACTTTAATCCATGCATATATAACTCCATGAGTTTTGTCATCATCAAAAAGGGGGAGATTGTTGGCCCAAAGGCCTTCCACTCTAGTTTTGATGATGATTAACTCATGTAGTTATGTTTACTAATTATCTTGTGATTTTAGTTAAAGATCATTGATCAAGATATTAGTTGGTGATTGCTTCAAAAAGAGTTTGGAAGCCGTCACATGGTGATTCCCGTGCCCGAGCATCAAGATCATACCTTTGCACTCGGTGGATCACGTTTGGGATCGAGTCGACTTGAAGATGGAAGATCGTCAAGAAGACTTAGGTATCCTAGTGTTTAGTGTGTTTTAGATCCATTTGTAAAGATATGTATAGTTGATATGCTCAAGTGCACAAACACACACGTTTTATGGTCTTTCGGTTTTTTAGTTTAACCGATATGTGTTTTCATGAATAGTTGATCAAAACAAGTTTACATGGTTTATATGTATAATAGATGTATTCTAATTATACATGCATGCTTACATGACTTATACAAACTTATTTTGACTATCTTATTCATGTATAGAAAAATCCAAGTTTGATAAAAATACAAGTTTTGGTTTTTGGTAAAAATGATAAGACACAAAATAGTTCATATTGATTGATATTTGAGCCAAACTTTTTATCACATGTTTATATATCAATGCAAAATGATAAAACTATTTTTGGGTATTTTTACAAGACTTAAAAAGATTTTCTAAATTATTTTTAACATGTGTTTCTGTCCCAGTTTTGTGGCTGACAGGCCAGGTCGGCCGACCGCACGGGTCGACCGCACCTAAGGCCGGTCGACCCTTGCGGTCGACGGACGTGCACAAGCCTGTGCACGTTTGGCAGACACAGGGACGGTCGGCCGGCCGGCCAACCGGACTAGAGAGCTCTGCTCTCTGTTTATTTGGGTCGACCGGGCGGTCGACTGGGTTTGCCCAACGGTCATATTTCAGACCGTTGGCGGTCGGCCGGGCCGGCCGACCGGTAGCCTGTCAGGTTGCCAGATCAGCCTAACGGCTAGTTTCTGTTTTGGCCTATATATACCCCACTCCTTTGGGTTTTTGGCTAAGATTTCAAGAGCCAAAATTTCTCTGATATACAAGTGTTTTAAACAAGTTTTCAAAAGGGTTTTTGGGCTTTAAACTTCCAATCTTATTTGTTTTAGGTTTTTAGAAAAATCAAAGAAAAGAATATTTTGGGAGATCTGTGTTTGTTCTTCATTTCCATTATCTTCAAGAGTTTTCCCAAGATTATTTCTTTGAGTTTTTGTTTCCAAATACCTAGTTTTCCACACTTGAGCTTATCTTCTATCCTATTCTATTAGGATCTTATTTTTGTGGAAAAGAGAGAAGAAAAAGAGATTGTTTGAGGTTGATTGAGCCTCCAAGTTGTACACCCTTGTATTTGTTGTATCCCTCTTTGGTAGAGGTTGATCGGGTGATTGGTTTGCTCCCTCTTTGGTAGAGGTTGAGTTGGTTGGTTTGCTCCCTCTAGTGAGAGGTGGAGTTTGGTTTGTAAACCCTCTTCGGTAGAGGTGTTGGTTGTTGTTCCTACCCCTCGGTTGTGAGGCGGTGTTTGAGAGAGGAGTTTGGTACTCCTTGTGTTGTAACAAATCCTCTTCGATAGAGGTTCCCTCGGTGGGAGATAGTGGATTGGAAATCTTACACGGTGGTGTAGGCGGGAATGTAGAGCTAGGTGCTCGAACCTCGAAACATATCTTTGCCTTTGCGTTTGATCCATTGTCTCTCAACTCTCTCTCTCTCTCATTTATTTGTGCAAAGCATCATTCATTATTCATATCATACATTGCTTGCATTATACCTTGCATATTTCATATTGCTATATCTTGTGTATGCTTGGTTGTTTGTGTGTGCCTCACTTATACTTAACCACAAGAGCTTCACATAGCCCCTCAACCCATTCAAGGGGAATCAAGAGGAGTTAGTCCAGATCCCTTCACGGGGAATTTGGCTACACTTGTGTGTTGTATTAAGTGTGTTGCAAAATTTGCATTAGCTTCCGCATTTAGCGCATTTAGTTTCTAGATTAGCAAGTACACCTATTCACCCCCTAGGTGCTTTTCAGTTGTTAATCCTAAAATCTTTTGCTAAGTTATCTCCTTTCAGACTCTAACCTAGCCTTCTGATTAATTGTACGCGCCAATTGTAACATAAAGTACAAGATTAATGGCTTAGCATGCAAAATATATACAAACTTTATAAAGCATGTTGTAAAATTTGCACAAAACACAACATCATATCATCAATACAATTCCCTACATCATACCCTAGCTATGAAAAATTAGTTCATAACTAAGAAAATATAACACATTATAATATAAAATAGATTATACTAAAAATTAAATAAAGAAAAAGGTAAGAGAGCACCCAACAAATGAAGCCTTTATGAAGAATTCCTTGTTGAAATGTGAAAAGTCACCTAGAGGGGGGTGAATAGGTGATATAGCTAATCTATGAACTCAATGCGAAATTTAAAAACTTAATGCAATACACTCAAGTGCAATCAACAAGTGATGCACACACAACCAAGCCAAGCAATAATGAATGCACAATATGAATATTTGCAAGGCACAAAGTAAAGAGAGAGATAGAGAGAGAGTCAATGGATCAAGCGCAAACAACAAGATATGTTACGAGGTTCGAGCACCCAGCTCTACATCCCCGCCTTCGACACACGAAGGATTTCTAATCCACTAGCTAGTCCACAAAGAACTCTCACAAGGAGTACCCAACTCCTCTCTTTACAACCACAACCTCCTCCTTGAGGCAAGCTCCAATCCAACAAAACAATCACCTCACAACTTGAGGGATTAGCACAAAGCAAACAAGGATCACCTCACAACTTGAGGGATACAACCCAAGGCACAAAGCCAAGCAAAGATTGGGTTTTTAACTTGGTGGTCTAACAAACAATCACAAACAATCTCTTTCTCCCACCCAAAGATCCTATAGAAGAGATAGTAGATTTTAGCTCAAGTGTGGAGAAAACCAATGGAATGGAAATCAAAATCACAAAGAAAAATTCTTGGAAAAAACTGAAACCAAGATATAGAAGATGAATCAAAACTCTTTTCTCAAAAAACCCTTTTCTTTGGTTTTCCAAACCCTAGCAAAAACTCCAAATAGATTGTTCAATATGAGTTCAAAAACTTCTTTTGATTGCTGTGAAAACACCAGAAAGTAGGGAAAAATTTGTACAGAAATTCTTAGAGAAAAACTCTCACAAATGGGGTATTTATAGACCCCAGAAAAATATAGCCGTTGGCAGCTGAAAAAGCCAGAAATACACTGCCGGTCGACCGGTCCGGTCGACCGTCCAACGGTCAAATTCTGCCCGTTGGCAGCTACCGGTCGACCGCCCCGGTCGACCCAAACAAACAGAGAGCTCTGCTCTCAGACCCGGTCGACCCGGATGGTCGACCGTCCTATGTCTGCCAAACGTGCACAGATCTGTGCACGTCGGTCGACCGACCCGGTCGACCGACTTCATGCCAAGTCGACTTGTCAGAAGACTAGTCGACTGGTTGAAGCCTGGAACAGAAAACTGGGTCAGAAAAACAGTTTAAAAATATTGTTAAAAATCTTTTAACACTCCTAAAAATCACTAAAAATAGTTTTATCATTTTGCATTGATATATAAACATGTGATAAAGATTTCAACTCAAATATCATGCAATTTGAACTATTTTTGTGTCTTACAATATTTTCCAAAACCATAAACTGTATTTTCTAAAACTTGGATTTTAAATGGAAAATACGTTTTGTCCAAAACTCTTCCAAATACAAAAACATGATATTTAAACACTTTGAAGCATGATGCATATGGATAGAAATCCAATATACATGAAACAAATATATATCATAGTTTTTGTCCTTAATTCCAAAATTATGTTTTGTTAAAACACAAAACCTAAAACACATGAAATAGGTATATCAAAGTAAGTTTGTCTAAGAGTTGAAGCATGCATGTATATAGAACAAATCTAATATACATTAAACCATGTAAACTTGTTTTGATATAATATCTATTCATGCAAAACAAGATCGGTTAAACCAAAAACGAAAACCAAAACATGAAACATGTGTGTTGTGAACTTGAGCATATCATACTATTCTAATCTTTACAATTTGGATCTAAACACAAAACTAAACTATGGTACCGATGTCTTCTTGTAGAGCGCAATCTCCAAGCCGACTCGATCCAAAACTCTTTGATCCACCGAGCAAGTGCTATATATGATCTTTGACGCTCGGGCTCTTGAATCAACATGTGAAAGATGTGTGGAAGCTTTCACCAACTAATAACTTGATTAATGATCTGAAACTAAATAACACAAGATTATTAGTACACATAACTACATGAGTTAATCATCATCAAAACTAGAGTGGAAGGCCTTTGGGCCAACAAAATGGTCTAAGATTAATAGCGAACAGCAGAATTTTTATTGATTTTTTCTCAATTAAAGAGAGATAAAAACTGTGTATTATACAAGAGGTTTGACAGCGTTTATATAGAACAGAGAGCAGTGGAAGCCTAATCAAATGCAAAAACTTAGGTTTCAAAAATTACACGAATTTCTGAGAAAATTCTATCCAAAACCACTGCCATAATTTGGTCAGCTGGCTAGCCGAACTTTTAGCTGTATTAACGCTCCACTTTTTGACTCGTGTTGACCTCTGAATTGGTATTCCCGTTGACTGGTCCACGGCTGCTTGGCCCAAATTTATGGCTGGGTGGCCGAACTCTTGGTCCAGTTCAGTCCCAGATTTTTGTAAAATTTCTGATTTTATGTGAAGGCTTTGTTGAAATGTTCCAACTCTGCTTCAGATCTCTGGTTCTGCATCTCTTTTGTTTACTTGATATCATCAATTCGCCAAATTTTGCTCTTTTCTTCTAATTTGCTCTTGACCTAAAATCTGCAAAATAACACTAACAAAATACCCATGCAGCATTAAATATGGCAAATAATAGGCTTAAAAAGTGATGTAAAACATTTATATAAAGCACACACGTCACACCCCCATATCTACTTTTGCTAGTCCTCGAGGAAAATCCTCATCTAAATAAAAAAAACTAAAAAACCTAAAAATAAAATCCTAATCCACTTTCGTAGGACTCACGATTGCACTTAGCATGTGCAATAGATTGCCCTAGTGGACGAGTGTTGTCACGTGAGGGTTTTCAGTGAATTACACCCACAAAATTCGGTAAAAGAATTAAAGAGATAAGAAGAGATTAAGATAAAAAGGATAACAAAAATAAGAATAAAAAATATACAAAATAGAAAAAGAAATATAAAAATAAAGAAAGACAAAAATATTTTTTGAGTGGTAAGCATCACTAATGTATAAGTTCTCTAGTGACCATTAACTCGCATTATCAAGTTCAATCTCTTATCAAGAATTTTATTATCTATTTTATAGATATTTCTAAATCTTATGCCATATCACCATCCTTTCTAAGTTTTCTGATCCTATGCATCTTCGTGAATGTGTATAGCTCTTAACTTGGGATTTTGATTCAAACTTATATACTTAAACTTTTTTCATAGAACTTTCGAAGTATTACCACTTCGTTGCTCTTTAAGCACTTCTTTTTTTTTTAATACATATAACTAATCTAATTCTCTTTCGTGTAAATATCAAGGCTTCTTGAGGCTAAGATACCTAACTAATTGATCATTAGACTTATTAATATATATATATATATTTTTTCAGCTTACCTAATCAATAATTATATTTTTCTTCTTTTTTTTACGTATTAAGTAATCCTAATTATCCCAAGTTTAAACTATTAGGTAAGTATAGATAAGATACATATTCACATGGACAAATTCTAGATGGCATTAATATTATAAAAAAATTTATCTCTACTCAAAGACTTTAAAATTCCATCAAATTGATTTCCTTGTCCAATTTAACTTATATGGTTACTAATCCCTTACAACTAGATCAACTTACCACAAAAAACATTTTTTGTTTTTTTACAATAAAGAAATAAAAGAAAAACAAACAAAAGAAAAATCCTACTATATAACTCCCCTCATGCATGCCTCCCTCTCTTTCCTTTTCTACTACTACCTGTTTCAGAACGTGTATTCTTAAAATGTGACTCTTAAGCTTTTTTTCTTCTCCCCCTTTATCAATTTGTATGTTCTTTTTATTTCCTCCCAAATTAAATGTATGAATGCACAATTTTCTTTGGGTGGTTATTGATTAGAGAATTCATCATCCTCCTC
This sequence comes from Agave tequilana, assembly GCA_038442645.1. NCBI lineage: Eukaryota > Viridiplantae > Streptophyta > Magnoliopsida > Asparagales > Asparagaceae > Agave > Agave tequilana. Next base: position 23,259 of record JAVJIF010003574.1, read on the forward strand.
TTTCGATTCATAGGATGATGATGATACAACTGGGACATATTTTTGTAGCATGAAAGGTACCTAATCAATTGCACTGAAGCATTATAAGGAGAAAAAATAGTTTCAACTTGAATGCTAATTTTATCTTTTATAGCATGATTAAATTCATCTTCAAGCATTCATTCCTTGCAAATTTGTGTGACAAGAATGGGTAGTGACAAAAAGGTTTTTCGTTTATCTTTAGCACTACCAATGGTGTCCAATATTGTGTAGCATATGCAAAAATCTTTTTCTTTAGTCATCAAAATGTAGGCAATGTGTAAAACTTGATTGTAAAAAGATGAAGCATGTGATACACCCAAGTTATTATGATTCAACCATCTACATAATGCATACACATTTCTATATAATGATTTAGCGCTAATACCACCCCTTTGAGGTACCTTACAATGTTCTCCCATTAAGTGAATGTAGTTTCCTAAGTTTTTCGGTTCTTATGTCCCTCTTTCCATAAGAGGAATACCTGTTAGTTTAGAAATTGTTAGTAAATGTAAGATTTTCATCTTCCCTCTTCAATTCACTTCAATTATTCCTTGATTTCTATCAATGTTATTTTCTGAAAACCCATCATAAAACTCTTGTATTAGGGCAGGAATCTAAAATTTATAAGTATTAGCATGTATCAAATAATCCCAATTTCTAGCCCTTATTTGATCCAAAAAATACATCCTAAATGCTTCGAATACAAGAAAAAAATTGTGCTCAGCAAAGATCTTAGACATGATGAACTTACAGAAAACTGAGAACTATAAAAGATGAAAAAAAGAGCACTTATTGTCCCAAGAATTCAGGGGAAAGGTCATGCTAAAATTTGGCTACCGGGCCAAAATCTCAACTGCCTGACCAAACGTCACGGATTTGGTGGCAGATCTCTGAAACTCCTTCTCCTAGGCGTAAAAGCTCTGGTTTGAGAGGTTGGACTCATATTTGTGAGAAACAAAAGAAAGTTGAAGTAGTTTATATAGGAAATGTATGTACCATTATTCCAAAACTACCCTTCATTTGAATTTCAAATTCAAATTTGAATCCTAGGAGATGTTAGAAACTGAATGCTCTTGGAAAAGATGCGGGAGATTTGAAATTTGAACTTTCAAATTTTTTTTGAATTTTTGAATAGGATGAAATAAAGAAGATAAAAACAAGGAAAGGATAAAGTTAAAGAAAAAATAAGGAAAGGTTTCAAAAAAATTCAAAAGATTTGACTCCTACCCCCATACCTAAATTGTGCTATGTCCCCATGCAAAAAATCAGGATTGATAATCACCCCAAAATTTTCAATTTCAAAAAAGAAATCCATATTTAATTCAAGATCTGATTTATCACAAAACAATTCAATTTTAAAAGCCACATATCTCGGAAACGACCCAGAAAAACGGTATTTTGAAAAGTTTACACATGGAAAATCTTTCTACCATGTCCGAGAAAAGGCTAAGCATGCAACATTGGAATGTTGCAGGAGCATTGCATAATCCAATTGGCATTCGTCGGTATGCAAATGTTCCAAATGGACATGTGAAAGTTGTCTTTTCTTAGTCCTTGAAAGCAATTGGGATTTGATTGTATCCTGAATATCTATTCAGGAAATAATAATATTCGTGTCCTACCAATCTTTTGAGCATCAGATTTATAAATGGAAGAGGGAAGTGGTCTTTACACGCTGTAGCGTTCAGCTTGCAATAATCAATACAAACTCGTATCTTCGGGAAGATGAGTCTGTACCCATTATTTTTTGTCATTCTCTACCACGGTAAAGCCAGCTTTCTTGGGCACAGCATGGACTGGACTTACTCACTGGCTATCAGATATAGGATAAATTATCTCATTGTTTAGCAGTTTCAGGATTTCAGCACAGATAGCCTCTTGCATAATTGGGTTTAGTTGACGCTGTGGATCACGTTCTACCTTGGCCTCTTCTATCAGGTGAATCCTATGTTACACAATGGATGGGCTGATCCCCTTGATGTCGGCCATGGTCTAACCAATGACCTCTCTATTTTTCCTTAATGGAGCAAAAATATCCTCTTCTTGTTGTTTGGTCAGACGAGAAGCTATGATCATAGGGAAAGCTTCATTTTCACCCAAGTACTGATACTTGAGATGACTAGGAAGATCTTTAAGTTCTGAAGAAGGGGTATGACCTATCAAGGGTTATTCTTCTTGCAAGAAAATGATTAGGGTCACATTTGTTGCCCACTCAACTATTGAGTCTACAATCTGGTCAAGATTGAAGTCCTCTGACTCCAAATAAAATTCGTGGTCAGATTCATACTCTAGCTCCTCCTCATGTTCACTTGTGAGTCCTTCAATCAAGTTCACCTCAAATGATTGGTCATCTAAGTGCCGAGGTTATTTTCTCAGGTGGAAAACATTCACCTCCTTTGTCATGTCACTGAAAGTCAAGCGCATAGACTCATTCGTACAGTTTATGATCGCATTCGCAGTTGTTAAGAAAGGTCATCCTAGAATGACCGGGGTCTGAGGTTTCAGGTTTTGCACAGGTTGTGTCTCTAGAACAGTGAAATCTACGAGGTAGATGAACACCCCGACCTGTATAAGGACATCTGTAATTTCCTTCTTGGGGACCTTTATAGAATGATCAACTAATTGTATAGTAACCCGGGTTAGACAGAGGTCACCTAGCCAGAGTTGCTGATACACAAAAAAGGGCGGCAAGTTGATACTTGCCCCCAGATCAAGCAGTGCCCGGTTTATGGTGGTCTGTCCTATGATGCTTGAAATGGTTGGACTCCTGGGGTCTTTGTATTTTATTGGGATTGGCCTGATTAACAACTCAATGATGTTGGATGCGAGGAAGACCGTTTTGGGAACATTTGTTTTCCTTTTCTTGGCACACATGTCTTTTAAAAATTGGCATATGATAGAACTTGTTGAATGGCATCAAGAAGGGGCACATTTATATGGACTTGATTAAATATTTTCCTAATATTTTCCGTTTGAGCATTAGTCTTGTTGGTTGCTAGCCTATTAGGAAATGGCACAATAGGCTTGTGAGTTTGCTCAGCTGATTTATCCTTTTCATTAGACTTGAAAGTGGATGATTGTGAAATTGATGATGAAGATGGATCATTTGAAACTTGTGGTGTAATTACATGAGGATTAGACACTGGATTATTGAAAACTGGGGGATTAGAAACCTTGTTATCAACTTGTTTTCCTGATCTTAGGATATGGACAATATTGTATTATTTTGGAGTTATGTCCTCAGCTTCATTAACAGGGAAGGAGTTCTTTGGATTAGGTAATGGCTGACTAGGCAATGTTATTTTTTGTCTTTTATTAAGTGAGTTAGCCAATTGACCTATTTGAACCTCGGGCCTATTAATAGCTTGATTATGATTGTTCATCATTGAGGCTTGATTTTTGGACAATTTTTCTATCATTTTCTCCAAATCTGTCATTTTCCTATCTGGATGATTTTGTTGCTGATATTGGTAAGCGGGCTGGAAATTGTGTTGGTAAGTCGGCTGAAAATTAGGTTGATTTTGATGGAAATTGGGTTGATGATTTGAGCAGCATATTGATGTGGAAACTGTTGTCTTGGCTGCTCAGGACCAGACTGACTCCAAGAAAAATTGGGATGATTACCCCATCCTGGGTTGTACGTCTTGAAGTAAGGATTGCAATTGGGTCCGTTGTAGAACTGCATTAATACTGTCAGGGAATATCTGTTCAGCCTGGTATACTGGACACTCCGCGAATAGTTGGGTCAAGGCATGGCTAGTGCAACCCGGACTTGGCATTTGGGTTGACCAGGTTTATTGGGTTTGGCCCCTAACCTCAAGTAGTTCTAATCTCCTCATCAGTTGTGTGATTTTAGCCTCAACAGTTATAGAACCTCGATGGAGTGCATACCGGTTCTGAAAGTTATAGTGTAATATCCCTAGTTAGTAATACTGTATATTTATTTTCCTAAAGTATTTGTTTTGATTTACTGATTATTTTTATTTAATCAACTTAATTTATTATTTTTGCTTGTGATTATTATTATTATTTAATATGCAAATTATTTTTTTGGTAGTATTAAATGTTGATTTGGCTTTACATTTACTATTATTATTTATCTGCATATTAAATTACTAATTATTGTTAATATTATTTTTATTATTATTAATTATTTTTGTTAGTAGTGGTTGTTACTATTACTATTTTATTTCAGGTATTATTATTTATTTATTAGTATTATTATTATTACTACTTGTTTTTAGTAGTAGTTATTATTAATATTGATGATTATTATTATTAGTCTTGTTATTATTATTGTAATTAGTATTGCTAATTATTATTGGTGTTAGTATTATTTATTATTTTGATATTAGTATTAATATTAGTATCGATCATTGTTATTATTGTGTTTTCTCTGATTAGCCTCTTATCCCTTAACCCATTAGTGATCCATGTTCTAAGCCATCAACCCATACCAATTAGTCTTGATCAAACCTATTTCCTATTTCCTACCCATTTACCCAACTACCAATACCCACAATCCGAATCCCAATATCTCCCTATATATCTCCTAATCTATTCCCTAACCCTAACCCTAAACTAATCTCCATCTCCTTCCCCCATGGATCGAGGCACCATGGCCTAAATCCAATCCCCCTTCCTCCATCGACGAGCCTGAGAACCCCCTCCACCATCGAGCAAATGCAACCACGTCCCTCCATCGACGTCGGGCCGGCGTCGAACCATGAACCCACGCTATGATCCACCTGTATTCCAGCGCACCCTTGGCACCTCAGCAAAGCACAGCACACCCCAACAGCAGATCTTAGCCTTCAACCTCCCTGCGCACCTCCTCCTTGCGCACAACACTGCCGAACCCTGAAGCCATGGCCTTCTTCCCTTCTTCCAACCAGCGCCCCCTACTGTCCACAGCAGCCCACGCAAACTCCCCACCCCCATGGTTGAGCCAGGCCCTTCCTTCATCCTCCATGGGCTGCTCCTAGGATGTTTTCCTTGGTTACCACAGCCCCAAGCCGCAGTGCCCCCATGCCCCTCCTCTTGGCCTAGTGCAGACCGCAAACAACCCCAGTTGCCATGGTCGGACCCCAAGGGAAGCCAAGTCCCACTTCATCATGTCCCTAATAACCACAAGTCCGAACCCCTCTTCCGTCCATCCGTGGATCACCGTTGATCGCCATCGGTGAGCGCGAACGCACCCGTGCCCTTCACGGCGAGATCCTCTATCCATCGACATCCTCCGTGGCCTTCATCCCCTCCGCCGAAGCCTCGATCGGTGCGCCATAAATTCTCATCTCCTCTCCTTTGGTCGGATCCCCCATCTCCACCTTGCTGGCATCCCCCTTTCGTCCCCTCCATAGATCACCGTTGGTCATCGTCGGCAAGCGCGAATGTACCTGCGCCCTCCACGTCGAGATCCTCTATCTATCGACCTGCTTCGCGGCCCCCACTGCGTTCACCAGAGCCTCCGTCGGTACGCTGCAAGTCACCCCAATGTAAATGCATTAATATGCGTAATTGTTATGTGTAGGGGTATGTGAGTGTATGTTAAATTCATTTGTGTGTTTATGGGTGTAGTAAGTGTGCATGGGTACCTTTGCATGCGGTGTTTGTTAATACATGTAAATGTTTGCATGTTTATAAATGTATGCATGTGTGTGTGTAGATGTTTGCATGGATGGGTGTGTGGGTGTATGATGGGTATATATGCTTGTGTGGGATTATTTCATGTGTGTGTGAGTGTATTTAAATGTGAGTATATAAGTATATATATGTACGTATGTATATAAGTGTATATATATGTGTATGTATGCATGATTATTAGTGCGTATGTTTGTATCTATATGTATGTATATAGGTGTATGTATGTGTGCGGCTGTGTACCCGTTTGTGTGTACACTTGTGTTCATGTGTTGGGTTACGTGTTGCACCATTTCAGACCCGTTTGGTGAGATCCGGACCTGTTACGGAAGACTCGAATTTGTGTTCGTAGAGGACCCGATAGCCAGGAGAATCGAAGACCGATCCATGAGATAATGTGGAGATTAGTACCGATTTGTTCTGTGAAGACCAGACGGTAATTCGGTTCCAAAATTGTGTTATTTCATGTGAGTATTTGTTCTTATGTATTTCCTTATTTACCACTGTCGGTATGCATTTACATGGTACTCTCATCACTTCATGCGACTTTCTGTTATATTTGACTAGTTTGATTACTTGTATCACTTCATGAGACATCAATGATTGTTCACTTTATTTGCGTAGTTGATATGAGCTCGTATTAATGTCATTTCATGTGTTGGTAGTTTGTCGTTGTTTGCTTAGGCCTAGTTTTGATACACCTTAGACTGTGACTTGACTCCACTCCATCTTGAGTTGATATAGTTTGTCTTAGTTATCAGATTTGATATTCATATATTTTGTGATTATTTCAGACCGGAACACTTTTGGATATTTGGACAACTAGATATGATGTCTCTATCGATATGAGACGGTTTAGAGATGTCACAGATAATAGATCAGATGTAGTTAATGTTAGACATTTCGAGACTCGATATTTTATCATCAGGATATTAGTATTTTTCTAGTTCTTATTTAGTTATTTAATATGCTGGATTCGATCTTAGTTGTGAGGAAAGTTGGATTGTGATTTGGATTGATCTTGAGTTGGAGTTAATCCAGAATTTATATTCTTTATATCGGACCTTGAACTCATTAAGATAGGTTTGACGTAGCTGGATTTATAGTTGTGAGTATTTGGAATTTATTTAGATGATATTTTATTGATGTTGAGTATCTGAAGTAGATATTCTAGACCATATGTTATTTGAGGATGTTTCCTCTTTAGATATAATTTTGGTATGTGTTGACTTAGTTGGTCTCGAGGATATACCATGCGCTTCATGTTTAGTTATTGATAACTTCAGTTAATAGAGATTGAGTTATTATGTCAGTGACCTAGTTGATATCGGTGATCATGTACTTCAGAGTTATCAGATAGCAGTTATCATTTTATCAGTTATTAGTGAGACTATTTGTTGATGACCATATGATGTATTCAGAGTTATAGGAGTTGGTAGATATCTGTATCAGTTATCAGTTGTTAGTGTCACCATTGTGTTAGTGGCCATTTATCCAATATCCTATTTCAAATGTCAGATATAGTTATTAGCTACTTAGTTGTCAGAAATCAGTTGTCAGATTATCAGTTACTATTGACATCGCTAGTTGTTGGAGATATAAGTTACTCTTAATAATAACTCATATTGTTGCTTATTAATAAAAGACACCATAACCCGGGAACAGGGGTAATTGCCTGATGATGCATGTCGTGTATTTTGGAAGGACTTTGATTGAATTTTCCTGCACACAAAATAAGGAATATTAGATTTAAGAACAAGTTATGCAAGTGCTCAATTCGAATCCGCTGTAGCAAGGCTATGCGGGTCGTGATCCTCAGGGAGGGACTAGCGATGGAAGCGTCTGTAAGTTTTACTCTAAAAATTATTTATTTTTACTATTAGAGTTGTATTTACAATGAAGTGGGAGAAAAGAATTTGAGATAGATGGAATAGAGATCTATACTAAAGAAAGAAAGAAAGAAAGATTACCTCTTCAGTCTGCTTACCGTTTGAACCGTTGCGATGATTTACCTTTTCTTAGAAGGTGTACAAGCATGGCGTATAGGATCGTCCGCCTTCTTCACTACGAAATAAAAGACAACTATGAAGACCTGTTCATCGCCATAGGCCATCAAGGTTCCTTCTTCGGCTAGGTATTCTCGAAGCAGTTGGATCTCATGGTGGGCAAGACATTGGAGAAAGAAACAATGTCATAAAACAAAAATAGAAGAACAATGATAGAACAAAGATAGAGACACAATAAAACAAGAATAGAATAAAAAGAACAAAAACAAACCTCGATTTGATTATTAAACAATGGTGAAAAAATACAACTTACACCGACTGTCACCATCAGTACAAGTGGATCCCTTCCTCCATGAATACATCATCTCCTCTCAGCTTTTACAAAAAGAAAATAAAATTTACAAAGGAGGAAAGAAAATCTAACCTAGAAGAAGAAAAACCTAAACCCTAGCTTTTGGCCCTCTGCTGGACGTTGGACGCTCTGTACGTTGCACTGCAGGGGGTATTTATAGGTGCAGAATGTCGAAGAGTCCTGGATAAAGTTGCCCACGAAATCTGGTAGTCAGATAAGATCAGATTGCCGCAGAATTGCGGCTTTGGCCGCAGAATTGCGGCAATACAGTGGCATCTGGCCACGCGCTTTGGCGCGTGGCTTCTCCTGGTCCATTCATCTGGGCGCCTGCTTCTGGAAGCTGCATCCTGGCTCTTTATCGTGGGATTTGGATATAACTTGGGAATCAAGTTATCTAGATTTCATATCTCCCAATATCTTTATCCACGAATTTCCTTATCTCTGCATCTTATCTTTGCTTTTATCCTTATCTGCAAGAGTTTAGGGTTGGGTAGAAGTCTATCCTTCCCTCATCTTTGATATTTGCAACTTTAGCCCTTGCATAATTTGCACTTTGACAATTGATATTTGCACTTTTGCACTTGGGCTTCAAATGTGGGCTTTTGGGCTTCATTAAGCTTTATTTATTATTAAAATAATAATTCGAGGCCTGCACACAATAAATAATAAAATATTAATAATTGTGCAGAATTAAATGAATAAATATGAAAATGTGATGGTAAATGTTATGATAAAAATGCACTTTTGACTACCAATCACACCCCCACACTTATCTTTTTGCTCGTCCTCGAGTAAAAACAAAGAAAAAGAAAAAGTTAATCTAGCCTAACTCACTTTCGTAGGAATCACGATTGCACTTAGCACGTGCAACAAGCCGTTAAACCTCTAGGTTACCCTAGAGGACGAGTGTTGTCTCGTGAGGGTTTTCAGCGGATTGCACCCACAAAATCCATAAAAAGGTAAATATTTGAATTATATTTGAAGAGACTAAGTAGTCTATAAGTTTTAGGATTATCATTTTTATTCATTCTTCAAACTTAGTCTTTATAAAGTAAATTGTTTTCATTTTTAAGTAAGGATCAAAATTGAATTTTGTGTATAGTCTTTTTCGTTACCAAAAATCATATGCATCCTTATGAATTTTTACTAGGAATTCCTTAACTTGGACTCGCATGCCTCTATATTTTTTTCTTTTTTTTTTGTTTTTTTTTAAAATATGTATAACTCATCTAATTTTCTTTCGTGTAAGTATCAAGGCTTCTTGAGGCCCTCATACCTAACTAATTGATTATTAGATGTGTTACTACATATATTATATTTCTTAGTCTTCTTAGGCTTTCTAATCCACCCATGTAGCGAATTTAAAGTCGGTGGCTCCCAAACCAGTCGGCTTTAGGGCACCAAGTGAGAAAACACCCCGCGGACTCAAATTCGAGTGAACTAGGCCCCAAAACTAAGGACTTTATTTTATTTACTCACCTTTAGGCATGAATACTTATGCTTCTTGAGGCACATGCATCCAGCTTAATTAGTGAAATTTTTTTTTTTAGACATTTTTTTTTATGAGGCACAAGGGTCTTTGTCTTAGAATCCTAGATATGCATTAGGTATGCAAATTTCATTAAGGTAAAAATCAAGACTAACTACTTATTCAATTTCTCCTCCTATACCTAAAATTTAAACAATTTATTTATTTTGATCAAGTTTTTAGAAATCCTAATCATGATTTTCCTAATTCTTAAGATTAACTTAGATTTCTTTCAAAAGATAAGTCAAAATATTGTCCTTTTTACAATTTTTTTTTAATTTTTTTTTTTTTAGCAAATTTTGTTAGTGTCTACTTATGTTAGTATGTTAGTAAAGCCCACCCCCACACTTATCTCATGCATTGTCCTCAATGTATGAATGAATGCATATATGCATGAAACAGAACAAGGGAAGGCGGAAGTTACCTTAGGGTGGTGGTTCCGGTGGTGGTCTAATTGGTCCACGAAATGCGGCCCAATCAAGATAACAGATAATTTGGTGGAACCTACCAGAAACTTTCCTTACATAACCCACTAAAATATAATCAATTTTTAGTATTTCCACCCCATCAAATTTCCAAATTTCATAATAAATTTCAGAGTTAATTGTCTCAACCTCCTTGTCCCAAAATGGAGTATAAAAAGATGGAATTATTGACTTGGACATTATAGGTACGGGAACGAATACCGACTCAAGGAAGATGCTCAAATCAAGTAAGGGCTCAGGAGTCGGGCTAGGTTCAAGAATTGAGTCCAAGTCAAGAAATTGAAACTCAAGTCCACAATCTTCTTCCAACAATGGAATGTGACCTAATATGGGTGATATCTCTTTACTTCCAATATTAAGGAATTCTAGCTCATCGCCATACAATTCTTCAAAACTAAGGTCAACATCTTCCGTCAGAATTGTACAATCAGTTTCAGAAGTAAAGAGATTGTGAGAATCTAGGTCGCATATCTCATTGGGTTCAATGTAATAAAAAGAACTTGCCAATTTATCCATAGGATTTTCAAAATTGTAGAATTGGTCAAGTTCAATATGATCATCTAAAATGGGTGATTCAATTTCATGATGAATTAGAATAGGATCCAATGTTGACTCGGGAAAAGTGAAATTAGGTGGAGACACTGGAGTCATTATTGAATCAGGAAATAAAACTGAATCATCAAGTTGGGGATCATGATCATATTCATCCTCAAGTTCTATTTCAGGAAAGGAAAAACTTGCCAAACTATCAACAATTGGAGTTTCGGCAAGTTCTAATAATTGTACTGAATTAGAATCTTGTTGTCCAAAGCAACTTGGTTCGTCGGCTCTAAAAGAGTGGTCAGCGATATCAGAATTAGCCGGACGGTGAGAACGTAAGGATTGAACCATCAAATCTATGTCATGCTCACGAGCTAATCTAGCCTGAGTCATGGCTTCAAGCCTCTTTTGTGATTGGGCTTGGAAAAAGGAAGTGTAATCGTGATGAAGTTGTGAGTCGGTGGACTCACGCATCATCATGTCTAAGATTGATGGTGGTTGTTACTTGGACTCGTGCATACTTATCATTTCCCCGATAGATGGTAATCTATTCTGAATGGGGGGATCAGAGTATGAATCATTGAAAGAATGTGGACTAGATGGATATGAAGGACAATTTGGTTGAGAATTAAACTCGGGGGACTCGAAACCCCATGAACTCTGTGAAGAGTTGAAAGTATGAAAATTATGGTCATAAGATGGGGAGTGTGGGTTATAGTCATTCGGATAAGACCATTCCGGCATACTAGATTGGTCAAAGTTATGATATGCCGGGTTGGTAATATCCGAATAATAGTTAGGTGTGTAATATGGATTAAAATTGGAATTATTATTATATGCCATATCACACCAACACAAATAAAGAGAAAAAAAAACAAATAATCAAACAAAAAAGAAAAAAAATTCTAACCTAAGTTAGGGTAGACCTAGACCTAGACGACTCCTAACTGGTTAGACTGTCCACGGGAGGTAGGGTGTAGACTTTGACCACAAGTTAATCAGCCAGGTCGGGGCAAAAGTGGTGGGAGGTTTTCCGTCAAAGACGTTCCTTAATTAAATAACCACCAATCTTCGGGCTTTCGGCCCTTAATCCCCTTCCTAGACACTGATTTGGCAAGAGTCAACTTCCAACACTGTTCCCCCTTAGGATAATCTCCTATTGAGTCCGAGATGTCCCTAGGGCCAACGTCTACTAATTTTTAAGTTAGGCTTGGGTTAGTGAGTGCTTGGGATATGATTTTTGGGCTAAGGAAGGGTGATGAAATCCCCACCTTATCTTGTTAATGGGTTATGCCCTTAAGATGAATTAGTGCAAGTGTACAAGATAAATAGATAAGAATCACTCAAAGCAGAAAATCAACCAAGAGATGAGTCCTATTCTACATGCAATGCGTACGTACCTTGCCTCCCCAGCACTCTTCAATAGTAAAAATAAATAAATTGAAAAGACACGTGCCTAATATGCAAATGTCTAATCAATTTTTATTTTTAACAACAAATAATTTACTGTTGAATTATTAGCAATTTACAGGTATATCACAGAACAAAACAGAATAGAGCAGTAAACAGAATTTACAATTTGCAGCAACCTGCAAAAAGTTGAATCAGTAGTTCTCTACTGTTGCCGCATTTCCGCGGCTCTGGCCGCGGATCCGCGGCAATACAGTAGGTTCTGGTGCTCTGCCTTCGAGGGCAGAGGCACAGAATAGCTGTATGTCCACTGCTGCTGCTATGTTTCTGTTTCCTGTTCTCCAAACCTGCAAACAGAAAAGAATAAAAGAATAGTTAATATTTTTTTTTTAGAGATAAAAACTTACCGTCCCTCCCCGGCAACGGCGCCAATTTGTTGATTGAATTTTCCTGCACACAAAATAAGGAATATCAGATTTAAGAGCAAGTTGTGCAAGTGCTCAATTCGAATCCGCTGTAGCAAGGCTATGCGGGTCGTGATCTTCAGGGAGGGACTAGCGATGGAAGCGTTTGTAAGTTTTACTCTAAAAATTATTTATTTTTACTATTAGAGTTGTATTTACAATGAAGTGGGAGAAAAGAATTTGAGATAGATGGAATAGAGATCTACACTAAAGAAAGAAAGAAAGAAAGATTACCTCTTCAGTCTGCTTACTGTTTGAACCGTTGCGATGATTTATCTTTTCTTAGAAGGTGTACAAGCATGGAGTATAGGATCGTCCGCCTTCTTCACTACGAAATAAAAGACAACTATGAAGACCTGTTCATCGCTATAGGCCATCAAGGTTCCTTCTTCGGCTAGGTATTCTCGAAGCAGTTGGATCTCATGGTGGGCAAGACATTGGAGAAAGAAACAATGTCATAAAACAAAAATAGAAGAACAATGATAGAACAAAGATAGAGACACAATAAAACAAGAATAGAATAAAAAGAACAAAAACAAACCTCGATTTGATTATTAAACAATGGTGGAAAAATACAACTTACACCGACTGTCACCATCAGTACAAGTGGATCCCTTCCTCCATGAATACATCGTCTCCTCTCAGCTTTTACGAAAAGAAAATAAAATTTACAAAGGAGGAAAGAAAATCTAACCTAGAAGAAGAAAAACCTAAACCCTAGCTTTTGGCCCTCTGCTGGACGCTGGACGCTCTGTACGTTGCACTGCAGGGGGTATTTATAGGTGCAAAATGTCGAAGAGTCCTGGATAAAGTTGCCCACGAAATCTGGTAGTCAGATAAGATCAGATTGCCGCAGAATTGTGGCAATACAGTGGCATCTGGCCACGCGCTTTGGCGCGTGGCTTCTCCTGGTCCATCCATCTGGGTGCCTGCTTCTGGAAGCTGCATCCTGGCTCTTTATCGTGGGATTTGGATATAACTTGGGAATCAAGTTATCTAGATTTCAAATCTCCTAATATCTTTATCCACGAATTTCCTTATCTCTGCATCTTATCTTTGCTTTTATCCTTATCTGCAAGAGTTTAGGGTTGGGTAGAAGTCTATCCTTCCCTCATCTTTGATATTTGCAACTTTAGCCCTTGCATAATTTGCACTTTGACAATTGATATTTGCACTTTTGCACTTGGGCTTCAAATGTGGGCTTTTGGGCTTCATTAAGCTTTATTTATTATTAAAATAATAATTCGAGGCCTGCACACAATAAATAATAAAATATTAATAATTGTGCAGAATTAAATGAATAAATATGAAAATGTGATGGTAAATGTTATGATAAAAATGCACTTTTGACTTCCAATCAGACTTATTATGGTACCGAGTTGTGGGTTCCAACCATAGGGAACCAAGGTAGTACTAGCTACCTAATTATTCAGTCGTCAGTTCTCAAGGCTATGCCCAGATTACGGTGCCACATTAGTTGCCTTTTCTTTTGGGGTTATGGTCTTCAGTTATTAGAGCCTTGTGGCTTGTCCTGGTTTAGCGGCAGGGGTGTTAAACCGTGGTACCGGGCATGCACGGTATTCTTTCAAAACACATGCACTACATTGGCAGATAGTTACATCAATGATAACTTTGTTTGATATGTGGGAAAATGGTTGTTGTATGGGACACAACTAAGTACTACATTAGTTAGGTTAATGACAACCAACCAGACTAGTAACATATGCTAGGTTAGACATCTTGACATCAGTTGTTTGTTTACAGTTGCAATAGTTGCCTTTTATCTTCATACATGTTGTTATTCAGTTATCCTTCAGTTGTTTGTTTATCATGTTATCTAGTTATCTTCTGTCTGCGGTTTATCTTGTTATTATTCTGTGCACATTGTTTATACGCACGAGCGCTTTCCTTTACACACACACTCACTGGGTCGCTTTCTGACGACTCTGGATTTGTACATCCAGATATTTGACACTTTCTTATATTGTTCAGGTGTTCGTTGAGACTGTACGCTTCGTGAGGAGTTGGAGTTTCTCCCTATTTGATTCTGGTATTCTTATCTTTCTTACCTTCATGTTATTTTTGATTCTCGATATATTAGATTCAGTTGTTATTCCAGTTCTTCATTTAGATGATATCATGTGTGAATGCTTATATATGATACTGCAGTAATCATGATTCATTATAGTTTCAATTTATAGCTTGTTTTGGGTTACTTGAGGCTTAGCGCGTATACGTGAGGTTTTCATTGTGTATATGCATCGTCGACTCTCGTCGCGTCTCTGCTTCAGCGTATTTAGAAAAGCGGGGCGTGACAGGGCTTTCTTTGTATCAGTGCCTAGGTTTTCGATTTGCGATCTTGATCTTTAACTTTTTCTTTCACAAGAAAGACCTAGTTCTTACCAATAACTTGAAATAAGGTATAAATACACTGCAATATACATATACTATCAATATTATGATATTCAGTCCATTTTGAATTGATCGTCCTCCTCTTTGGAATCCATCTCTTGATTCTCTTATATCGCTGATTTCGTCTCATATTTTAGAGTGATTTGGATTCCATCTTGATTTCTATCCTTCTTTTAATTTTGTTTCTCCTGATTTGTCTCTTGGTCTGGTTACTCCATGTTGAAGCCGGTAGCATACATCAGAGTAGTGCAGCGGAAGCGTGATGGATTTATGATGTACAGTAAAGCAACGTGAAGCTTGTTTGTCTTCTCCTTTAATTTTGAATTCTTTTTACTATTCCCTACCCTATTGAAATTTCAGAGACGAAATTTTTATAAGGTGGGTAGAATGTAATATCCCTAGTTAGTAATATTGTATATTTATTTTTCTAAAGTATTTGTTTTGATTTACTGATTATTTTTATTTAATCAACTTAATTTATTATTTTTCTTGTGATTATTATTATTATTAAATATGAAAAAAAAATTTGGGAGTATTAAATGTTAATTTGGCTTTACATTTACTATTATTATTTATCAGCATATTTAATTACTAATTACTGTTAATTCTTTTTTTATTATTATTAATTATTTTTGTTAGTAGTGGCTGTTATTATTACTATTTCATTTCGGGTATTATTATTTATTTATTAGTAGTATTATTATTACTACTTGTTTTTTGTTGTAGTTATTATTAATATTGATGATGATTATTATTAGTGTTGTTATTATTATTGTAATTAGTATTGCTAATTATTATTGGTGTTAGTATTATTTATTATTTTAATATTCGTATTAATATTAGTATCGATCATTGTTATTATTGTGTTTTCTCTGATTAGCCTCTTATCCCTTAACCCATTAGTGATCCATGTTCTAAGCCATCAACCTATATCCATTAGCCTTGATCCAACCCAATTCCTATTTCCTACCCATTTACCCAACTACCAATACCCATAACTTGAAACCCAATATCACCCTATATATATAATCCTATCTCCTAATCTATTCCCTAACCCTAACCCTAAACTAATCTCCATCTCCTTCCCCCATGGATCGAGGCTCCATGGCCCTTCCTCCGTCGAGGAGCTCAAGAACCCCCTCCACCATCGAGCAAATGCAACCACCTCCCTTCATTGACGTCGGGCCGGCGTCGAACCATGAACCCACGCCAGGATCCACCTACAGCCCAGCGCACCCTTGGCACCTCGGCAAAGCACAGCACACCCCAACAGCAGATCACACCCTTCAACCTCCCTGTGCACCTTCTCCTTGCGCACAACACTGCCGAAGCCCGAAGCCATGAATTTCTTCCCTCCTTCCAACCAGCGCCCCCCATCGTCCACAACAGCCCATGCAAACTCCCTCCCCCATAGCCGAGCCCAGGCCCTTCCTTCATCCTCCATGGGCTGTTCCTAGGCTGTTTCCCCCTTGGCTGCCATAGCCCCAAGCCACAATGCCCCTATGCCCCTTAATTGGGGGAAAACCGCCCACAAAAAGTGTATGTTTTGAAATTGATATTTAAAGTCTGTGTGCTTTAACTTCCTCGATACTTCCGTTATAGCATAGAGGCTAAAACGAGTCAAATCCACAAGGACGGGAGGAGATAGAAGCTTACACGGCACGTTCACATGTATGTTAACGGTTCTTCAAAGTTTTAAAGAATCAAAAGAAAAGAAAACAAAGAATGAAAAGAGAAGTACGATGAAAACAAATAAGTGAGAAACATAGAAGAATGATATTTGTGATTTTGCTTTTATATCTAAAACAAAGTGAAAAGATAAAGAAAACCCATGGCTACTAACTACTAATGACTCCACCAACATGCTGACCTCTTAGTGATTGCCTCACATGTTCACTAGTCCTTGGTTCAAGAGCATTTCAAAGCATGACCCATATGTAACTCATCACATCCCAACTCAATAAAACAAGAGCAAGCTACACTTAAACCATCAAAACTAAAAGTAAGCATGGAGTAAAGCAATGTTAGCTTGTTAGAGAGTTAGGAAGTTAGAGTGTTAGATCCATCATCATGAGCCATCAATGGCTCTTGTAAGAGCAAGGCCAAGTAGAGGCTATTAGATTCATGTGGATTATCAAATAAGAAGTTAGGCTAGTTAGTGGTTAGTTGTTAGTTGCCATGAGAGAAAAGATTAGCTAAACATGTAAAAGGAGTTAGATAGAACACTAAGAGAGGTAAAGAGAGCACCTTTCATAACTTGTCACCTTCTATTATAAGTACTCTTGCATTCCAAACTTGTATCACTCTCTCTCCTATTACAAGATTTACAAGAAATGAAAAATATAATGGAGGAGGAAGAAGAAGAACAAACCTAAACTGAACTAACCTAAACTAAACTAAACTACAACATGGAAAGAAAAACCCTAAAACTAACCTAAAAACTATCAAAAACTCCTCTCCCTGGCTCTGAAAAAACCCCAGGGTATTTACAGGCAAAACCGGGCACAAGGGCATCTGTACGGAGCCGCGCGTCAAATCCTGGCGCGCGGTTCCACAAGGGAGCTATGGAAATGCGGCTATGGTCACGTTTCCGCGGCCATAGGGCGGCCGCGCGCCGCCTGCTGCGCTGTCCTCTTCTGTCCCCCTGTCGGCTGGATGTCTCGGTTTTGGGTTTTTGGTCCCGGATTTTGACAGAATCACCTCCAAAGTCAATGGCTATCTTTTGTTGGCCTTTAATCACCAATTAAATGGTGATTTAGGGTCTTCTTCTTCATTTCATGCCATGGACCTAGAAACATGCAAGAGAGGTATTATTAGCAAAATTAATATTAAATAAATGTGAAAATGTGGTATGAAATATGCAGTTTTAGAGACTCATCACCCTGAAATCACCTAGAGGGACGTGAATAGGTGACTAGCTAATCTAATGGTCAATTAATGCGGAATTAAAACTATTATGCAAACTAAAAATTCTTAAGCACAACACACCAAGTATAACCTAAGAGTGTAGCCGAATTCCCCGTGAAGGGCTCTGGACTAACTTCTCAAGATTCCTCTAGATAAGAGTTGAGATGCCACTTTGGCTCTCTTGGTTGAATATAAGTGTGAGCAAATAATCTCCAAGCATATAACAATTAAGCACACAATATATCAGGCATATAAAGATAAAGACAAAGACAATAGGAGCATGCAAGATATCAAGAAAAGTAAGAGATAGAGAGAGCAATTGCAAACACGGGAGAATTATTTCGAGGTTCGAGCACACTTGCTCTACGTCCCCGCCTTCAACACTATGAAGGATTTCCACTAAAATCGATCCCACCGGATCACTCAGTGCCGCAACACCTACGAGCGAGTTCACACTAGAACTCCTTTGGACTCTCTAATCCCTCTCTTGTTCCCGCAAGAACAACACACCTCAAGTACGCAAGCTTGCCGAGGCCGCACCTCTACAAAGAGCTCTCACTAGAACTCGAAACACCGCGAACCCGCAAGTCCGCCTCCTCAAAACAAAAATGAGAACTTTGGTGCTCACAACACTTTGATCACCTGAAATCACTCTCACAATAACTCTCCTATAGGATGGATATATCAATGGAAAGCTCAAGTATGTGTGAGAAAAATAAGGATGGAAGTGATGGTGAAAAACTCAAGAAACTCTTTTACAAAACACTCTTGAAAATATCTCCTTTTGATATGGCAATTTTGGCTCTTAAATAAGTGGAGATAAATACTTAATAGAGTAGGAAAAACTAGTGCAAAAACCCATGTAAAATCTTATGTAAAACAGTCCATGGGAGCCCCCTTTTATAGGCCAAGAAAAACTAGCCGCTGGGTCCAATCAGCAGTCCAGACTGCTGTCGGTCGACCGCCCGGTTGACCGGCCAACGGTCAGATTTCTGACCGTTGAGCCAGCGATCGACCGGTCCGGTCGACCGTGGCCTGGATACAGAGAGCAGAACTCTCTGCCGATCGACCGCCCGGTCGACCGGGGCAATTTTCAGACAGCAGAACTCTCTGGCGGTCGACCGGGTCGGTCGACCGGCCCTCCAGCCAAACAAGGGGTGCACGTTTGTGCACGTCGGTCGATCGACTCAGTCGACCGACTCCTGTCTCGGTCGACCGACAAAAGCCTAAAACAGTTTTTTTTTTAGGGATTGAAAACTTGGTATTTTTCCTTTGATAAAATCTCATAAATTCACAAAAAATCTACAAAAATAAGTTCAGTATAATACTTTGATATACAAACATGTCTGAGTAAAAATCAAAACATGTTACAAACATTTTGAACTATTTTTGTAACTTAGAAATTTTAGCTTAAAACAAAATCTGTATTTTTTCAAATAGATTTTTCCAAAACTTCTCCAAATACCAAAAACAAGATATTTTAAACTCTTTTAAAGCTTTGTATGTATGGATATGATCCACTACACATATATGATGAAATATCTATGTTTTTGACATTAAGCACTAAAATAGTTTTGATTAAAACACATGTATATATGAAACTCCAAAAATCAAAACGGTATTTTTTCAAAATGAAAACTCTTTTAGTATTTTTTCAAAATGAAAATTCTTTTATAAAAACTCATCTAAATCTTGTGTGCGAGTGTATATGATTTACTTGAGCAATCTACCAACTATTCTATCCTTTACATTTTATCTAAAAATAAAATCTTAACAAAACAAACCTAGACACAAGTCTTCTCTTGAAGTCTTCTTCTCCTTCTTGACTTGGTCCAAACTTGATCAGATGAGCTAGACTCCTCTTGAGTACTTGATGTGGTCTTGATGCACAAGCTCTTGAATCAATACGTGCTAGCTCCAAAACTTGACTTTAAATCCTTTGTTGAAGCAAAACACCTACTAAGATCTTGATCACAAATCTTAGACTAATTAAATACAAGATCATTAGTACTATAACTACATGAGTTAATCATCATCAAAACTAGAGTGATGGGCCTTTGGGCCAACAATCTCCCCCTTTTTGATGATGACAAAACTCATGGAGTTATATATGCATGGATTAAAGTAAAGCTTCAAAGAAGCTCCCCCTTAACTCATGTATAGTAATAAACAATAAGATATTCAATGAATGCTCAATATAGATATGCATAAACATGCATAAAAACAAACATGTATGCAAACATAAGGAGATAAACATGCCAAAACGCATCAAATTCTTCTCTCCCTTTTTGCCTTTTGCAAAACAACAGCAAAACAATATGCATAAACAAAAATTCTTTCTCCTCCTTTATGTATATAGCAAGGAAAAACATGCATATATATTAAAATACTTCTCCCCCTTTTTGTCAATCATCAACAAAGGGGTTAAAGTAATTACAAAATAATGTTCTCCCCCTTTTTGTCTGAAACAAAAATCAACAAAGGGGTGAAATCAACTCAACCAATAAAGAGATATATGCGATATATATTCATGAAGAGAGAGACGTGAAGTTAGCTCCCCTACATACATGCATTATATGAAGAAGGGATGACAAGCCCTAACTCACATAACGCATAATATGCAATGCATAAGAGGAGATGTGAAGCTCCCCCTACACACGTGTATCGCATAAAGAAGAGTTGTCAAGCTCCTCATATAAGATACACTCAACATGAATCTATATGTAGAAGAGATGTTAAGCTCCCCTTGCATATAGGCAATACATATCAAAACATTTTTAAATCAAATTTGGATAATTACTTAAAACAAATTTTAAAATTTACTCAAGATAATAAAACACATTTTGAGATATCTTTGTAAATAAAATTTTAAGATACCAATTGTAACTAAACAATACAATTTTGAATTTTTTAACAAATCAAATTGAGATATCACAAGATCTTGATACCATATGAAATAGGAAATTTGTGATACCAATTGAAATTGAAACATTTTACCAATTGAAATACATGATAAATTTTTGATACTACCAATTGAAATTGAAATACTTGTACATTTTTGATATCAATGAAAGAAAACATTTTATATTTTGATATCAATAGAAATATATGGTAAATTTTTTTTTATACCAAATAGGTAAAACATATTGATACCAAATGAAATTTAAATCCAATTGGAAATTGAAACATATTGATACCAATTGAAGTATATTGAAATATATTGTAAATTTTGATATCAATAAGAATACTAATGAAAATAATGCATAAGCTTGTTAAAATACCAATTGAGATACCAATTGAAAATTAAGATTTGAATTAAGCTTAGCATAAACATACTTTGTGCTTTAAATATGTAAATATCTTGTAAATCAAGCACAAACAAATCATATATATGTATGAAAATGAAAATTCCAATAGAAATTGATATTATTTGAAATTTAAAACATACATATATAGAAAATAAAATATGAGTATACAAAATATGTCAATTGTTATACCAATTGAAACTATGATGTGAAATTAGTGTATAACTCATAAAAATCCACCCTTTTCATGCACATGATAAAAGATATTGAATTTGAGCATACAAGGTATGGTCTCCCATCCGTACGCGCTTAGGGGTTGGTAGGGGTTTTCAAAAATAGGAGTTTAAAAATATTTTAGCATTGAAAACACTACCAAATGAAGAATACATACCTAGTTAAGAATAATTTTTGAAAAACTAGTTAAAGATCCTTCAAATATGAAATCAAATCATATGAGTCCATGAAGCATGCAAAAAACACAAGAATTGACACTCGAAATCTATAAGGCTAAAAATATCTCATGAAAATAATGTTATGAGTAAACAAATGAAATGAGAGTGTACCATACTCATGTGAGTAGCATTTTCATGAAACTAAGCAATAAAACTCAAAAACATCAAATATAAGAAAAACATGAAAATTTATTTTATCAAAAATAAAGATTTTTTTTTCATTTAAAAACAATCTTCAAGGTATGTGTATGATTTA
The DNA here is from genome assembly GCA_038442645.1 of Agave tequilana. Classification (NCBI taxonomy): domain Eukaryota; kingdom Viridiplantae; phylum Streptophyta; class Magnoliopsida; order Asparagales; family Asparagaceae; genus Agave; species Agave tequilana. The sequence continues at coordinate 45,037 of JAVJIF010003574.1, forward strand.
TCCAAAGCTAACAATATGCATACATATCCCAAACATAAAAAGAGTTCATAATATACATTGCATGAAAGGCAAATGACTCAGGGGGCATACATGTATATTTATTAGTTTTGAACAAAAATAGCATATACATGAAGTAAAACATGTAAATAGGCAAAACAAGTGTAAATAAGGAAATCATCAAAACTAGGCTATACATTTGTATGTAGTGAGTACAAATGAGCAATGAAGTGCAAACATATATGAATCAAATTGTTGCTCACTACTTGTACAAGTATATGAAAGTACACCTAGAGGGGGGGTGAATTGGTGTACGGCTAATCTAAGAACAATAATGTGAAAATTAAAAACTTAAAGCAACACACTTAGTGTAACCTACGAGTGTAGCCGAATTCCCGGTGAAGGGCTCTGGACTAACTCCTCTTGATTCCTCTGAATAAGAGTTGAGGTGCTATATGAAGCTCTCGTAGTTAAACACAAGTGAGGCACACACACAATCAATACCAAGCATGTATATATGAATGATCAATATGAATCAATGCAAGGCACAATATAATAGAGAGAAAGTTAGAGAAAGTGGATCAATCGCAAACACACGGATATGTTTCGAGGTTCGAGCACACAGCTCTACGTCCCCGCCTTCACAAAGAAGGATTTCCACTAACTTGTCCACACAGGACTCCCACACAGGGAACCTCCACTGAGGATTTGGGGCAATTACAATTGGGAGTACACAACTCCTCTCTCAACCAATACAACCTCTCACTAGAGGCAAGGCACAACAAACACAAAATCCACCTCACACAAGAGGGGTAGGCACTTAGCCAACACAAATCAATCACCTCACACTTGAGAGATTCCAACACAATCTCCACCTCTCACTAGAGGGAGCTAAACACAATCTCCACCTCTCACTAGAGGGAGCCACACACCACTTCCACAATCACCTCACAATAGAGGGATACCAACTCAATCTCTCACTAGAGGGATATCACAATGATGGAAGTTTACAACTTGGTGGTCTATCTCAACCACAAATCAATTTTTTCACAAAGATAAAGATCCTATAGATAGGATAGAAAGATAGCTCAAGTGTGGAAAATAAAGAGTTTGAAAATCAAAAACTCAAAGAAAAACTCTAGGGAAAAACTCTACATAGAATTGAAAATGAAGATCAAACCAATTCCCAAGACTTTTCTTTTCTTTGAATTTTCCAACCCCTTTTAAAACAAAATAAAGATCAAATCTTTCAAGCTCTAAAACTCTTTTGAAACTAGTAATAAAACACTGGAGATGATGTAAATTTGCTCTCTAAAAATCCTTCTTAAAAACCATCTCCAATTGGGTATAAATAGCCCATTTGGAAATCTGCCCGTTGGCAGCTGACAAGGGCAAATTTGCCCTTCCGGTCGACTGGCCGGTCGACCGGCCAACGGTCAAAAAAATGATTATCGAGCCCTCCGGTCGACCGCACGGTCGACCGTGCCAGATCCAGAGAGGAACGGCTCTCTGGCCGGTCGACCGCCCGTCGACCGAGGCTGGAAACAGAGAGCAGAGCCTCTGCCCGGTCGACCGCCCGGTCGACCGGAGGCTTTCCAGAGAGCAGAGCTCTCTGGCGGTCGACCGACCCAGTCGACCGGCCTCCCCAGCAAGGCAGCGTGCACGTTCTGTGCACGTCGGTCGACCGGCCCGGTCGACCGCTCACTGCTACGGTCGACCGTCCGGTCGACCGGCAGCCTGCCTGTCTGACTAATTAGGGTCTTAAAAACTTGGGTTTTTATTATCAAATAAATCCCATAAAATCTCTAAAAATTCACAAAAATAAGTTCTTATATTATTTTTGAAATACAAACATGTGTGAAAAAATTCAACACATATTTCAAACTATTTGAACCATTTTTGTGACTTGGAAAATTTGCCGAAAACCAAAACTGTATTTTCAAAACTTGGATTTTTGAAATGGAAATCCGATTTTTCCAAATCACATGTAAATACAAAAACATGATATTGAAACAACATTGAAGCATATAGTATATGGATAGAATCCAATATACATGAAAGATATATATATCAACGTTTTTGACATTAAATCTGAAAATATGTTTTGTTTAAATACAAAACTCCAAACTCATGAAATAGACTATCAAACTAAGTTTGTTTAGATAGTTGAAGCATAAATGTATATAGAACAAATCTAATATACATTAAACCATGTAAACTTGTTTTGATTCTATCTATACATGAAAACCAAGATCGGTTAAACCGAAAACCAAAAACCAAAACATGAAACGTGTGTGTGTTGTGAACTTGAGCATATCACACTATCTAATCTTTAACAATGGATCTAAACTAACTATTCTAAAACAAACCGAAGTCTTCTTGTAGAGCGTCGTCTCCAAGTCGACTCGATCCAAATGCGATCCAACGAGTTTAACTCCAACGAGTGCTAGATATGAACTTGACGCTCGGGCTCTTGAATCACCATGTGAAAACTCCAAAAACACCTTTGTTGAAGCTAATAACCTACTAATATCTTGATCAAATATCTGAAACTAAATATCACAAGATTATTAGTAAACTATAACTACATAAGTTAATCATCATCAAAACTAGAGTGGAAGGCCTCTGGGCCAACAATCTCCCCCTTTTTGATGATGACAAAACTCATGGAGTTATATATGCATGGATTAAAGTTAAGCTTCAAAGAAGCTCCCCCTTAACTCATGCATAGCAATAAACAATAAAAATATGCTATAAATTCTATCAAACTAAACATGCTTTTGATACCAAATATTAAAATAAACATGCTCTTGATACCAATAAAAATTCTTAAAAAATGTTGCTCTTAATACCAATAAAAAAAACTTCAATAAGAACTCTTGATACCAAAAAAAAAACAATATCAAAACATGTTCTTGATACCAATAAAAACAACAAAACAATATGCTTTATTTCTTTTAAATAAACATGCATATATACTAAAATACTTCTCTCCCTTTTTGTCAATCATCAACAAAGAGGTTAAAGTAAACAATAAAACAATGTTCTCCCCCTTTTTTCTGAAACAAAAATCAACAAGGGGTGAAATCAAATCAAAACATTATGATACCAATTGAAAAAAAATATATCAATTTAGTGCAAAGGTATATATAGAAACATCATGATATCAAATGATGACACCAATTGAAAATAAACTAAACATTTTGAAGATACCAAAATTTTGATACCAAATTGAAAGATATAAACATATAGTCAATCTTGATACCAAATGAAAATATTTTACATTTTTCATACCAATATGAAAAACATAAACCAATCTTTTTGGTTAAACATTAAACTCATTTTGCAATAAAGATACCAAATATAGGATAATGTCAATTTAATATTTTTGATACCAATATTGAAATGAAACATATATCAATGAAAATAATTTTCATTAGGAGCGTATATACCAAATAAAAATCAATATCATTTTTAATTATTTTCCATCATAAAGTGTGGGAGTAAAAATACCAATCGTAAACAAAACCAATTGAAAGGTAAAAACATGAATTTTCTCCTCTTTATGAAATACCAAACAAAATGATACATAAGCTTGTATATGATACCAATTAAAAAATAATCAATTGAAATATAATTGTCATTTAAGGAATCAAGCTTAGCATAATCAAAACATATATATATATATATATATATATATATATATATATAATATATATATAATATATATATATATATATATATATATATATATGTATGAAAAATTAAATACCAATCAAAATTGATACTATTTGAAGTTTAAGCATACATATATAAAAACATATATGAGTATACAAAATAAATGTCAATAGTGATACCAATTGAAAAGATACAATGATATCAATTGAAACTATAATGAGAATCAAGTGTATAACTCATACTTCCTACCACCCATTCATGCACATGTTTTAAATAGATTTTCAATAATGAGCATACAAGGCATGATCGCCCAACCAACCGCCCTTAAATGGGTAGGGGTTTTCAAAAATAAGTTTGAAAATAACATAACACGTTTGAAAACTCTACCATACGAAGAATACGAACTAGTTATATGAAAAAAAAAAATTTGAAAACTAGTACGAAATCCTTTAAGCAAGGAATAAAACAAGAATATATTCTATAAAATATGAAAATCACCAAACCAATGTCACTCAAAATCTATATAGCACATATAATACTCATGAAAACAAAATCATGAGAAAACATCAAGTAATATGAGTGTACAAGTTTTGTGAAAAACATAATCATGAAAATAGGCAATTAGGCTCAATAAGAAATTCCTTAAAACATGAAAAACATGAAGATCTAATTTTCATCAAATTAATTTAATCTTCAAGGCATATGTATGTTTTGTACAAACTAGAGTATACATACATATCCAAACATGAATGAGTCCACAAAAGTATATGCATGAAGGCAAGTGGCTCAAGGATGTATATGTATAGCTAATAGTTTAGACAAAATGATATATACATGAAGATTAAACATAAACATGAAAATATGCACAAAAATATGGAATACAAGTTAAAATGTATGAATCATCAAAACTAGGCTATACTAGTACACCTAATAAGTATAAATGAGCATTTAAGCACAAACATATAAAAATCTATTTGTGGCTCACTAGTTGTATAAGTATATATCCAAGTTTTAATGAAAATTAACATCTAAACATGTAGTCAAACCATGAGCATAGAAATCAAAACAAAACTCATGTGATCATTATGGTAAATGCCCATGGATTAGAGCTATGATATACATAATAACTAAACTATGGAGAGAACACAAAATATGGGTCCATATAAACATGGGTGATCTCAAATGCTATACATGTATGTCAATAGTCTAATAAGCATGGCATATGGCATAATGAGCATTAAAATAAGACATGCTATAAATGAATGATCTAAAAGCATGCAAACATAAATGAGGAGTAAGAGATAGTTACCAAAACTATGAGGGCAACTCTCCATGTCCCCAAACCAAGGTGGTCCTCCCACCAAACTCCCCTTAATAGTGATGCATCCAAATAGTCCTCTTTAAGCTCGGAACGCATCCACCTTAAGGCACTATCACTCTTACGTCATGTGAGAGCCCACACCTACATCAAATAAAATAGGAGTGGTCTTCGGTACCCAAACTCTTTTGGGTCCATAGGGGTTAGTTCCTTTCCTAACCCAAACAAACTTATTTGCTAAATTAGAATCATGTATCCTATCATAACGAAATTTAGTAAGGTGGCCCTTACGTCCACAATGTGTACAAGTGTACACATGAGCATACAAAGTGTTATAAGTGTGGCCGTGAGGAGCATGTGTATGTCGTGGTTTGTGTGCATGCATGGAAGGAACTTGTTTCTTTCGAAACATAGATTCCAAACGTGAGTGGTTCATGGCACAATGGCTTAAAGTGGAGCCAAACAATCAACACTCTTCTTAAGCATAGATATATCATTTTCAATGTTAGAAGAAGTGGAGCATGCAATAGGTGAGCTAGAATGTGAAGCTACACTAGCATGGCAAACATGTGTGTCTAAATCCTTTTTCAAAGAAATGTTTTTATTTAAGCAAACTTCTAAATCTTTTGAAATCAAATCAATTTTGTTTTTCAAAGAAACATTTTCTTTTACAACAAAATCAAGTTTTGAAGTTAAGATCTCATTTTTCTTCAAAACCTTTTCACAATCATTTTTATTTTTCAAAATTTCATTTTCTTTTAGAGCAAGGTCAAGTTTGGATTTCAGTGAATCCCTTTCATTAGAAATCTTCACTTTCTCTTGCAAAACCAAATCTAGTTTTGAACACAAATCCTTATTTTCTTTGTTAAGTCCAAAACTCTTCTTTTTCAAAAGATTATATTTTTCTAATAATTTTTCACAAACAATTGAAAGTTCTTCATTCAAAGCATTGGCATCAATATAATCATTACTAGAAGAACTAGCATCATCATCATCTAATTGAGTTTCCGAGTTTACCTCAAGGGAGTCATTCCCTTGGACTATGTAACAATGTTGCTCGGATTCTCCATTAGATTCATTCTCCATTATGTTGGGCGTTTGAAGCTCGGGAGAGATCAACATGTTCCACACTGTAAAGGCGGAATCACATTTAGAAACCATAGAAAGATATTCTTTATTAAGCGTGCTTCTAAGTGCCTCAATGGCTTGTGCATTGGCCTCTATATGCTTGCTATTACCAAGATAGGATTTGTTAGTAGAGGCAAGGAAAACATGCAAGCCTAGGTTTTTAGATACATACTCATCCTAAATTTTCACATGTCAATGTTGGAAACATCATACATGGGAGGGGTCAAGCAATCCATGAGTGTGTGTAAACAATATGTGCGCAACAGCAAATGATAGATTAGAAAAATCAAGATCACACTCCTAGGTGGTTAAACCAAATATCAGGAGCGTAGGCTCTGATACCAATTGAAACTACACCTAGAGGGGAAGTGAATAGGTGTACGGCTAATCTATGAACAATAATGCGAAAATTAAAAACTTAAAGCAACACACTTAGTGTAACCTACGAGTGTAGCCGAATTCCCGGTGAAGGGCTTTGGACTAACTCCTCTTGATTCCTCTGAATAAAGTTGAGGTGCTATATGAAGCTCTCGTGGTTAAACACAAGTGAGGCACATACACAATCAATACCAAGCATGTATATATGAATGATCAATATGAATCAATGCAAGGCACAATATAATAGAGAGAGAGTTAGAGAAAGTGGATCAATCGCAAACACACGGATATGTTTCAAGGTTCGAGTACACAGCTCTACGTCCCCACCTTCACACAGAAGGATTTCCACTAACTTGTCCATACAGGACTCCCACACAGGGAACCTCCACTGAGGATTTGGGGCAATTACAATTGGGAGTACATAACTCCTCTCTCAACCAATACAACCTCTCACTAGAGGCAAGGCACAACCAACACAAAATCTACCTCACACAAGAGGGGTAGGCACTTAGCCAACATAAATCAATCACATCACACTTGAGGGATTCCAACACAATCTCCACCTCTCACTAGAGGGAGCCACACACCACTTCCACAATCACCTCACAATAGAGGGATACCAACTCAATCACCTCTCACTAGAGGGATATCACAATGATGGAAGTTTACAACTTGGTGGTCTATCTCAACCACAAACCAATTTTTCCACAAAGATAAAGATCCTATAGATAGTGTTTGCCCAATGGCCTTCCACTCTAGTTTTGATGATGATCAACACTCATGTAGTTATGTTTACTAATATTCTTGTGTTTCTAAGTTTCAGATCATTAACATGATATTAGTTGGTGATTAGCTTCAACAAGAGGTGTTTGGAAGCTTTCCATGTTGATTCCGGTGCCAAAGCTTAAAGATCATACCTTTACACTTGGAGGATCACGCGTTTGGGATCGAGTCTACTTGAAGATGAAGATCGTCAAGAAGACTTAGGTATCCTAGTTTAGATAGAGTTTTAGATCCATTTGTAAAGCTTAGTTTAGTTGATATGCTCAAGTGAACACAAAACACACACGTTTCATGATTTGGTTTTTTAGTTTTCATGAATAATAGATCAAACAAGTTTACTTTATACCTATGTATATTAGATATGGTCTAGATATACATACATGCTTTAAACTTGCTAGACAAACTTATTTTGACTATCCTATTCATGTTTTGGAAAAATCAAGTTTGACAAAATACAAGGTTTTGTTTTTGATAAAATTTGCAAGACTCAAAATGAATTGATATGTTGATATATTGTCTTGAAATTTTTATCACATGTTTATGTTTTAACATAAAATGATAAACAAGTTTTATGGAATTTTCAGAAATGATAAAAGTTTTTATAAAATATTTTTCCCAAAATTTTCTGACCCTGTTTTGTGCTGACAGGCTGGTCGGTCGACCGTGACGGTCGACCGTACCAAGGGCCGGTCGACCGTTGCGGTCGACCGACGTGCACAGACGTGCACGTCTGTTAGGCACAGACACGGTCGACCGGGACGGTCGACCGAGTTGAGAGCTCTGCTATCGGGTTTTCTCGGTCGACCGGGCCGGTCGACCGCAGTTGCCCAACGGTCATAATTCTGACCGTTGGCGGTCGACCGGACCAGTCGACCGGCAGTCTGTCAGACTGCCAGCTCAGCCTAACGGCTAGTTTTGTATAGGGGCTATATAAACCCCATCTCTTTGGGATTTTAGCCAAGTTTTCTAAGAGAAAAATTTCCAGTTTTCTGAAGTGTTTAAAAGAGTTTTTCAAAAGAGTTTTTAGTGCTAAAAGGATTTATTCTTTTGTTTTAGGTTTTTGGAAAAATCAAAGATATTGGGAGATTTTCTTGTTCTTCATTTCTATCATTTACAAAGGATTTTCCCAGTATTTTTCTTTGATTTCTTGATTTCCAAACACTTAGTTTTCCACACTTGAGCTATCACCTATCCTAATCTATTTAGGATCTTGTTTTTGTGGGAAAAGAAAAAGGAAAGAGGTTTGTGGTTGAGATATACCACTTGTTGTAAACCCTTGATTTCTTGAGTTGCTCCCTCTTGGGTAGAGGTGGAGAGTGTTGTATTGGGTTGTTGGTTTGGATCCCTCTTAGGTAGAGGTGATTGAGTTTGGTTGTAGACCTCTTCGGTAGAGGTGTTGGTTGTTGTATTTGGCTACGGGCCTAACCCCTCGGTTGTGAGGAGGTTGTTGTTTGAGAGAGGAGTTGGTACTCCTAGATTTGTAAGAAATCCTCTTCGGTAGAGGTTCCCTCGGTGGGAGTTGAGATAGTGGAAATCCTACACGGTGGTGTAGGCGGGGATGTAGAGCAAGGTGCTCGAACCTCGAAACAAATCTCGGTGTTTGCGATTGCTCCCATTGTCTCTCTAACTCTCTCTCATTTACTTTGTGCAAAGCATCATACTTCATATCATATCATATTTGCTTGTGTTGAGCATTGATTCATTCATATCTTATACATTGCTTGTGTTGCCTTGCATCTTTTATATTGCAATTCATTCTTATATGCTTGGCTTGATTATGTGTATTTCATATTGCTTGGATTGCTTGTGTGTGTGTGCCTAACTTATACTCATCCAACAAGAGCTTCACATAGCACCTCAACCCATTTCAAGGGGAATCAAGGGGAGTTAGTCCAGAGCCTCGCAAGGAGAATTCGGCTACACTTGTTGTATTGTATTAGTTTGTGCATAATTTGCATTAGCTTCCGCATTTAGCGCACTTAGTTTGCATTTAGTTTCTTAGATTAGCACTTACACCTATTCACCCCCCTCTAGGTGTTTTTCAATTGGTATCAGAGCTAGTGCTCCTGATACTTAGGCTTAACATCCTAGGAGTGATCCATTTGCTTGCTAATCTCATTTGCATTTGTTTGTTTGCACATTCATATATAGTTTACCATGGACTTCATGACCCCTCCTAGCTTTGACCCTTCCAACATTGATGTTTGGAAGTATAGGATGTCCATGTACCTAAAGACCCTAGGTTTGCATGTCTTCCTTGCCGCCACCAAGAGATGTTATCTTGGTGATGGTAATCATCTAGGGGCCAATGCACAAGCCCTAGAGGCCATTAGAAGCACTCTTCCTAAAGATTATCTCTTATGTGTTTCTAACTTTGATTCCGCCTTTGCAGTGTGGAACAAATTGACAACCACCACCACCTCGGAGCTTCAAGTTCAAATTCAAGAAGAGGAATCTAGTGGAGAATCCGATCCACAATGCTTCATGGTCCAAGGGAATGACTCCCTTGAGGTACATTCGGAATCCCACCTAGATAGTGATTATGATGCTAGTTCTTCATGTGATGATATTGTTGATCCCCATGCTTTGAATGAAGAACTATCTATTATTTGTGAAAAACTAATTGAAAAATATAAGATTTTGAAAAAGAAAAGTCTAGAAATTGAAAAAGAAAATAAGTGTTTGCATTCTAGACTTGATTGTGTTTTGCAAGAAAAGGTTGAGGTCTATAATGAAAGGGATTCATTGAGATCTCAATTGGATCTTGCACTTAAAGAAAATAACTTTTTGAAAAAATAAAATGATTGCCATGTTCTTTTGAAGAAAAATGAAAACTTGTCTTCAAAAGTTGATTTTGTTTTAAAAGAAAATGATTCTTTGAAAATTAAGATTGCTTCAATTTCTAAAGATTTGGATGCATGTTTAAAGAAAAATGAATTTTTACAAAATAAGATTGATGCACATTTTTGCCATGCTAGTGTAGCTTCTTCATCTAGTCTACCTAATGCATGTACCTCTTCTTCTAGGATTAATGATGATATTTGTATGTTAAAGAAGAGAGTAGATTGTTTGGGCTCCACTATGAGCCAATGTGCCATGAACCACACACGCTTGGAACCTTGGTTCGAAAGAAACAAGTTCCATCCTTTATGCATGCACACCCATCACGGCATACACATGCTTCACACGGACACCATCAACACAAGTATGCTCATGTGTACACATGTACACATTGTGGCCGAAAAGGTCATCTTGCTAAATTTTGCTATGATCGTTTACATGTTGAAAATTTAGCCAAGAAATTTGTTTGGGTTAGAGAAGGGACTAACCCCCATGGACCCAACAAGAAGGTATGGGTACCAAAGACCACCCCTCCTATTGTTTTTGATGTAGGTGTGGGCTCTCACATGACGTGAGAGTGATGACACCTTGGAGTGGATGCGTTCCGGACTTAAAGGAAATCTATTGGATGCATCACTTTCAAGGGAAGAGATGGTGGAGAGGACCACCAAGTTTTGGAGACAAGGAGAGTTGCCCTCTAGGTTTTGGTAACAATTCCTAACTCCGTATTATTTATTACATGCTTTTAATATTCTTTGTTTGTAGCATGTTTTTGATGTCTATGGATTAGTATGTTCATTCTATGTTTATTAGATCCTTGACATACATATATAGTATTTGAGACACACATGCTTATATGAACCCATAATTAGTGTTCTCACTTTTGTTTGAGCTATAATGTACATCATGAATCTAATACATGTGAATTCACATAATAATCATGTATTTGTTTTATCATGATGATTTTTATATTGTGTTTTAATGCTTAATGTCTTGAATATTTGTTTAAGTGTTAGTTTTCATTAAGACTAGGTATATACTTGTACATATAGTGGGCCACAAATAAATTTATATATGTTTGGGCTTGATTGCTTATTTGAACCCATTAGATGTGCTAGTATAGTCTAGTTTTGATGATTCACACATTTTAACATGTATTCTATTTTTGGATTTGTTTTATGAGTTTTCACTTCATGTATATGTTTGTATTGCCAAACTTTAAGATATACATGTATACCCCTTGAGTCATTTGCCTTTCATGCAAATATATATATATGGACTCAATTGTGTTTAGGGATATGTATGTATACTTCATGTTTGACAATTCATACATATACCTTGAAATGACATTTGTTTTAATGAAAGATTTAGTTTTTTTTTCATGTTTCATGTATTTATGTTTAACTTCATGTATATGTCTATCTAGTTCAAACTAATCTTATACATATACATCTTTTTGAGCCACGTGCCTTCATGAATATACATTTAGTGGACTCGTTGAGTTTTGGATATGTATGTATATTTTAGCTTGTATTAGACATACATATGCCTTGAAAATTAGATAGTTTTGATGATTTCGTGTTTTAAGGAATAATTGAGCTTATTGCCTAATTTTCATGATTATGATCTTCATATTTTATTTTACACTCACATTTATTGCTTGCTCATGTTTTGTTTTCATGAGTCTTATTTATGCCTAATTGAACTTGAGTGTTTGATATGATGTGGATTCCATGTTTATGAAAATCAATTTTGTTTTATTCCTTGCTTGAAGGATTTCGTACTAGTTAACAAATTTTTTCATTTAACTAGTTGCGATATTCTTCATATGGTAGAGATTTTCAAACAAAACTAAATTTTCAAATCTATTTTTGAAAACCCCTACCTTCTAAGGGAGGTAGGATGGGATATCATGTTCATGTATGCCCTAAATTGAAAATCTTTAAACTTGAATTATGATTGGGTGGTAGATAATATGATGTATACACTTGAACTTATTGCTATGTCATTGGTATCATTGAACTCTTTCAATTGGTATCATTTTGATCTTCTTGTATACTCATATATGTTTTGTATGTATGTATGCTTTAAATTTCAAGTATATCAATTTCTATTGGTATCTAAATTTTCATACACATATGTTTTATTTGTGTTCAAAAAAATCACAAATTTAGTTTTTGTTTACTCAAGCTCTAGCATGACCCAACACCTTGAGTTTCAATTTTGTTTAAATTGATTACTTTTAAATTGTTATCAAGACTATGCATGACTTTAGTTTGTATTTCATAAAGGGGAGAAAATTTGATTTTGTATTTCAATTGGTATTTGTACTCCCACTCTTTATGATTAAAAGTTGTTATTTTAAACATATGATGATTTTGTATTTGATCTTCTTGTTTATATGTTTTTAAAATGAACAATTCTTACTATTGGTATCAATGTCTCTATGTAAAATCTTTTCAATTGGTTAAACATAACAAATTTTGAATACATTTAGTATCAAGATTCATGTTTTAGGAATTCAAGATTTATGTTTAATTACAATGGTATCTCAAAATGTTGTTTAAAGAAAATATTCAAAGTTTTAATTTGTATTTCCTATATGCAAGGAGAGCTTAACATCTCTCTTACATATAGATTCATGTTGAGTGTATTGTGTATTGAAGAGCTTCACATCTCTTCTTTATGTGGTACACGTGTGTAGGGGGAGCTTCACATCTCCTCTTATTCATTACATAATGTGTGTTATGTGAATTAGGGCTTAACTTCCCTCCTTCATGTAATGCATATGTGTAGGGAAGCTAACTTAGCGTCTTCCTCTTCATGAATGTATATAGCATATAACACTTATTATCCTTGTTTATTTTCTTTGGTATCAAGATGCTTCATTGACATATTTTCTATTGATATCATGTTTTTAAAGTCACCCCTTATTGACTTTGTTTTTGTTTTGGACAAAAAGGGGGAGAACATTGTCTTTTATTGTTTATTTGACATAAAGGGAAAGAAAGATTTTTACCCCTCGTTTTATTTATGGTTTTGATTACCCCTTGTTGATGATTGACAAAAAGGGGAGAAAGATTTATGAAGTTTTATATGCATGCTTATGTTTATGCATATATATTATGTTTAATCTCAAGAATACTAAGTTTAATTGATTTATAGAGTTTGCTTTGTAATTGGTATCTAGAGCTTATTTTGTTTTGAATATTCCATTTGATATCTAGAACCATTTATTGTTTATGCATATGCATGTTTCATGTTTAATATTCATTGCATATATTTATTGTTTATCCCTATGCATGAGTTAAGGGGGAGCTTCCTTGAAGCTTATCTTTAATCCATGCATATATAACTCCATGAGTTTTGTCATCATCAAAAAGGGGGAGATTGTTGGCCCAATGGCCTTCCACTCTAGTTTTGATGATGATCAACACTCATGTAGTTATGTTTACTAATATTCTTGTGTTTCTAAGTTTCAGATCATTAACAGGATATTAGTTGGTGATTAGCTTCAACAAGAGGTGTTTGGAAGCTTTCCATGTTGATTCAGGTGCCAAAGCGTAAAGATCATACCTTTACACTTGGAGGATCACGCGTTTGGGATCGAGTCTACTTGAAGATGAAGATCGTCAAGAAGACTTAGGTATCCTAGTTTAGATAGAGTTTTAGATCCATTTGTAAAGCTTATTTAGTTGATATGCTCAAGTGAACACAAAACACACACGTTTCATGATTTTTTTTTGGTTTTCATGAATAATAGATCAAAACAAGTTTACTTTATACCTATGTATATTAGATATGGTCTAGATATACATACATGCTTTAAACTTGCTAGACAAACTTATTTTGACTATCCTATTCATGTTTTGGAAAAATCAAGTTTGACAAAATACAAGGTTTTGTTTTTGATAAAATTTGCAAGACTCAAAAATGAATTGATATGTTGATATATTGTCTTGAAATTTTTATCACATGTTTATGTTTTAACATAAAATGATAAAACAAGTTTTATGGAATTTTCAGAAATGATAAAAAGTTTTTATAAAATATTTTTCCCAAAATTTTCTGACCTTGTTTTGTGCTGACAGGCTGGTCGGTCGACCGTGACGGTCGACCGCACCAAGGGCCGGTCGACCGTTGCGGTCGACCGACGTGCACGGACGTGCACGTCTGTTAGGCACAGACACGGTCGACCGGGACGGTCGACCGAGTTGAGAGCTCTGCTCCCGGGTTTTCTCGGTCGACCGCAGTTGCCCAACGGTCATAATTCTAACCGTTGGCGGTCGACCGGACCGGTCGACCGGCAGTCGGTCAGACTGCCAGCTCAGCCTAACGGCTAGTTTTGTATAGGGGCTATATAAACCCCATCTCTTTGGGGATTTTAGCCAAGTTTTCTAAGAGAAAATTTTCCAGTTTTCTGAAGTGTTTAAAAGAGTTTTTCAAAAGAGTTTTTAGTGCTAAAAGGATTTATTCTTTTTGTTTTAGGTTTTTGGAAAAATCAAAGATATTGGGAGATTTATCTTGTTCTTCATTTCTATCATTTACAAAGGATTTTCCCAAGTATTTTTCTTTGATTTCTTGATTTCCAAACACCTAGTTTTCCACACTTGAGCTATCACCTATCCTAATCTATTTAGGATCTTGTTTTTATGGAAAAAGAAAAAGGAAAGAGGTTTGTGGTTGAGATATACCACTTGTTGTAAACCCTTGATTTCTTGAGTTGCTCCCTCTTGGGTAGAGGTGGAGAGTGTTGTATTGGGTTGTTGGTTTGGATCCCTCTTAGGTAGAGGTGATTGAGTTTGGTTGTAGACCTCTTCGGTAGAGGTGTTGGTTGTTGTATTTGGCTACGGGCCTAACCCCTCGGTTGTGAGGAGGTTGTTGTTTGAGAGAGGAGTTTGGTACTCCTAAATTTGTAAGAAATCCTCTTCGGTAGAGGTTCCCTCGGTGGGAGTTGAGATAGTGGAAATCCTACACGGTGGTGTAGGCGGGGATGTAGAGCAAGGTGCTCGAACCTCGAAACAAATCTCGGTGTTTGCGATTGCTCCCATTGTCTCTCTAACTCTCTCTCATTTACTTTGTGCAAAGCATCATACTTCATATCATATCATATTTGCTTGTGTTGAGTATTGATTCATTCATATCTTATACATTGCTTGTGTTGCCTTGCATCTTTTATATTGCAATTCATTCTTATATGCTTGGCTTGATTGTGTGTATTTCATATTGCTTGGATTGCTTGTGTGTGTGTGCCTAACTTATACTCATCCAACAAGAGCTTCACATAGCACCTCAACCCATTTCAAGGGGAATCAAGGGGAGTTAGTCCAGAGCCTCGCAAGGGGAATTCGGCTACACTTGTTGTATTGTATTAGTTTATGCATAATTTGCATTAGCTTCCGCATTTAGCGCACTTAGTTTGCATTTAGTTTCTTAGATTAGCACTTACACCTATTCACCCCCCCTCTAGGTATTTTTCAGATAGGATAGCAAGATAGCTCAAGTGTGGAAAACAAAGAGTTTGGAAATCAAAAACTCAAAGAAAAACTCTAGGGAAAAACTCTAGATAGAATTGAAAATGAAGATCAAATCAATTCCCAAAGACTTTTCTTTTCTTTGAATTTTCCAACCCCTTTTAAAACAAAATAAAGATCAAATCTTTAAAGCTCTAAAACTCTTTTGAAACTTTTAATAAAACACTTGAGATGATGTAAATTTTGCTCTCTAAAAATCCTTCTTAAAAACCATCTCCAAATGGGGTATAAGTAGCCCATTTGAAAATCTGCCCGTTGGCAACTGACAAGGGCAATTTGCCCTTCCGGTCGACAGGCCGGTCGACCGGCCAACGGTCAAAAAAATGACCGTTGAGCCCTCCGGTCGACCGTACGGTCGACCGTGCCAGATCCAGAGAGCAACGGCTCTCTGGCCGGTTGACCGCCCGGTCGACCGAGGCTGGAAACAGAGAGAAGAGCTCTCTGCCCGGTGACCGCCCGGTCGACCGGAGGCTTTTCAGAGAGCAAAGCTCTCTGGCGGTCGACCGACCCGGTCGACCGGCCTCCGTAGTAAGGCAGCGTGTACATTCTATGCACGTCAGTCGACCGGCCCAATCGACCGCTCACTGCTACTGTGGACCATCCCGGTCGACCGGCAGCCTGCCTGTCTGACTAATTAGGGTCTTAAAAACTTGGGTTTTTATTATCAAATAAATCCCATAAAATCTCTAAAAATTCACAAAAATAAGTTCTTATATTATTTTTGAAATAAACATGTGTGAAAAAATTCAACACATATTTCAAACTATTTGAACCATTTTTGTGACTTGGAAAATTTGCTGAAAACCAAAATCTGTATTTTCCAAAATTTGAATTTTTGAAATGGAAATCTGATTTTTTCAAAACACATGTAAATACAAAAACATGATATCGAAACAACATTGAAGCATATAGTATATGGATAGAATCCAATATACATGAAAGATATATATATATCAATGTTTTTGACATTAAATCCGAAAATATGTTTTGTTTAAATACAAAACTCCAAACTCATGAAATAGACTATCAAACTAAGTTTGTTTAGATGGTTAAAGCATAGATGTATATAGAATAAATCTAATATATATTAAACCATGTAAACTTGTTTTGATTCTATCTATTCATGAAAACCAAGATCGGTTAAACCGAAAACCAAAACCCAAAACATGAAACGTGTGTGTGTTGTGAACTTGAGCATATCACACTATCTAATCTTTAACAATAGATCTAAACTAACTATTCTAAAATAAACCGAAGTCTTCTTGTAGAGCGCCATCTCCAAGTCGACTCGATCCAAACGCGATCCAACGAGCTTGACTCCAACGAGTGCTACATATGAACTTTACGCTCGGGCTCTTGAATCACCATGTGAAAGCTCCAAAAACACCTTTGTTGAAGCTAATCACCTACTAATATCTTGATCAAATATCTGAAACTAAATATCACAAGATTATTAGTAAATTATAACTACATGAGTTAATCATCATCAAAACTAGAGTGGAAGGCCTCTTGGCCAACAGTATATACACAAGTTTTGGCAAAAACTACATCTAAACTAGTATTTACCACATGAAGCATAAAACACAAAACATGCTTATTTTAACAAATACTAAAACATGCTAAAAATCATCAATTATAAAAGCATGTAAATAAAATAGGAGTTTAGAGATAGTTACCAAAACATAAGAACTATACTCTAAATCTCCAAAACATGGTGGTCGTCCCATCAAACCTCCTTGATAGTGGTGTATCAAATGTATGTCCATCAAGTCCATGCATCCACCACCAAGGCACCAAATCTCTCACGTTTTGTGAGAGCCCGCACCTACATCAAATACAAAAGGTAAGGGCTTTGGTACCCATTTTCTTTTGGGTCCATGAGGGTTAGCATTATAAAGAACCCAAACATTCTTGTTAGCAAAATTTGAAGAATTTATTCTATCATAAAAAAATTTTGCTAAATGGCCTTTGCGGCCGCAATGTGTACACTTGTACACTCTATGATGCATATGTGTGTGTGAGTGATCATGAGGTGCAAAGTGTGCATATGCATGTTGTAGGTGATATGCATGAACATGTGAAGCTTGTTTCTTTGAAAACAAGGTTTTCAATCTAGAATAGTTAAATGCACATTTGCTTAAAGTTGAGCTCAAACAATCTATTTTATTTTTCAAAAATTTAACTTCATTTTTATCAATGGTTGTGGCATGAAAAGCATGATCAACAATCTTTTTCTTTTTAGAAAAATTTTCTTTTTCCTTTGAAATAATTTTTCTTTTCAAAGAGGTGTTTTCTTGCAAAGCAATATCCTTTTGTTTTTCCACCAAAATAATTTTATTTTTTCAAAGAAGTATTTCCTTCACAAAGATCATTTAGCTTAGAGGACAAGAAAATATTCTCATTTTTTAAAAATTCATTTTCTTCAGAAATGCATTCTAATTTATTTTCAAATGAATCTTTTTCTTTTAACAAGCAATCAAATTTATTTTTTATTTTCTTATTTTTCTTTCTAAGCATGTCATATTTTTCAAGGAGTTATTGACAAAAAAATGCAAGTTCATTATATGGCATATCAACATCCTCTTCTACCTCGGATTCGGTGTTTACCTCAAGGGGGTTATCCCCTTGGACCATGTAGCATACATTTGAAGCTTCACTTCCAAAATCCGAGTCGCTCCCCGCATAGTACTGCTCTTGTTCGCCAAGGGAGATAATAGAGTTCCATACTACAAAAGCCGAATCAATGTTAGAAACCCTAGATAAATATTCATCATTTAGGGTTGACTTTAAAGCATGAATGGCTTTTGAGTTAGCCTCAATATACTTGCTATTTGAAAAATATGAATCTTTAATAGTAGTAAGATAAACATGAATGCCTAGGCCTTTGAGGTACATAGACATCCTAACCTTCCAAGTTTGGATGTTAAGAATGTCAAAGGTGGGAGGTGACATGAAATCCATGTGTGTGTACAAATATTGTGATTAGCTACAAATGAGGATCTTTAACTCAAGGTTGTTAGACCCAAATCAAGAGCACTTGGCCTGATACCAATTGAAATCACCTAGAGGGGGGTTGAATAGGTGATTAGCTAATCTAATGGTCAATTAATGCGGAATTAAAACTATTATGCAAACTAAAAATTCTTAAGCACAACACACCAAGTATAACCTAAGAGTGTAGCCGAATTTCCCGTGAAGGGCTCTGGACTAACTCCTCAAAATTCCTCTAGATAAGAGTTGAGGTGCCGCTTTGGCTCTCTTGGTTGAATACAAGTGTGAGCAAACAATCCCCAAGCATATAACAATTAAGTACACAATATATCAAGCATATAAAGATAAAGATAATATGAGCATGCAAGATATAAAGATAAGTAAGAGATAGAGAGAGCAATCGCAAACACGGGAGAATTATTTCGAGGTTCGAGCACACTTGCTCTACGTCCCCGCCTTCAACACTATGAAGGATTTTTACTAAAATCGATCCCACTGAATAACTCGGTGCCGCAACACCTACAAGCGAGTTCACACTAGAACTCCTTTGGACACTCTAGTCCCTCTCTTATTCCCGCAAGAACAACACACCGCAAGCACGCAAGCTTGCCGAGCCCGCACCTCTGCAAAGAGCTCTCACTAGAACTCGAAACACCGCGAACCCGCAAGTCCGCCTCCTCAGAACAAAAATGAGAACTTTGGTGATCACAACACTTTGATCACCTAAAATCACTCTTACAACAACTCTCCTATAGGATGAATATATCAATGGAAAGCTCAAGTATGTGTGAGAAAAACAAGGATGGAAGTGATGGTGAAAAACTCAAGAAACTCTTTTATAAAACACTCTTGAAAATCTCTCCTTTTGATATGGCAATTTTGGCTCTTAAACAAGTGGAGATAAACACTTAATAGAGTAGGAAAAACTAGTGCAAAAATCCACTTAAAATCTTATGTAAAACAGTCCATGGGAGCCCCCTTTTATAGGCCAAGAAAAACTAGCCGTTGGGGGTCCAATCAGCAGTCCAGACTGCTGTCGGTCGACCGCCTGGTCGACCGGCCAACGGTCAGATTTCTGACCGTTGAGCCAGCGGTCGACCAGTCCGGTCGATCGTGGCCTGGACAGAGAGCAGAACTCTCTGCCGGTCAACCGCCGGTCAACCGGGGCCATTTTCAGAGAGCATAACTCTCTCGCGGTCGACCGGGTCGGTCGATCGGCCCTTCAGCCAAACAAGGTGTCCACGTTTGTGCACGTCGGTCGACGACTCAGTCGACCGACTCCTGCCTCGGTCGACCGGGTCGGTCGACTGTCAGAAGCCTAAAACAGTATTTTTTTAGGGATTGAAAATTTGGTATTTTTCCTTTGATAAAATCCCATAAATCCAAAAAAAATCTACAAAAATAAGTTCAGTATAGTACTTTGATATACAAACATGTTTGAGTAAAAATCAAAACATGTTACAAACCTTTTGAACTATTTTTGTAACTTAGAAATTTTGGCTTAAAACAAAATCTGTATTTTTTCAAATAGATTTTTCCAAAACTTCTCCAAATACCAAAAACAAGATATTTTAAACTCTTTTAAAGCTTAGTGTGTATGGATATGATCTACTACACATATATGATGAAATATCTATGTTTTTGACATTAAGCAATAAAATAGTTTTGGTTAAAACACATGTATATATGAAACTCCAAAAACCAAAATGGTATTTTTCCAAAATGAAAACTCTTTTAGTATTTTTTCAAAATAAAAATTCTTTTATAGAAACTCATCTAAATCTTGTGTGTGAGTGCATATGATATACTCGAGCAATCCACCAACTATTCTATCCTTTACATTTTATCTAAAAACAAAATCTTAACAAAACAAACCTAGACACAAGTCTTTTCTTGAAGTCTTCTTCTCCTTCTTGACTTGGTCCAAACTTGATCCAATGAGCTAGACTCCTCTTGAGTACTTGATGTGGTCTTGATGCAAAAGCTCTTGAATCAACACGTGCTAGCTCTAAAACTTGACTTTAAATCCTTTGTTGAAGCTAAACACCTACTAAGATCTTGATCACAAATCTGAGACTAATTAAACACAAGATCATTAGTACTATAACTACATGAGTTAATCATCATCAAAACAAGAGTGATGGGCCTTTGGACCAACACACCCCTCCTCTTGGCCGAGTGCAGACCGTAAGCACCCCCAGGCAGTGCCATGGTCAGGCCTCAAGGCAAGCCAAGTCCCACTTCATCATGTCCCCAACAACCACAAGTCCGAACCCTTCTTCCGTCCGTCCGTGGATCACCGTTGATCGCCGTCGGTGAGCGCGAATGTACCCGCGCCCTTCACGGCGAGATCCTTTATCCATCGACATCCTTCGCGGTTTTCGTCCCTCCGCTGGAGCCTCCGTTGGTGCGCTGTAAGTTCTCATCTCCTCTCCTTTGGCCGGATCCCCCATCTCCACCTTGCTGGCATCCCCCTTTCGTCCCCTCCGTGGATCGCTGTTGATCGCCATCGGCGAGCGCGAACGCACCCGCGCCCTTCACAGCGAGATCCTCTATCCATCGACCTCCTCCGCAGGCCCCGCTGCCTCCGCCAGAGGCTCCGTTGGCGCGTCACAAGTCACCCCAATGTAAGTGCATTAATATTTGTAATTGTTATGTGTAGGGGTATGTGGGTGTATGTTAAATTCATTTGTGAGTTTATGGGTGTAGTAAGTGTGCGTAGGTACCTTTGCATGTGGTGTTTGTTAATTCATGTAAATGTTTGCATGTTTATAAATGTGTGTGTGTGTCTCTGTGTGTGTGTTTGTGTACATATTTATATTTATGTTTGCATGGATGGGTGTATGGGTGTATGATGGGTATGTATGCTTTTGTGGGATTATTTCATGTGTGTGTGAGTGTATATAATGTAAGTATATAAGTATATATATGTATGTATCAATATAAGTGTATATATATGTGTATGTATGCATGATTATTAGTGAGTATGTATGTATATATATATATATATATGTATGTATATAGGTGTATGTATGGGTGCGGGTGTGTACCCGTATGTGTGTACACTTGTGTTCGTGTGAGTTCATGTGTTGGGTTACGTGTTGCAGCATTTCAGACCCGTTTGGTGAGATCCGGACCCGTTACGGGAGACTCGAATTTGTGTTCGTAGAGGACCCGATAGTCAGGAGAATCGAAGAACTCTTTGGGATGATCTAGAGATTAGTACCGGTTCGTGCTGTGAGGACCAGATGGCAATTCGGTTTCAAAACTGTGTCATTTCATGTGAGTGATTGTTCTTGTGTGTTTCCTTATTTACCGTTGTCGCTATGCATTTACATGTTACTCTCATCAATTCATGTGACTTTCTATTATATTTGACTAGTTTGATTACTTGTTTCACTTCATGAGACATCAATGATTGTTCACTTAATTTACATAGTTGATATTAGCTTGTATCAGTGTCATTTCATGTGTTGATAGTTTGTCGCTGTTGGCTTAGGCCTAATTTTGATACACCTTAGACTATGACTTGACTCGGCTCCATCTTGAGGTTGATATAGTTTGTGTTAGTTATCAGATTTGATATTCATGTATTTGGTGATTATTTTCGACCGAAACACTTTTGGATATTGTGGACAAGTAGATATGACGTCTCTATCGATATGAGACGATTTAGAGATACCACAGATAATAGATCAGATGTAGTTGATGTTAGACATTTCAGGACTCGACGTTTTGTCATTAGGATATTAGTATTTTTGCTAGTTCTTATTTAGTTATTTAATATGCTGGATTCGATCTTAGTTGTGAGGAAAATTGGACTGTGATTTGGATTGATCTTGAGTTGGAGTTAATCTAGAATTTACTTTCTTTATATCAGACCTTGAACTCATTAAGATTGGTTTGACGTAGCTGGATTTATAGTTGTGAGTATTTGAGATTTATTTAGATGATATTTTGTTGATATTGAGTATTAGAAGTAGATATTCTAGACCATATGTTGTTTGAGGTTGTTTCATCTTTAGAAATGATTTTGGTATATGTTGACTTAGTTGGTCTCGAGGATATACTATTATGTGCTTCATGTTTAGTTATTGATTATTTCAGTTAATAGAGATTGAGTTATTGTGTTAGTGACCTAGTTGATATCGGTGATCATGTACTTCAAAGTTATCAGATAGCAGTCATCACTTTATCAGTTATTGGTGAGACTATTTGTTGGTGATCATTTGATGTATTTCAGAGTTTATGGAGTTGATAGATATCTGTATCAGTTATCAGTTGTTAGTGACACCATTGTGTTAGTAGCCATATCTCTAATATCCTATTTCAGATGTCAGATATCAGTTGTCAGTTGTCAGATATCAGTTGTCAGATTATCAGCTATTATTGACATAGCTAGTTGTTGGAGATATTAGTTACTCTTAATAATAACTCATATTGTTGCTTGTTAATAAAAGACACCATAACCCGGGGAACAGGGGTAATTGCCTGATGATGCATGTCGTGTATTTTGGAAGGACTTATTATGGTACCGAGTTGTGGGTTCCAACTATGGGGAACTAAAGTGTTATTGGATATGTAGTTATTCAGTTGTAAGTTGTCAGGGCTATGCCCGGATTACGGCGCCACACTAGTTGTCTTTTCAGGTGGGACTGTGGTCTTCAGTTATTAGAGCCTTGCGGCTTGTCCTGATTTAGTGCCAGGGGTGTTAGACCGTGATACCGGGCATACACGGTACCCTTCCAAAACACATACATTACATTGGCAGGCAGTTACATCAACGATAACTTTGTTTGATATGTGAAAAAATGACTGTGGTATGGGACACAACTAAGTACTACATTAGTTAGGTTAATGACAACCAACTAGACTTGTGACATATGATAGGTCACACATCTTGACATCATTTGTTTGTTTACAGTTGTAATAGTTGTCTTTTATCTTCATTCATGTTGTTATTCAGTTATCCTTCAGTTGTTTGTTTATCATGTTATTTAGTTATCTTCTGTCTGCAGTTTATCTTGTTATTATTCTGTGCACATTGTTTATATGCACGAGCGCTTTCCTTTACATACACACACTCACTGGGTCGCTTTCTGACGACCCTAGATTTATACGTCCAGATATTGGACGCTTTCTTATATTGTTCAGGTGTTCATTGAGACCGTACGCTTCGCGAGGAGCTGGAGTTTCTCCCTATTTGATTCTGATATTCTTATCTTTCTTACCTTCCTATTATTTTTGATATATCAGATTCAGTTGTTATTCCAGTTCTTCATTTATATGATATCATGCGTGAATGCTTATATGTGATACTACAGTAATCATGATTCATTATAGTTTCAATTTATTGCTTATTTCGGGTTACTTGAGTCTTAGCGCGTATACGTGAGGTATTTTCTTGCGTATATGCGTCGCCGACTTTCGTCGCGTCTCCGTTTCAGCGTATTTTGGGAAGCGGGCGTGACATATAGGGTTGGTTTTTTCAGGGAAAGACTCCCACTGAATGGTTTTTTCAGTTAAGACTTCATATAAGTCCCAACTCTAGTCCTCATCTTTCTTTAAAAATTCTCCTTGACACATAGTCTCAAGGAGCGTCTTGGTCTGGTAATCTAACCCAACATAGAGAATTTGACACTGCCGCCACTTCTCTATTCCGTGGTGAGGACACTGGGCTAACAAATCCTTAAACCTTTCAAAATACTTCCAGAACGGTTCATTGGTTTCCTATCTATACTGCATAATGTTCTTCCTGATAAGGTAGTCTTATGGATAGGGTAGAATTTCTTAATGAACACCTTAACAAAGTCATCCCATGATGAAATAGAATTAACAAGCAAGTTGTATAACCACTTCTTGGCCATGTCCTTAAGTGCAAAGGGTATAAACCTCAGTCTAACAACATCTTCCCCCAGTTGGGGATTTCTCATCATCAAGCATACTTCTTCAAACTTTCGAATGAAGAAGTATGCATCCTCAGATTCTAAGCCATGGAACATAGGGAGGTTGTTTATGAATTGGGGCTTCAGCTCAAAGTTGTTTCCATTAGCTTCGGGTAATAGAATGCAGGAGGGAAGTGAATACGAATCGGGTAAAACTTGTCCTGGAGTGAAACGTGATTTGTCATGATAGGTGATCGGTCGCTGATATTGCACATTCATTGTCACATTCTTATACTTATTATATAATAACTCTTCTTTTAATCCTAATTATTTTCCAATTTATATGCAGGCCCATTGCTAAAGGAAAGGAAAGAGAAACGAGCCCAAAAGCCCATCAAAATTCTGATTTAATTCAGAATTAATTTGAAATCAGAAAGTCAGGGTAGATCATGACAAATCACAGAAGTTGAAAACCGGTTAAAACAAATCTCCACAAATCAATCGGTTAAAACCAAAGATCAAAGGTTGTTTCGTCAAATCCAGTAGCTGAAACGGGAAATCCAAAACCAAATAAAGGAAAATCTCAAAACCAGGAGTTGTACCCCCCGGGTGTGGCCACGTGGCCACCTGGCCACACCTAGGCCGCGAAAACGTGGCGAAAGCCGTGTTTCTGCGGCTTTGTTAGAGGAGTTGGGGGAGCGTTTGCTCCCCCTATCTTCGTACGCTCCTCCCTGTTGGGTTTTGCCTATAAATATTGGATTTTTCAGAGCGTACAGGAGCAACCAAGTACAGAGTAGAATTTAGGCTATACTATAGTTTGTAACTTAGGTTTTTAATTTTTTTATGTAATTTTTATTTTCTTTATGTAACTGAGAGGAGAAGAGACTTTCATGGAGGAATATGAACAAGCTTGTACTGAGAGTGACTCCTGTGTAAGTAATCTCTTCTCTCATTGTTATTTGAATCAAATCGAAGTTTTTTTTTCTTTTCTATTCTTGTTTTTGTTTGCTTCCCTCTTTGTGTTTGTGGATTCAAATGAATTTGATAGCCTCGAAGTTGCCTTGCCCTTGCAAGTGTCGTTGATGGCTTATGGTGATGGATATCCATTTCTATGGTAGTGTAGCTTGCCCTTTCATTTCATAGTGTAAATTGGGAATAGGGAAGATCCTATTTGTCATACTTCGCTCGCCTTCAAACAAAGGTATATCGTCGATACGGGTCAAAGGTAAGCAGTGTCGAAGAGGTAAGTAAGTTTTTTTAAGTTTTAGTTTTCTTTCTTTTAATTCTTTAGTTAGATCACCAACACCATCAACACCCAACTCTTTTATCACTCTTTTTAATTTCTTTGTAGATATCTATTTTCTATTTTCTCCACCTTCTCAATCTACCACGTTCTTCCTAACTTAACTTTAACTTATTTTTCCTTTTTTTTAAAGAACTAAAAGAAGATTTTTAACCATTAAATGTAACTTAAAAGAGAACTTTCTAAAAAAGCTTCCATCGCTAGTCCCTCCTTGTGGATCATGACTCGCATAGCCATTTGCTATTGCGGTAGTAGTGAGTACTTGCACTCTTTATTCTAAGTTCTGAAATTCTGTATTTCAGGTAAAATCTCAATCAAATTTTGGTGCCGTTGTCGAAGAGGGACGGTAAGTTATTCTCTTTTTAGATTTAAATTTTTTGTTAACTTTCTTCTTTGTTCTTGGTGTACACGTTTAACAACAAGGAAATTTTTGGATGCAGTGGACATATAAGTGGACCTGAACTCTCCTTAAGAAAGCAGAGCCCGGTAGCCCTCAGATTTGCTACATTCCAGTGGCAAACTGAGTGAACTACTAACCTGTATTTTTGCAGGTTGGCTGAATTGCAAAGCTAAAATTCTGTAGCTATTTATTTCCTTGTTTGTCTCACTGTATAAATTTTCTAACCTCAAGAGTAAAATGATGTTTGTTAAATGCTAAAAACGGTTTAGACTTTTCATTTAGGCACGTGCCTAATTCATTTACATTTTACATTACTGTTGAAGTGTGCTGGAGCAAAAGGTACGTATGCATAGCATATAGTTTAGGAAACATTCTTAGATAATATTTTCTTGTGAATGTTACTTTTCTATATCTTGCATACAATGCACTAAATTGATTTAAGGGCTTGTCCTATAAACAAGATAAGGTGAGAAAGTCATTACCCTCCCTTAGCCCACGAACCATCTCCTCACTCACTAACCAGCCTAACTAAAACTGAGTAGACGTTAGCCCTAAGGACATCTCGGAATCATATAGGAGACTGACCTAAGGGGGAAGTTGATTTGAATTTGACTCTTGTCAAATCGGTGTCTAAGGTTGGGGATTGAGGGACGAAACCCCGAAGGTTGGTGGTTTGCATAATTAGGCCCGTTGCTTAGGCACGGATACCTCCCACCGATCTTGCCCCTACCTGGATAATTAACTTGTGGTCAGATTCGACAATATACCCCCGTGGACAGTCAACTAGTTAGGAGTCGTCTGGGTCTAAGATCTATCCTAGCTTAGGTTAGATCTTTTTTTTTTGCTTATTTGTTTGTTTTTCTTTGTTTGTGTTTGACATTTCTTGTGTGATATGACTTATAGTAATAATTTTTCTAATTTTAATGATAATCCATGTTACACCCCGACCTCTTTTTCATATATTACCAACCCGACATATCATAACTTTAACCAACCTAGTGTGTCGGATTGTTCTTATCCGAATCAATACAACCCATGTCCCCAATCTTATGACCATAATTTCCAAAATAATTCCAACTCTTCACAGAGTCAATGGGGATTCACCTCTCCCGAGTCCAATTTTCAACTAACTTATCCTCCTTATCCACCTTGTCCACAATTTTCACAATGTTCATTTCCGATTTTGATTCCTATACACCTTTTCTAGACCAACCCATTGAAGAAAAATCCGAACTAGAAAAGAGTATAGAAGCCATGCAAGAGGCCGAACGAAAATTTCAGGCCTCCCCAATTCCACAATATTTTCAAAATTCATACTCAACTCCACCAGTTCAAAATAAGAAACCATCAATCTTAGAAATGAGTATGAGTGAGTCCGAGCAACCATCAAAAAATCTGATGGACTCACGATTTCACCACAAATTCCAAAATAAAAATTCATCTTTTCAAGTCAAATCGCAACAAAACGATGAACCCATCGACTATAAAAAGCTGCTTGAAGCCATGACTCAGACTCAAATCACTCATAATCATGATATAGATATAATGGTCAAAACTCTCCATTGTTACCCTTTGACCATTCATGATGTCGCTAACCATTCTGTTAGAGCCAAAGAATCATGTTATTTTGGAAAACAAGATTCCATTTCAGCACACCTATTTGAATTTTCCCAAACTCTAAATTTTGAAAACCACATTGACATTTTGGCAACTTATCCCTTTTCTGAAATTGAACTTGAGAATGAATATGATCCTTACCTCAACTTGGTAATTCAATTCTACTTCCTGATTCAATAATGACTCCAGTGTCTTCGCCTGATTTCAATCCTTCTCCAGAGTCTATATTGGATCCTGTGCCTGTCCATCGGGAAATTGAATCACCAATCTTTTATGATCATCATATTGAACTTGACCAATTTCATATTTTTAAAAGTCCGATTGACAAATTGGCAAGTTCTCATTTTTACGAAATTGAACACAATGAGGAATGTGACATTGAGTCTAAAATTTGTGATCCAGTTCAAATTTATGAATCAATATTGACACCTATTTTGCTACCTGATTTGAGCAATATTTTAGAGTCAGTTTTGATTCCCATACCTGTCATTCTTGAGCTTGAATCACCAATCTTAGAAAGTCACATTCCATTGTGGAAAAATGAATGTGAACTTGAGTTTCAACTTCCTGATTTGGACCCACTTCCTGAACAAATTTTGACTCCTGAACCATTACTTGACTTCAGTCATTTTCCTGAGTCAATTGTAGTTTATACCCTTCCTGATTCCAGATCAATCATTCCATCTTTTCATACTCCATTTTGGGACAGAGGTGTTGATAATAACTCTGAAATTAGTTTGAAATTTTGGAAATTAGATGGGGTAAATTTTTTGATAAAAATCATTCATATATACATCGTTTTAGTGGGTTATATTAAAGAGATTTATGGTGTGTTCCTCCGAATTCCACGCAAATTAGATTCGGCCGCATTTCGTGGACCAATCAAACTACCACTGGAACCACCACCTTAAGGTAATATTTTCCTTCACTTTTTTCTTTTTCATATATCTATGCATTAATTCATACATTGAGGACAATGCATGAGATAGGTGTGGAGGAGGGTTCTAACATAACTTAGATTTTCTTTTTATTATTAAAAAAATTATTATTAACATTTTCATTATTTTTAAAAATTTTTGAAAGTAGAAACAATATTTTGACATATTTTTTATAAGAAATTAAGTCAATTTTTAGGAGAATCATAATTAGTATTTCTTATACTTGGTCAAAATAAGATTATTTGTTTGATTTCTAAGGTCAGGAAGAAAATTTGTGAAAATAATTTAGTCTTGATCTTTTTCTTATAATATATGCATGCTTTATACACTTACACACTTAGGTTCAAAAACAAAGATTCTTATGCCTCATTAAAAAAAGAAAAAGAAAAAATATATATATAAATCCTCTGATTAAGTTGGGTATTTGTGCCTCATAAAGCATAAGTATTCACGCCAAAAGGCGGTTCATACAATAAAATCCTTAATTTTGTGGCCTTGTTTGCTCGAGTCCTTAAGTCCTTGGGGTGTCTTCTCACCCGATGCCCTAAGACCGTTTGGTTTGAGAGTCACCGATTAAAGGCTCGTTACATGGGCAGATTAGAAAGCCTAATAGAACAAAGGAATAATACCACCAAAAATAAAAAAATAAATAAATAAGGCATATAAATTAGAGTTAAAGAACCCTTAATCAAAATTTTACGGTTACGAAGGTGCATATGATTGAGGGTAAAGTAATAGACTAGATAAGAAGTACAATTTGACTCCATACTTTGAGTAATAACAAATTTTTGAATAGAGACTAAGTTTAGGAATGAAAAATTCAGTTTTCCTATATCTTATAGATTACTTAATTTTTACAATAATATTTCAAATATTTTTCTCTTTCAAAATATGTTTTCAAAATACTAACATTTTCTCTTTCTTTATGGATTTTGTGGGTGCAATCCACTGAAAACCCTCACGAGAAAAAACTTGTCCTCCAGGGGAACCTAGAGGTTTAATGGCTGTTACACATGCTTAGTGCAATCGCGTGACCTGCGAAATTGGTCTAATAATTTTTAGTTTTGCTTTGTTTTGCTCGAGGACGAGCAAAAGATAGGTATGGGGTGTGATCAGTCGCTGATATTGCACATTTATTGTTACATTCTCATACTTATTATATAATAAACTCTGTTTTTAATCCTAATTATTTTTCAATTTATATGCAGGCCCATTGCTAAAGGAAAGGAAAGAGAAACGAGCCCAAAAGCCAATCAAAATTCTGATTTAATTCAGAATTAGTTCGAAATCAAAAAATCAGGGCAGAACATGACAAATCAGAAAAGTTGAAAACGGTTTAAATAAATCTTCACAAATCAATCGGTTAAAGCCAAAGATCAAAGGATATTTCGTCAAATCCAAGAGCTGAAACGGAAATCTAGAAACAGATAAAGGAAAATCTCAAAACCAGGAGTTGTACCCCCGGGTGTGGCCACCTGGCCACACCCAGGCCGCAGAAATGTGGCCAAAGTCGCGTTTCTGCTGCTTTGTTAGAGGAGTTGGGGGAGCGTTTGTTCCCCTATCTTCGTACGCTCCTCCCCATTGGGTTTTGCCTATAAATACTGGGTTTTTCAGAGCGTACAGGGAGCCACCAAGCAGAGAGTAAAATTTAGGCTATACTGTAGTTTGTAACTTAGGTTTTTAGTTTTCTTTTATGTAATTTTTTTTTTCTTTATGTAACTGAGAGGAGATGAGACTTTCATGGAGGAATGAGAACAAGCTTGTACTTAGAGTGATACTGGTGTAATTTATCTTTTCTGTCATTATTATTTGAATCGAATCGAAGTTTTCTTTTCTTTTCTTTTCTTGTTTTCATTTGCTTCCCTCTTCTGTGTTTGTGGATCCAAATGAATCTGATAGCCTCGAAGTTGCGTTGCCTTCGCAAGTGTCGTTGATGGTTTATGGTGATGTATATTCATTTCTATGGTAGTGTAGCTTGCCCCTTCATTACATAGTGCAAATCGGGAATGGGGCAGATCCTATTTGTCATACTTCGCTCGCCTTCAAATAAAGGTACATCGTTGATACGGGTCAAAGGTAAGTAGGCACCGAAGAGGTAAGTAAATTTTTTAGGTTTTAGTTTTCTTTCTTTTAATTCTTTAGTTTAGATCACCAACACCATCACACCCAACTCTTTCTTCAGTCTTTTTAATTTTTTTGTATATTTTCATTTTCTGTTTTCTCTACCTTCTCAATCTACCACCTTCTTCCTAACTTAACTTTAACTTATTTTTCCTTTTCTTTTAAAGAACTAAAAGAAGATCTTTAACTATTTAATGTAACTTAAAAGAGAACTTGTTAAAAAAGTTTCTAGCGCTAGTCTCTCCTTGTGGATTACGACCCGCATAGCCATTTGCTATTGCGGTAGTATTGAGTAGTTGCACTCTTTATTCTAAGTTCTGAAATTCTGTATTTTTGTGCAGGTAAAACCTCAATCAATAAGATCTATCTCAGGAGGTGGTGTGGGTGCAAGTGGAGTGTTCCTAACTACTCTTGATGTAATTGGATCCCTGACCACTCTTGCATGCTAATTATAAACAATGTTCACCCAACAAACAAAAGAAAAAGAAAAATAACAAAACAAAAAAGAAAAAACAATCACCAAGCCTATTTGGGATATCTGGACCTAGACTACTCCAAACTAGGCGATTCTCCAGGGAAGGTTGTTGCTTGAATCAGACCACTAGCTAATAGCTGGGTAGGGGCAAAATATGGTGGGAGGTATCCGTGCATAAGTAATGGGCCTTAATTACGCCAAACCACGGTATCTTCGAGGCTTACCCCCCAAACTTAGACACTAATTTGACTGGAGTATAATTCAAAACAAGTTCCCACCACAGTTAATCTCCTATTGAGTCCAGATATCTCTAGGGGTCAACGTCTATAATTTTTTAGATTAAACTTGGTATTGTGAGTGCTTGAAATGTTGTTTTTGGGCTAAGGAAGGTGATTAAATCATCACCTTATCTTGTTTATTTGGGTGTTGCCCTTAGAGTCAAATTGTGCAAGTATATAGATTATGCAAATAAGATTCACTCAAAGCGATTAAATCAACCAAGAGATGAGTCCTATTCTATATGCTATGCGCATGGACCTTGCTCCAGCACTCTTCAACAGTAAAGTAAAAGAATTGAAAAGACACGGGCCTAGATTGCAAATATCTAATAAATTTCTAAATTTTTCAACAAGCTTTTTATTGTTGGTTATTAGCAGGATCCTAGTGATGGCATACAAGGAACAATTATTGCAATAAGCTAATTTTTACAAAGCAAGCGGCACTGCAAAAAAGATTGTCAGTAGTCAACTCCTTCTTGCCGCGGATGTGGCCAAAGCCGAGAAAACACGACAAGTTGGAGGGCACTTGGTCTCTGCTTTCTAGAACAGAGGCCCAAGATCACTTATATATTACTGTAATACTTAGTTTTCTGTTTCCAAAACCTGTAACGTGCACTAGAGAAGAAAAATTCGTCTAGTTCTAAAAACTAGCAAAAACCTTTACTATCCCCAACAATGGCACCAAAAATTTTGTTCGAAAGTGAAAAGTGCAGAAATTTAGAGCAAACCATGCAGGTCCATATGTCAATGTCAAGCTCTGAATACGTATGTAATGTTAATATGCTCCTTCGAGCTATCGTTTGTAGAAAAAGTTATAACGGGTTATATTGTCAGGGAGAGTATGCGATGGAAGCTTTCTTAGTTCTTATTGTTCTTGTTTTTGGGAAGGAAATGAAAGTTCTTTTTTGTTCAAGAATTGAAAAAGAAAATAAAGTAAAAAGAAGACGATAAATTTTTTGTGATGTTAAAAGGATCATGAAAACGAGGAAGGTAGAATGAAAACGGTGAATGAAATGGTATATGGAAAAGTAGAAAAGAAAATAGACTTTGTTTGAGAAAGAAAGATTTAAAAATGAGGAAAGTTTTTATTAAAGAGAAGGAAAGCCATGACTAACTAACAACTTTACACTACTAACTTACTAATCTCTTAGATAAATTGTGCCCCATATAGATTCATTGGCATATTGTCCATCTTGATTCATCAGGTCAAAGAGTTGGCCAATTTGTTGAAGTGTTCCTCTCTTAGCTTGGTAAGTGACCTCCTTTGATCATAGGCTCTGTTTGGACACATATATTACATAAACAACATTACATTCCTACATATATCTGTAATAAATCATTACAAACTCACTTGTCTTAATGTCATAATTCTTGCAGGGTGATAAAGAGAAGATAAACATGAATCCTATCCAAACAAACCCAAAAGCTCAAATTAAACAAGGATCGACTCAAATTCAGAGGATCTAGAGGCTATCTTATCTGAGGGTTGGATTTACCAGATAAGATAATACTATAAATATTCAAAGGAAAAAGAATTTTTGAAGACCCTATCGGTTTCGCTGAGGATAAATGGATAGAGAAGATCAACAGATTAGATGAAACAATTTAGATTCAAATTCAGAATGGATACATTTTAGCATTGTAATCATAACTTTCGCTATTGAAACTCCAATCTAATGATTCAAGATGTTCCAAAAAGAAGATTTAAAGGGCTACAATTTTTCTATTGATCACTACTTGAATTCTATCATCTAATAAGTAATATTCAACAATCAACACAACAATATGCTTGTAACCCTTGGTTCCCAATATACGTATGTCAATACTGATATCTAATGCTGATTTAATCATCCTGATAGTCGGATTGAGGTCATTTCATCTCAAAATATCATTTTTCATTATTTTGAATTTTTCTGGATTTTTGGAATATTTTTTTGAGAATTATTGGAGAAGGCTCTCATTCGGAGTCGATCGGTGTCACAGACTGACACTGGGATTTTTAATTAACAATCAGGAATGAATTTTGGAAATCCTGACTTCACAACAATGTTCAGGATGACATCTTCTATTTT